>JAZAYU010000008.1:9775240-10375240 GCA_038501625.1 Corbicula japonica
AATTCTGACAGAAATGAATTTCAGACAAATAGTAGTATGTTGATATTGTCCTATGAAGCAAACAATCAAAATATCCTTACTAGTATTGACAATATCATGCAAAGAAAACCTGATTTAAGTGATTTTTGGAACGTAGAATCTATTGGAATAGTAGACAAAGAAGACTCGCTGGGAGATAAAATGGCCATGGAACAGTTCAAGAAAAACCTAAAATTTGAGAATGGTCGCTATTACGTGACTTGGCCTTGGAAAGACAACAACACAGATTTACCCACAAATAAAGAGCTTGCTAAAGGACGATTAAATTTGTGTGTGAAAAAACTTATCAAAGCGCCTGAACTACTACAAAAGTATGACGCCATTATACAAGACCAATTAAACAAAGGGATCATTGAAAAGATCGATGAAACTATGAACGAAGGCAAAATTCACTACATTCCACATCATGCGGTTATAACACCACAGAAAACCACAACGAAAGTGCGAATTGTTTATGATGCATCAGCTAAGACAAAAAGAGAATTCAGCAGTCTGAACGAAAGCTTATATAGAGGACCAGTTCTCTTAGAAGATTTATGCGGTCTACTAATGCGATTCAGAACAAACAAAATAGCCATAGTATCAGATATTGAAAAGACTTTTTTGATGGTAGGTTTGCAAGAACAGGATAGAAATGTAACAAGATTTTTTTGGTTAAAAGGATGCTAATAACCCATCGGCTGACTATTCAAATGTACAGGAGTACCGATTCTGTCGAGTACCTTTTGGTGTTATATCATCTACTTTTTTATTGGCAGCAACAGTGCAAGCGCATTTAGAAAGCTATGGCACCATTATTGGAGAGAAAATCAAAAGAAATATTTATGTTGATAATGTCATAACAGGTACAGACACAACAGCTGAAGCGATAGAACTTTATATGAACTCAAAGAGAATGTTTAAGGACGCCTCAATGAATCTAAGAGAATGGATATCGAACAGTTCCGAAGTAATGCAATTTATACCAAAGGACGATAGAGCATCAACCGAAGATTTGACAGTTCTTGGTTATAAATGGGACTGAACCATGGATACCATTTCGATAAAGAAACCAGCTTTGGCTAAAATTGAAAATGAAATAACAAAAAGAACCATATTACAATGTGTTGCATCAGTGTTCGATCCGATGGGTCTCTTCGCTCCCGTAACCTTACGTGGAAAATTAATATTGCAAAAACTGTGGTCACAAAATATGAACTGGGATGATGAAGTGCATGATGAATCGATATTAAGAGAATGGAAACAACACTATTCTGAGTTACAAAGTATATCGGACCATCCAATTAATCGTTGTATCAGCGTAGATAACAAAAAGCACGCAGAGTATAAACTCTTATGTTTTTGGGATGCTTCAACAAAAGCCTATGCAGCTGCAGTGTATCTTTATCAATCAAGTAACAATGAACGAAATGTTGATCTTTTGTTTGCAAAATCTAGACTGGCAACAATCAAAGGAATGACAATTCCAAGGTTAGAAATCATGGCTGTAGTGATGGGAGTAAGGTGCCTTGAATATGTGAAAACTCAATTACAAATTCAAACACAGGAATCTATCTCATGAACAGATTCACAATGTGTTCTTGGATGGCTTAACAGTAACAAAACTTTACCAGTATTCGTGCAAAACAGGGTTAAAGAAATAAAAAAGCACGTTGAAACAAAAATTGGGTATATTAATACTTCTCAAAATCCCGCTGATCTCGCAACAAGGGAAACTACTCTTAATAATCTTGTGCAAAGTTCGTTGTGGTGGCATGGACCATCTAACATAGAAAGAAGAGATTGTGAAAGTTTTAGGTCATGAAAACACTAATGTTTGTACTTCAGTCACATGCATATGCATGGGAGATAATTCAAACAGTAAACCCCAAGAGATAATTGACTCACATTCACAAAGATCAGCTCCTATCTCCTCTCCATTAGGTATCGATTATCAACGGTTTTCGTCAATATCTAAACTAATACGCGTTACCGCCTATGCACTGAGATTTATTCAAAATATTAATAAACCAGAAAACCGGAAAGTAGGACCTTTATCCTCAAGTGAGCTAGAGAATGCAGAACTAGACACATTCAACAAAAACCCTTCGGTGATGTTCTTTTTGCAATTCATAACAGGAAGCAGCATAATTTACAAATACAACTAAATCTATTTCTAGACGAAAAAGGTCTGCTGCGTTGTCGGGGAAGGCTGCAAAATGCAGATATAACTGAAGGTTCACGTTATCCTATTTTGATTCCAAAAAATGAAAAAATTACCAATCTATTAATTGAAAAACACCATGTGCAAATTTTGCATTCGGGCGTTTCACAAACGCTCAGTAGTCTGCGTTACAAATATTGGATCCCGCAAGGACGTGCAATTGTAAAATCAGTCGTTCGGGAGTGTCGTGTGTGTCGACGTTGTGAAGGTGGTCCGTACAAAGTTCCCGACATGCCGCCTTTACCTAAGTCACGAGTGACGTCATCACCGCCATTTACAAATACTGGGCTTGACTATCTCGGACCGCTATATATTAAGACATCAAAATGAAGAAAAGAAAGTATGGGTGTGCTTGTTCACATGTTTAGTTACACGTGCTATACACTTGGAAATAGTGCAAGATATGTCTTCTGAAGAATTTATTCTTGCATTTCGAAGGTTCATTTCCCAAAGAGGTGTGCCAAACGCTATAATCTCAAACAATGCATTACAGTTTAAAACGGCAAGTACCGCAATTGATTTTTTATGGAAACGAGTATTAAAAAGTGAAGACGTGTTAAATTATATGGCCGAGAAACGAATAAGATGGCATTTTATTGTTGAACGAGCGCCTTGGTATGGTGGATTTTACGAGCGCTTAGTAGGTTTAGTAAAGCGATCATTGCGTAAAACGCTCGGTCGAAAGTTGTTAACCTTAATTCAGTTAACTACTGTGTTGAAAGAAGTTGAAGCTGTTTTAAATTCCCGGCCACTTGTTTACGTTGGAAATGACATAAATTCTAACATAACGTTAACGCCAAACCATTTTTTAACCTTGAATCCAAGAATGAGCGTTCCTGATGTAGACGATGATGACAAGGACAAAAGTTATATCCCTTGCGAAAGTTCGGCCACCAAGTTATTAAGTTTGTGGTAGAAAGGAAATAAATTAATCAACTTATTTTGGAAATTGTGGCGGGATGAATATTTGTTGAATTTAAGAGAGAGAACACAGAGGCAATTAAAAACTGGCCGCATACAATCAGAAATATCTCCCAGTATAGGGGACGTAATTCTTATTAAAGAAGACTTGCCTCGTAGTTGTTGGAAAATAGGTATAATCCAACAGTTACATACCAGTGCAGACGGTTATGTACGTGCTGCTAGTGTAAAAACGTCATCCGGACGATTAATTAAAATGCCTTTATTGCTCCGGTATCCCATCGAAATGTGTATTGTCCAACAATATTGGCCTGGCACTCTTGCATTTGACCCTATAGTCGGCGAATTTCGTAAACGTTACGATCTTCTTTTAAATCGATATGAATGTATATAACCAGTTTATCCAATGACCTTTACGAAAACTAATGAAGTGCCAGGTCAATATTGTTGGACAATAACAACAGTGATCAAAATAAAACTGATGTGATTATACCTTCAAAACAGGAGATAGACTCCCGGCCTAAACGAAATGCTGCTATCAAAGCTTTACAAAAAATTAAAAGTTACCAGTACGATTAATAAATATTATTAAAGCGTAAATACAAAATGTAATGCATACTTTCAATTTAGGGTATTTAACACTATGAAGTATGGACATGCATTTAATTATGACATGCATTTAATTATCTTGTTTTAACTTAATATTATATGTTAAAAATATACCTTTTGTATTTAAAAACTCAAAGGTGCAAACTTAAAGAATAGATGTTACAGCGGTGTATAGGCAATTAAATGATTTTAGTCATGTGATTTATACCGCGAATTCTGTTCTACTATTATATTCACCGCCAAATATTGAAAGCACGAGTTCCTCGTGCACATATCTTATATTTAAAGCAGACATGTCTTCACTATGTTACTTAGAGTACAACTTCCCTATAAAAATGTACACCTGCAGTGAATGTAATAAGATTTACAAGCACAGTAGAAGTTTTAAAAGACACTTTAGAGAGCGACACAACCCAATTGAGTTTTGGAAGTGCATCAAGAGTAATTGCACGGCTAAATTCATAAGAAGAAGTTATCTGTCAGGCATTTAATATTGAAACATAAATATTCGGACATTGATGCTAAACAAATGGCTTTGAATGCCAATCGCTACAAGACAAATATGGACAGCAACGACAATTATTATGATAGTATTAGCGAGGATGATTCATGCTTCGATTTGTTAGAATTAAAAGTGCTTAAAATATTAAAATACATATAACATATTGATTTTTTAATATAAATACTTGAAATTAAATATTAAATAGTGTGACGCATTGAAATCGTTGTTTTGATTATCAATTTACTTATTTATGTGGAAAATAAATATAACTTCGCCTCAATGTTCAGTAGAAAGAGATAACATAAAGTCTCTTTCATAACAGTATAAAAACAGATCAGCAACAAGGGGTGCACAATTAGTACCAATTGGGATGCCTATTACTTGTTTATAAATAGAGGTAGAGAATATAATTAAACTAGAAATGTGTCCATATGACACGGATGCCCCCGCTATGCATCGTTTTCAGATACTAAAGTGCAATGATGGGAATAATAGCATTTCAAAGACAGCGATGTTCGAGTAATTATAAGAATATGCATAAACTTGATGATCAAGTAAATTATTTGTATTTGTGGCACTGTTGTCTTCTCATTACGGAAATGTCTGTGAAGAAGTTGGTGGTAATGCAATGCGAGGTCATAGTGAACATTTGTGCCAAGATATTTTGAAATCCCTTCATTCATAAAGAAGTTATAGCCCAAACAAGTAAATTCAAGTTTTAGTAACTGTGACCTTGACCTTGGACTTACAGGCATGGGTAATGTACGCAACACACTGCCTTGTCATGGTGAACATTTGTGCCAAGTTATTTTGAAAACCCTCCATTCAAAACAAAGTTATAGCCCGGACAAGAAAATTCTATTTTTAGTAACAGTGACCTTGACCTTGGACCTACAGCCATGGACATGGTACACGACTCACCACCTTGTCATGGTGAACATTTCTGCCAAGTTATTTTGAAATTACTCTATTCCTAACGTAGTTACAACCCTGACAAGAAATTCTATTTTAGTAACAGTGACCTTGACCTTGGACCTACAGGCATGGGCATGGTACGGGACACACCATCTTGTAATGATGAACATGTGTGCCAAGTTATTTTATAATCAATCTATTCCTAACAGTTACAGCCCGGACAAGAGAATTCTATTTTTAGTAACAGTGACCTTGACCTACAGGCATGGGCATGGTACGCGATATACCGCCCTGTCATGGTGAACATTTGTGTCACGTTATTTTGAAATCCCTCCATTTATAATGAAGTTACAGCCCGGACAAGAAAATTCTATTTTTAGTTACAGTGACCTTGGCCTTGGACTTTCAGGCTTGGGTATTGTGCGGACACACTGTCTTGTCATAGTGAACATTTGTGCAAAGTTATTTTGAAATCCCTCCATTCATAACAAAGTAACAGCCCGGACAAGAAAATTCTATTTTAGTAACAGTGACCTTGACCTTCGACCTAAAGGCTTGGGCATGTACGTGACATACCGTCTTGATATGGTGAACAATTATACCAAGTTATTTAAATATCCAATAAGAAATAACAAAGTTACAGAGCGGACAAGATTTTGCAAGAAAATTCTATTTTTAGTAACAGTGACCCTGACCTTGGACCTACAGGCATGGGTATTGTCACGACACACCGCCTTGTTATGGTGAACATTTGTGCCAAGTTATTTTGAAATCCCTCCATTCCAAACGAAGTTAAGGGCAAAGTGTATATTTTTCTTAACACAAAATGTAAGTGAAAAAGGGGCATAATTTGAAAAATATTGGAAGCAGGGTTATGGGTCTTGTTGGTTATGATAAAGATTTTAATGGTGAAAATATATTTCAAGTTTCAAGGCAGTATCTCAAGTAGTTTTAAAGTTATGGGCAAAATGCATATTTGCTTAATACAAAATATAAGAAACAAGATATATTCCTATTAAAACTAATGTAAATGGAAGTATCAAAGGGCCATAACTTCTGAACGGAACATGTAAGAGCAAAACCCCACCTTTATGCACAACAACATATCAGGCCAAGCATTGTGGTAAAGTTTCATCAAATTCCCAGCAGAGGTGTAGGAGGAGTTGCGTTCACAAGATATATTCCTATTAAAACTAATGTAAATGGAATTTTCAAAGGGCCATAACTTCTGAATGGAACATGTAAGAGCGAAACCCCACCTTTATGCACAACAACATATCAGACCAAGCATTGTGGTCAAGTTTCATTAAATTCCCACCAGTAATGTAGGAGGAGTTGCGTTCACGAGATATACTCCTATTAAAACTAATGTAAATGGAAGTATCAAAGAGCCATAACTTCTGAACGGAACATGTAAGAGCGAAACCCCACCTTTATGCACAACAACATATCAGGCCAAGCATTGTGGTCAAGTTTCATTAAATTCCCACCAGTAATGTAGGAGGAGTTGAGTTCACGAGAATATCGGACGGACGGACAGACGGACGGACGAACGGACGGACAGGAGCAACTCTTAATGCCCGTCGCCATTTCATGGCGGGGGCATAAAAATTACAATCTCGCTTAAAATCACCAATTCTTCGGTACAATATTTCTACACCTATTAAATTGAATGACGGAAGACGCAGATTATATCCTTCTATTATCTAGTGCAACGCTAAGAGGTGCGAGTGCTGTATCTATTTTAAATGTAATTCTAAAATAAGGTCAACAGTAATAATATTAATTCAGATATAGACTGACTAACTGATAATGTTGTTTATGTTTTGACATGAAATTCTTTCAACTGTGGGATTTACTATGTTGCACAAACAGGACGCCCTTTAAAAACACGTTATGGTCAGCACTGTTCTAAAATTAGATACAATAGTTAGTTCAACATATTTTTATATAAACATTTCAAACAATCAGTCCACACTTTAAAAGATGTAGCGATTTAACCCGTAGAAATAGTTGCATTCGGTAACATTGCTTCAATAACATTTAAAATTAGAGCTAGGCTTATTTCGGAACATAAGTGGATTTAAGAAATTGCAAACACCTTACTCACTTGGTTAAAAGATTATATTTATCAAGAAGACAACATTTCAAAAAATCGTGATTTTGACAATTTTAATTTGCTTGAAATACGAAAACGATAATCGAGGTCGAACGGGATAAAGACAAATGGAAACATCAAAAGAAAATCACGTGTTTATTGTTCTATGCATGACCTTCAAAATATTTTAAAACATTCTGTTATACAGGCTGTGCTTTCACGTTTGTCTTCTCTTTCTATATCAAGTTTAAAGAAAACGGATGAGGAAGCAGATGATATTGTTATAAGAACTCATCCACTATATGGAGTTGCAAGCCTTATCCAGTGCTACACTCGGCATGTTCTCAGACCACACAATGACTTGAAATCTGATCAACAAAGACATTTCCTGAAAATTCCTTTTTTAAATAAAGAGATCGATTTTATTGACCTTCCAAGTATATTTAGAGATAAAACTGTTCAATCGGCTGTACAAAATTATTTCAAGAATACTTAAACACCCTTCTTTTGTTATAACTACAACAAGCCAATTAGAAACACAATTTTCAATTACAATAAAATTACTTCGGATTTACAGATTGTTGAAAATACAATGAAATCTTAAGACTGTTCAAATTCAAAATTTTGCTATCGACCTGTCGGTCATATCGTTACACGGAATCTAAATGCTATCAAAGATAATATTTTTCAGAGGTCCGAAATTAAGGATTCTTTCGGACATCGACTTTTATATCTGTCGTGATGGAATTGCAGTCTTTAAACTCCTTTTGCAATAAATGGTGCAAACGAGAACATGCTGAGTCTAATGCTCTTTCGAATTGGAAAAAGAATATTCAATACAATTGACACTGGTTTATCTTTCGATAAAAAAACATAGCTTTATTACTACCACGACCTCGATTTAACTTTCGTCATTTGAAAAGGCGAATTCAAGACTTTCTCACCAGATTTGTTTTAACACCTGCTGATAAGGCTTCAAATAATGTAATTATAGTGTGACGTATACACTGTTTTAATATTCAAACTGAAAAGCTTAATAGCACTAATGCTTATAAACTGACTTCTTCGTCTGAGAATGGTATTGTTACTGCACCAACTCTACAAATTACAAAATTTAGAATCGGTGTTGAGCCGAAACAAGACAAAGTATTGTTTGCCTAAAATGAAAAAAAAACATCGTACAAAGCAAAAGTTATTGCAAACTCCAGTTCTTGCACAACTACTAAATTATCCGTGCTCTTGTCTTTCAGCTATAAAATATCATGTGATTAGGTATTGCGAAATGGTTTTTGAAACCACTGGTAAAAAATTATTTTGGTCTATAAAAAATTCGTATGACGTGTTAAAGAAGCTTAAATCAAATAATTTTCAGGCGTTCAATTGGCTACCTATGATTTCTCTACGTTATATAGTTCTCTCCCTCATAATTTAATAAGAGACAAGCAAATTGAAAAGCTTTATCGCTTTTAATGAACATATGGCATTTTACAGATGTTTCTTCATAGATATTTTATGGACCTCACACGACCTTATCGAGGCGCTCACATTTTTATTAGATAATATTTTGTGAGATTTGGTACCTCTATTTATTAACAAGTAATATGCATTCCAATGGGTACTTATTGTACACCCCTTATTGCTGATCTGTTTTATACTGTTATGAAAGAGATTTTAAGTTATCTCATTCTACCGAACATCAACATGACATTATTACAGCCTTAAACAACACATAAAGGTACCTTGATGATTTGTTGAGTATAGGTGATTATTTTCTCTGTTTCATAAAATATACCCTCATGCACTACAACTTAATAAAGCAAACACTTTTGCTAATCAAGCAAACTTTCATAATCTTAATCTTTCTATTGACAATGGATACGTGACTACTAAAATATATGATAAGAGACGATTTTAATTTTAATACAGTAAATTTTCCTTTTTAAGACGGCGATGTTCCTCGTGCAACATCTTACGGGGTTTATATCTCAAAGCGAGTTCGTTTTTCTAGAGCATGCAATGATGTTAATGATTTCAATGAACGTAATCTTTGCATTACAGAAAAACTTTTGAAACAAGGTTATCGGTATATCATAAATTAAGGAAAACGTTTTGCAAGTTTTATTTTCTTTTTCAAAATTATAACCAGTTTAATTCAAGCATTAAAGTAAATGTTATTGTTAAGCAACAAAACACATGTATATAGCATGTTATCTCGAAACATAAGCTTCATAAAAATGACAATCTTTCATCTGTGAAGATCGATCGCAAAGGATGAAATATTAAATCATTTTGTACCGCTACTGTGCAAAAACATACTATTAAAATGTAATTTAAAAAAATATCTTGAACCATAGTTCAGAATTACGAATTTGAAACAAGTTACATACAAGTCTTTAAATGCATGTATCTGGTCGATATTTCACAACGACAATCAATCATTTTAAACTAAAGTGAGCGTTTCCTTATTGAAAATAAAAACAGGAGATGAAGTACATGTATATTAAGAAATTTTAATTTGAAAAAGTGCCGGGTCCAAATCGACCACGTGTATATCATTGACTCACGATAAATCACAATGCGAAGTATTAACTGAGAATATAATTATGACTGATTTATTGTAAAGCTAAAAAACTCCAAATTACAATAAAAGGCTATCTATCATTGATAGAAATGGAATGGGTTAATTAAGCGAGTAATACGGTACTTAGTGACGCATAGTATCATACTGGATAAACAAAGAATGTGAAACTATCTGAATATTTGCTTTTATGACAAAAACATGCAAGACGAACAACGTGAATCAAAAGAAAATAACATCGTGAACTTAAACACAATTTTGGCAGAAGTTGATAATATAAGTGGCCTTATTGTCAGTATCGCTAATGCAGTAGAAACCTTCAGACGGTATGACAAACTTGAAGAAAACAAATGCGATGAAATTCTGCAAACGTTTCAATATCATATGTGTGAACAAGACAAGCTGAAACTGTTCATAGTTGTGATATATAAACCCGGAGCATTTTTAAATCACTATTGCAAGAAGGTATTTCATATATGGAGATATAATTTATAAACGTAACAAAATAAATGTCAATATTAATTTCCCCAAGTTATTCGTAAAAACCATCTGTAAATTAAGAAAGGTTACCATCATGATATTCTACAGCGCTCTGCAGGCCTGGTGATTAACCCATCTACACGTATAGTTGATCACTATGCTTTCCTCTTTGGTTGCACAACAGTGACAGTGATTTGAGAGTTTATGAAGGTTTATAGAGGTATCTTTCTTTAACGAACCTAGAACCTCGTTTTGTTTCTTTTATCCCTGTCATTGTGTTCTTGCTAATTTGACTCCAGGTACTCTGGTCTCGGTAAGATCATCGAGTACTCGCCAATTTGGCTCTGCAATGCTATTAGCTTCTTAAGTGTTATACGTTTGTGTGCTTTTGCATGCAACATTGTTGAGCTGATGGGTGCGTTTGAGTTATTTCACCAAGACAACTTGTACTTGTTTGTTGATATGAGAACCTGTTTGGGGCAAGTGTGAGGTTGGTGCACCCTAGAACCTGGTTTAAACCCCCCAGTGGCTATTTGTTTTGCAACTGACCGTTCCAAGGCGGTAACCCCAAGGGTTCTCTATGTCGTTAATTGCTTGTTGTGTCTTATTTCAATTGACTTACTTATAACAAAATGCTCTCTTTTCCTCTCTTCTTTTTTCGCTGCGTGGGGAGGCTATGTTTTGTGAGTGTGGCGATTCCTGATATGCATATTTCATTTTTTTTACAAGTAGCTCTTATAAAATTTCGAAACTTCGGATATTTCCCTTTCATCTATTTCTATTTAATTCAAAAGGTATATGAAAGTAACTTAAGCATATTCGACAACGAACTTAAAAGAAAGTTTTCCACAATAAACCGCTTTTATAACTACAACAGGCGTGCAACAAAATTACACTGTATTAATGATACTGAGTAGACCTTAATATGGCGGAAGAAAAACATAAATTTTTGTTGGTGTTAATGAAGGAAATTTTGTGGATTGGGGTTGAATAAACTCAGAGATTTCAATTGTTTTATAAATAATACCAAAACCATTAAGCCCATGCGTCTCTAAAATCATGAAATTCTATGATTCTTGTCCTCGCTGTGTCGAGGAAACTTAATATCAATCTTTTCGTAAAACCTTAGACCTTCTGAATGTGTTTACGGTTCTTAATATGTAGTTATCATTCAGTTGCTAAATGTGTACGTTATTAATTGCTTTGAAACGTTAATTTTATTATTACCTGCATATACCATTACTTCACACAATGTTAAGTAAGACTTCCCGTCATCGACGTTTATGTCTCGTTGTCCAGGAATCCATATTGTTACAGATGCGACGTTAAAAGAAGAATTAATGGGAATGCTTATTTTTAAATAATTGTATCTGTTGATATTGTGATCATCATACAGCATCTGTTTATCTCCATATATCCTGAAGTTTTTCAGTCTATCCCATATCTTTAATTGTGACCATGACCATCGACCATATGTTTCTGCAATGAATACCGAAGTATTTATGATTAAGCAAAGTGCTAATTTTGCGTTGCGTATTGTGCTTGTTTCTGTCCAAGTACGTTTGTTTTTAGACTTTCGCGCGCATGCGCGAAAGTCTTAACCTAGAAGTCTAGAACACGGCGACGCGCAGTTTTTAACTTCCGGTGTATCACTGCGACATCGAGCGTATTCAAGTAAGCGGGGTTTTGTGGTCACCGCGAGAGCAGGCCGAAATGAAATGCAGACGTTTTAAGCACATTCAAGCACACAATTCTACGAAAGAACAGTGATCTATAGTACGTGTCCGTGTAATTTTGTAGCGTCCATGCCAAAAACTCCATCAAACAAATGTTGAGTGCAATCACGTTCAGCTACGTTAGTGAACAAACAGCTAATTATGCATGAGTAGTTTAGTTACGCCTAACAAGTTCCATAGTTGTGCGGCGTCAGAAAGTAGTGCATATTAAGAAAGTAAATTTATTACGAACGATGACGAACATTTGTACAGACAGTGCGACAAAGAAAGAAGAAAACAATATTATGTTGTTGTTCAAACAAAAATTAAGGGATATTAAAAATCCAATTATAAAGAAATCAGTCACGTGATCAGTGACTAAACTGTATTCAGGTCAGCGAGAAACACGTCTCTTTTTATCAGGATGTTGTTTTGTTTTAGACAATTAACAGTTTAGCAATCTCTTATTACTCTCTTAATTGAATTCGTTTTATCTCTAACCAGGAAATAACGGTTGTGCTTATCTTAACATTGGCCAGTGCTTGTTAAATGCTGGCAATTACTCATCGGAGATGTAACATGATACTATGAATGAACATTCTCTACAAAGTTTAAGTAGCACCGCCTACTAATTAATATTAATAGCTTATGTCTCATTGATACTAGAAGTATACTCTACAGGATTTAGTATTGTTTAGCCAATTTATACACTACATAACATTTGCATTTACAATAGTAGACAGGGGCGGATCCAGGATTTCAGCAAGGGGGGTTCAACTCAGCGAGTTATTTTTTAACAATGTTAATTTTAACTAAGCTAGAAAATCAGTCCGTTTATGAGGCCCAAATTAATTTGTAAGAGGCCTAACTTATCATGGGGGGTCCGGGAAAATTTGAAAATCTATATGCCAAATCCCGCATTCTGGGGTATTTTGTGGGGATTTTATAGCAGATGTTTGACTACTCTTTCATACTGGCCGTGAGCAAGTATTTAAGTTGACATGCAGTTTCTATCGTGTGCACATATTAAACGATGTTAGCCAGTGTTGACATTCTGCTGCGGCGCGAAAGTCTTTCAACGCTTTCAGCGCTTTGATTATCTACACGTGTGTGCGCGCCCGTGTAAGCTCGTATGTTTGTACGTACTTGGGTGTGTGTTCGTGTGTGTGGGGGAGTGTGTGTGGGCATGTCGAGTGGTATGGATTTATGTAAATAAAATAAAAAGGGAGATTTAACAGGTGCTTTACAACAAAGTGAAATTTAAGATTTTTAAAATATACTAGCGTGTGGGAAACCGATAACAGAAAAATATAATGCATATCATTAAAGGTTTTGGTCTCTGACCTTCCAATAAACCAATAAATATATGTTTATGTAGTTGACTTTATCATTATTGTACTTTATATAAACAACCTTGTTGTCTGTTGTAGATGATGATTCCTTTCACAAATAATGGTTGATCAAAGTAAACGGTCCATGACGCAGGCGTGTTGTATTCTCCATTTGTATGACTACATGAATGATGTCCAAAGTCACTATCGGTGTTTCCATCAACCGCAAGACTTGCGTAAAAATTGAAATAACCGTCTGGAGTTTGACTTGCATTTCTTCCTAATGCGAAATTTGGGCCTAAAATTTATATAGATATACATGTATATATAATGTGTATCAAATCTCCTTATAATGTATCTGATTTGATATAATTGAAAAAGAGAATAATTGATGATAAACTCTGCCTTTCATACGATGTCTCTATAAAACCATGTAGTTTATAAATGTTTTGACAGATTTATTAACGAGCCACGGCGGTTTTTATTCTATTCCCTGCTAAAAGCATTGTAAGAGGTAGCACAGATTTGTGTATGAAAATGTCTGAAGTCATTCGGATTGTCATTTGTAAAATATACGTAATTTAGGCGTTGCCTCGAGAATTTGGAAGATAAAGCCTGTTAACTAGGACAGCTCTCTAGTGCTATAGGCTTACCCACAGAGTCTGTAGTATAAGAGATTTTTTCTACCAGCGCTTATTTCAAAAGATTTAAAGATGTAAACATGACAGCTAAAACCAAAAGCTAGACTGTTAACTTTTACAGGCCAGTGTGATAAAGTTGTCGAAATACGTTATCAAACGATGTAATTTTGCCTGACAATAACGTATGAAAAACGAACTATGTATTCATTACAAAATTAATAATTATGTAAGTATCAGGGGTAGGACGTGGCGGCACTGCTTCCGCAGATAGTTAAGCGAGGACAATGTTGCATTGGTATAAAAAAGGCGGTTTAGTCGGCCTTTTTTTGAATGAATTTATTTTTCAAGGTAAGTGTCTTCATACTATATTTAATTTAAAATCCACATTGTGAATTCTGCGACCAGATGCCGAAGGTACTCTCGACACTGTTTCAGGAACGCAGATTTTGTAACAAAAAAGGTTATGAAGGTTTTATACAGTTTGGGTAATGTAAACACGCCAAAAATATCGTATTTTAGGCTGATCTACAGACATCTGGGCACTACCATGTTGAGTTTTAGCATTTTATCAAGTCAAAATAACATATTATTTTTTTCTACTTGGTTCGTCCCCAATAGGCAACCCCCGCGCTCGAAAGAAAACAGGACATGCCATTCTGGCATTCGAGGATTGGGACTTTCTTCTTCTTTTTTTTTTTGACGTTACCTTGAACCAGATCGGTACATTTTAGGGTCTGTTGCGAGTGAATTTTACGCTTCAACAACTTCGGCTTTAATAAATATATTCACTCGTACGTTGACAGTGAACGAATATTACCACATTCACTTTAGTTACATGTCTTTTGAGTTTTAATAACAAATTTTGATATTTAAAAACACCTTATATATTCGTCTTGATATATGTGACCAGGCACCTTTAAATATGACTAATAACCTCGTCACTATCGTGATTGTAAAAGGAAGTAACCACTGTGTGTGTAGGAAAATATTTAAATAGGAAATTTTTAACTTTGAAAATCCATTCAAATAGCGAATTGTCCGTGTTATGTTTTTCTGAAAAACAGCTTAGATCTAACGTCGAATCAAACGCTAAATGTAAAAATTGTTCGGTACCTATTAACAACAATCAGCTAGGTGCATTTCTTTTAAAAATTTTCACAAATCGAAATGGTTATTTTATTTTCCCTCTGCATAAAAATTTAAACGCGTGTGTATTAACAACATATTAGCTGAAAAGTTGTTTTAAAAGTCTAGCTTAGACAGCTTAAACACACACAAAAAACTCAAATCGTCGTGTACCTTGATTTGCAGCAAATATGATTTTATGAGAGATGTTCATGATAATTTATTAGCGATTTGTCAGTTATAGTGGTTTTTTTTTTTAACAATTGGTCACGTTTATTTTTTCTCAGCTTATTTTACATTTTTTTACATTTTAGATTGTCTGGAATGTCTACGAGGGGTATTCGAAAAATAATGCAAAAGTCATTCCAGGACTCATATTAATGAGTGTAAACACTTTATATGAATTTCATTTACCTAAGCCCAAAATTTAGGATTTATAGGACTTTAAATAGGGTATAATCGAGCATGCCAGCTAAGTTTCGGCTAAACCAATATGCCGGTGGCCAGGAACATGTTTGCTCCCCCCCCCCCCCTTTGGGAATTTTGTAGACATGATTTTTCTGAAAGCTTGTTATGTCCCGGATATTTTGCAGTTTGTTTGCATTCTGGCGAGTGGGGCATAAGGGTGTTACGGAGGTTTTAATATGTTACCCCTAAAATTTGTAAAAAAAAATATATGATTTTGAACCTTTAATTCTACTCTATTCTAGCTATGACTTCTTAGAACTTATATTTTTGTATAAAAAGGTGAAAGGATGATGTATTTTCTTTTGATTGATGTAGTTTTCATTTCAAAATTTTTACTCTAACCTAATATATTAAGTATGTCACACACATAACCCTAAAAAGATGAAATTTAAGTCAGAAACTTACCTGTAGGATTTTTGTTTGTAAGCAATTTTAGGCAATAATATATGTTTTTGAAAGCTGCGTGATCAATCAATATGAAGCAGTGTGTTTTTCATGAAAATCACACTGGCAAAAGTCAAAATTTTACCATAATCTAATACGTTACCCTATTGCTAATTCACTCATAATATTCATGTTTTGAGATGAACAAGCAAAAAATATAGTGTTTAATTGAATAAGTGTGCTTGATAACTATAAGTGTTCTTGAAACTTGCATGACTTCAAATTTCTTACATACATAACATATGTTACTCATTGAAATGAGGCATTTTTTCCTAGTTTTTATTTGTTTTTAATGGTGTTAGCTGATATCTATTTGAAGAAATTATTCATGTGTGCTCTGTGCAATGTCCTGATGTTTGTTAGCCCTGTGTAGATTTCTAATTACATTGACAGTCGTATTTTTAACTAATATTACTGATTAAATGAAGTATTTTCTCTAAAACTGATATTGTTGTACAAAGAACTGAACACATTTACAAAACTGTATCACACCTATGCAATCATTTTGGATTAAACTATAAAATAATAAAAGTAAGTAGTTTATAGTGTATACTATGTTATGTTATGTGGTTAAAATGTTAAAGTGTTTAAGCTTGTCCATTTTTAACCATCAAATCTCCGTAACATACAATTCTGAAGTTACAATATTGACAAAGTACAATTCATTTATGAATTAAATGATTAGACTAAAATTCAAAAAAAAAATTTAGAATTGTTTCCAAAAAAGTGAAAAGACAAGAGATAAAAATATTGCTTTGAAAAGTGTTACAAATAAAACTAATTAAAATTAATTATATGTTACATAATTATTTAATTAATGTTTTTAGAAAAATGACTTAGAATAAAGAAAAAAATTCTAAACCGTGTTATAGTTTGTATCTAGATTACCGTAGAGTCATTCATAATGTGAATATGAACTTTCTGTAAACTTTAAAACAAAGTTGAAAGCATCAGTTCAGGTCTTTTAGAGCAATAATAACTGATATTACTGGTAAATAAAACATGTGAAATATGAAAAATAAATTGTCCTAAATGAAACATTATTTTTGTCCATTGTTCAAAGAAAGCTTAAGAATTTGTTAAGAATTCCTTAAGATCTGTGTAGAATGTTATTTTTTTAAAGACAAATAACTGTTAAAGAGAAACATCCTATTTGAAAGACAATCTGTGTAATGCAGGTGATGGTAAGCTAATAGACAAGTTAACTTTGACTAATGTATAATAATTTTTTTTAGGTAAAAATTCTTTTACTCGAGTTAAAAGATTGCTATATAATGCTCATGCTGTTTTAAATGTTTTACAAATTCTACACTGAACCTTTGTATTTTAGATGAATAAATCTACTTTTAAAAACATTTCTAACATCAGATATTTAAATCAGCTAATTTTTGCAAAGTTTGAATTAAGTGGCTTTTAAATTTGTTATAGATCAACTTTAACATAAAAAATATTATATAAAAATATTTATCAAAATGTTAACTAACTGTTTGCAGTTTCTTGCTTTTCTTATTAGTTTTGCTGATTATTAAAGTAAAAATTGGTAACATATTATAAGATGACAAAATACATAAATAGAACAATAAAATGATAAAAAAAATTAATTTTATTTATTTTTTCTTTTCTACATTTTGTTAGAACATATTAATGTTATCTGTCTCAATCGAGAGTATCTTGACTTAGCTATAGACTGGATGCAACAGCCCATAATTAGTGCAAACGTAAGCTATACTACAATGTTGTCATTGAGCCATATTGATAGGTTTATTGTTAATTTAAAAAGATTTCAAAAAGGACGACCATCAACATCATACACATTTATTTCAAGACATATTGAGCGGTACACAGATCACTAACCTCTAAAGTTTAACAATATTTAATTAAAAATACACCAGCATCAATACCTTAATTTCCTTTTGTAACATAATTCTTATATATTACCTATTTTAATACAAGATAGATAAAGTGCAGGAAGGTTGTTAACCGATATACTGGATTAAGATACTGGTTTATTAAAACAAAACTGGCACTGATTAGTTTACTGTTTTATCAAAGCAACAGTCATATTACCTCATCTTACTTATGGTTATAACAGTCGCTACGCATCAATTACAGGTAATTTTAATGGAGACGTATATTGCTTGTCCTTGAATAAAATAAATAATAAAAAAATCATTATGATATCATGAATAAAACACATTTATTTACTCATAATATTCTTGACAACACACTAATAGCTTATCAAACGCAAATAATTTAATAGCTTTTTATTACTAACTTGAATTTCATAATTTCTGAGTCACCTTTCTTTGAGAACAATGATTAAATTTATCACCAGAATCACTATTTCTTAAGGATATAATTGTAACTTAATACAGAAATTCATCTTAAAATGTCTCCTTTACAAACAAGTGCAGGCTGATGTGTGTTGGTTCTTAAAATACATTATTGTCGCAATTTATCATGAAAGAAGGTATGTAATTTATATCGCTATTGTGCATTAACTAAAATTGTTTAATACGTTCTTTTGGGTAACATATTTAAAAATGGTGATTTATGATATGGTTTTTATTTTTATTTTTTTATACATTTTTTATTTATTTTTTAAGAAGTGTGTCTCAATGTGACTTTATTACATGTAAATACTGCATTCTTATATATATTAATAAATTAAACAAATAAAAAAGAAATTACTTGCTAATGCAAGTAAGAAATGTTTCATACAACTTTTTAAACTAGGTTTTGAAGTGAAGTAACATATCTTAATAACTATTTATAGACCTATACCTTAGGTTGCAGATGTTTTATTGCATTAAAAATTAAAAAAAAAACATCTTCCTGGTGTAGAAAAAATAGGTTTATTTCAGAACTTTTATAATTGGCAATTATTTCTTCATAGCATACAATTTTCTCAAAGGTCACATATTCAAACAGGCTTTACGGTAAATCTCCCCATTCGCCAGAAAGCAACCAAATTGCAAAAGGCGAAGAATGGCATAGGCTTTCAGAAAAACATATCCTTCAAAATTCCCCCAGGGGGGAGGGGGTCTATTTCAGCTCAATGTCTAATACATTATGGCCTGTTTTCCCATTTTCTTTTCTTTCGGTAACATATTTCAATATAGCGTTACGGGCTTATGTCCCAATGAATGTCACGGTATTACATTTGTCCTGTATTCTCATTATCTTACTATATTTTACTTATAAGCACAAATTACTTGCTACTGCACGTAAGAAATGTTTCATACATCTTATTTTACTAGGTTTTTATGTTAAGTAACATACTAAATCACTATTTTAGACCAATACCTTAGGTTACAGATGTTTTATTGCATTAGTAATGTAGATAAGAGCTTCCTGGTGTAGAAAAAATAGGTTGATTTTATAACTTTTATAATTGTCAAATATTTCATTCTTACACAAACTTTTTTCAAAGGTAACATATTCAAACAGGCGTTACGGAAAAACGCCCCACTCGCCAGAGTGCAAACAAATTGCAAAATGCGAAGAATGGCATTGGCTTTCAGAAAAACATACCCTTCAAAATTCCCCAAGGGGGGGTCTATTGGCAGCTCAAGGTCTACAAATATCAGTGTCATGATTCAGATAATAATGAAGACAAGTAAACAGCAATGCTTATACATTTTGAAGACATTAAAAAGTAAGGACGTTTATACTTGTCCATTTTATAAAACTAATTTGATTTGCCATTCCGGCTTCTGACAGCACAGCCTTAAACAGGGGAGATAAGTTTAAATAATGAGAAATGACAGGGGTTCGTTACAACATTTGTGGGTAAATATAGACGCAGGAATTTTAAAAATGTCAAGTGTGTGTTAAAAATAACTAGTCAGGCAGTATATTTATGTATAAATTGTGACATTCCAATAAATAATAATAATCATAACACTTAATCGAAAAAGTGTTTCCATCTTTGACTTGATAAGAAAACGTCATTGAAACTGATAAATACATGTAGTTAAATTGTAATAAAGTAATACTTTTTTCTACATGAAATCATAATTTCTACAAAATAATATTTCAGATATAAGGTTAGATGATGAAGCAAACTAGTTTATGTTTTTTGCCCGAAAAAATTCGCAGTGACCTTTACATACCCTAGAAAGATTCTGACACAGCTGCTTTCGTATACTCAAAACTGGTCGAAATTTTTAGAGTATTTACAGGAATGGTTGATACAATTAAGATAAATTAAACATTTGAAAATCAATAAAATATGTGATATTAGATGTGATATGATTCATATACGAATAAACCAAAATTAATAAGTTCATCAGACCAAATTAAATACCTTAAATTGTCAGTGCCAGAACAAATAAAACATTAATGATATGGTAATAATCACTAACGTACACACATCTGACACTTGGTTATGACTCAATGATAAGTTAGTGTTAACTTTCCTGTACACATGATACGTTAGTGTTAACTCTCCTCTTTATATGATACGAAAGTGTTAACTTTCCCGTATACAGGATACGTTAGTGCATACTTTCCTGTATACAGGATACGTTAGTGTAAACTTTCTTTTATACACGATACATTAGTGTAAACTTTCCTAATAAAGAATATGTTAGTGTTAACTTTCCTGTTTACCTTATACGTTTGTGCAAACTATTCAGTATACATGATACGTGAGTGTAAGCCTTCCTCTATAAAGGTACCGTTAGGCTAAACCTTCCTGTATACAAGATACGTTAGTGCAAACTTTCCAATATACACAATACTTTGGGGTAAACTTTTCTATATACATGAGACGTAAGAATAAACTTTCCTGTATAAAGGATACATTAGTATTAACTTTCCTGTATTCAGGATACGATTGTGTAAACTTTCCTGTTTACATGATACGTTAGTGTACACTCTCCTGTATACATGATAAATAAGTTGAAACTTGCCTGTATACCTGATACGGTAGTGCAAACTATTCAGTATACATGCTACGTGAGTGTACACCTTCCTGTATAAAGGTAACGTTAGTGTAAACCTTCCTGTATACAGGAAACGTTAGTGCAAACTTTCCAATATACACTATACTTTGGTGAAAACTTTTCTATATACATGAGACGTAAGTGTAAACTTTCCTGTATAAAGGATACGTTAGTATTAACTTTCCTGTATTCAGGATACGATATTCTTAACTTTCCTGTTTACATGATTCCTGAGTGCAAACTTTCCTGTATACAGGATACGTTGGAGTTAACTTTCCTGTATACAGGATACGTTTTTGCTGACTTTCGTGTATTCAGAATAAGTACGTGTTAACATGATACGTGATTGTTAACCTCCCTGTATATATGATACGTAAGTGTAAACTTTCCTGTATACATGATACGTTAGTGTTAACTTTCCTGTATACAGAATATGTTAGTATAAACTTTCCTCTTTACAGAATAAGTAGGTGTTTTTTTGTATACATGATACCTAAGTGGAAACTTTCCTGTTTCATGATACGTGAGTATAAACTTTCCTGTATACATAATACGTTTCTGCTAACTTTCCAGTATACATGATACGTAAGTGTGAACTTTCCTGTATACAGGTAACGTTAGTGTTAACCTTCCTGTATACAGGATACGTTAGTGAAAACTTTCTAGTATACATGATACGTTAGTGTTTACTTTCCTGTATACATGATACGTTGATGTTAACTTTCCTGTAAACAGGATACGTAAGTGTAAACGTTCCTGTATACCGGATACGTTTGTGAAAACTTTCCAGTAAACATCGTACGTCAGTGAAAACTTTCTAGTATACATGATACGTAAGTGTAAACTTTCCTGTATACAGGTTACGTTAGTGTAAACCTTCCTGTTTACAGGATACGTAAGTTCATTCTTTCTAGTATAAATGATTCGTTAGTGTCAACTTTCCTGTAAACAGAATACAGATTAGTCCAAACTTTTCTGTATTCAGAATACGTACGTGTTTTCTTTCATCTTTACATGAAACGTTAGTGTTAACATTCCTGTATTCATGATATTTAAGTGTAAACTTTCCTGTATACAATATACGCTAGTGTAAACTCTCCTGTAAACTGATACGTTAATGGAAACTTTCCTGTATACGAGGATACATAATACGTAAGTGTTAACCTTAGTGTAAAGTGTCTTTATACAGGATACGTTAGTGTAAAATTTCCTGCATGTATGAAACCTAAGAGTAAACTTTCCTGTATACAGAAAACGTTATTGTAAACTTTCAGTATGCAATCAATTAAACATCTCAAATATGTGCTCGATAGTATGTAAAGGCCGAGGATGACGCCTCGTAGTGTTTAAATTGGTAAGTACAAACTTTTCATTACACATGATACGTAAGTGTTAACTTTCCTGTATAGAGGATACGTAAGTGTTAACTTTCTGTATACAGGATACGTTAATGCAAACTTTCCTGTATTCAGGATACGATAGTGTAATCATTCCTGTATACGTGATAAGTTAGTGTAAACTTTCCTGTATACATGATACGTTAGTGGAAACTTTCCTGTATACATGGAAACATGATACGTAAGTGTTAGCCTTAATGTAAAGTGTCTATATACAGGATACATTAGTGTAAAATTCCCTGTATACAGGATACGTTACTCTAAACTTTCCTGTATACAGGATACTTTAGTGTAAACTTTCCTGTATACAGGATATGTTAGTGTTAACTCTCCTGTATACATGAAACATTAGAGTAAACTTTCCTGTATACAGAATACGTAATGGTAAACTTTTCAGTATGTAGATAGATATATTTATTTCGGCATTGGAAACATACAGTGGTTTACATAATTTTATACATGCGAACAATAAAAATAAATTTTACCAAAAAATAACAATCATATAAAATGTTTAGAAGCAGAGATAACATGGAATGCTTCAAATACCAAGGATTACGCAATAAAGTACAAGCACTTATTTCCATTGCGGTCCTTTGTATTGGTTGCATGACCCAGAGAGGCAAACTAGTAAAAAGTAAAATAATAATAAATAAGTATCACTTTGTTATTAACTTACTATCACAGTGGGTATGGTATACAATATAAAGGAGAAAATTAATCTACTTTGTAAATTAAAAAAACTTTCTGTCACAGCAGAATTCACCTACGCCGAAATAAGTAAGTAAAACAAAAAAAAAGATTATGAATATTCTTGCTAAAAAGTTAAAATATTTATTATAAATTTTTCATTAAGAAATCTTTAATGGAGACTTTAAATTGTTAAGATGCTTTATTGTTGTTAAAAATGAGAGTAAACCTTTCCAAAGTTTGGACGCTAAAAAACAAAACGATTTTGAGCCAGAGCCTTTTATCTTAGGAAGATCCATCTGACAAAATTCCCCTCACATGTAATCAATAAAA
Source organism: Corbicula japonica (assembly GCA_038501625.1). NCBI lineage: Eukaryota > Metazoa > Mollusca > Bivalvia > Venerida > Cyrenidae > Corbicula > Corbicula japonica. The sequence continues at coordinate 9,798,676 of JAZAYU010000008.1, forward strand.
CATCTCAAATATGTACTCGATAGTATCTATAGGCCGAGGATGACGTCTCGTTGTGTTTTAATTGGATAGAGCGCAAGTGGCCTCGGACGCAGAAGCACATATGCGGTTGCAGGAAGGGAATGAACATCGGTTACGACGCTCGCGAGCAGCAGTACTTAAGACGTTGGCAGTTGCCGGCTTCAAAATTATTAACCTCTCTTTTGGTTAGGGCACGACAACTAGTTCTGTCTGTGGCAGCATCTTCAAGCTGTCTGGGCGGGAGATAGGCCCACATAGTACGACATTACATTGTCCTTGTATCCTTTATTTGGCCGGACCCGATTTAGGATGCCCGAATCTGGGCTGAGATTTCTATGTCTAGGGAGCCGTCACTGAAGATGGTGTTAGGTATTTGAAAGACCCTAAGTTCTTCAGTACCGTCGATGGTAATGCAAAGCGGCTGTGGTGCGCTAATGGATGCAGGCTGAAAGGGAACTTCAGTTTTCCTTGGGCTGTCTGACAGCTTGGTCACTACTGAGAACTTGTCGACTAATCTGTGGGTCATCAGAGCGCAGTCGTCGGCAAACTGTGCTTCTGTGAGCAATTTTTGATTTTGGTGCGAGGCGGCGAATGGCGAAAAAAAGAGCCATCCAAGTGAGAACAAACATATGACATGGACAAGGTCCATGAAAGCGTTTTGCAGCACCTGAGTGAAAAAGAGATTGAACTGTACCGGTGTGAGCCCTGGTTATCACCGGTAGAGATGTTAAATTTCTCATAGGAAGATCCATCTGACAAAATTCCCCTCACATATCATTATGGAACAGCTGGATAAGTTTGATGAACTTTCTTGGGTAGCCTAGCTTCACTAGAATCACCAACAGAGCCCCTCTATTGAACGTGCCAAACACCTTGAGGTTCTTCAAGACAGAGTTAAAGTTCATGTTCTGCTCGAGGCAGTTCTTTTGTACTGCCTTAAAGTGAAATCATATCGATGATGGATCTTTCAGGATAGAAACCTAACTAGGACTCGAGGAGGTTTTGTATAGAAATAGTTGCAATCGTTATGTTAAGGATGTTGCGTGCAAGGATTTTCGCGGCTATTAAGAATAGTAAAATGCCTCTGTAGTTCAAACAGTCAGATAAAGAAACTTTGTTCTTGTGCAGGACGACTCATGTTGCATCTCGGAAGTCCCAATGCATTTCTTTTCATCTATTTCATCTTCTTCCAAGATGCTAGTAAGGACCTCGAGAATCTTTATCAAGCACCCTGTACAGTTCGACGGTAATTTAATTCATGCCGGAGGGTTGTCAAAGTTCATCTGCTTGATTGCTTATTCTGTCTCCGCTGAAGTTGAAGTGCCAAAGTGTCAGCTTATTCGGTTCGAGTTGGGATATCTCTCTAGTGCACAGTGACATTATCTGTAAGATGCCATTGTTTAGATCGAGGGTGCATTCAAAAAAACTTGTACTTGTTTGCCTGCTTGAGTACGGAGTTCGTTATACGAAGCTCATTTTCGGCACAATTGCCTAACGGCAGTAGACCATTGCTGTTTATCTTTCCGACTCCGTATTTGCCACCGTTCATAGTCACCATCAACGGAGGCTTTGAAATCACCTAACACGATTGTCTTGTCGCTGACAGGGGCAGAGCACAAAACGGAACTGAGGTCGGCGTAGAAACGCTCGACAGTCTCCTCTGTGCTGGTAAATATGGGAGCGTACGATGGAGGGCCTCCATTGGAGGCATGCCGTCTGTTGCGCAGGGTTACGGCGAGCTTCGTTAGTCTCTCTTTAATCCAGGTGGACAGATCTGGCAATCGGTTAAGCATTATTGTCCTAATGTCCAGACCCACTCTGCGTGAATTCTGGCCTCATCCTCGGCTATTCCCTTTAAAATAAGTTGTATCCCCTGACAAGCTCAATGATAACGTCGTCGCTTCAAGTAATTGGTACCAAATATTCTATGTTTAATTCTGTATTGAAACCATTATAACATTAAATCTCTTGTCGTTCTAAATGGAAGTTTATAAAAAGCTTGCAATTTTATATTATTGGAGTTCAAAACAGTTTCCCATTTAACAGAAGATTTTTTTTTAAAGAATTACATTCTTTAAGTTTATCATACATTTCCCTACAGCATTTAACTTGTGCAAAAAATATTTTTAAAGTTAAAGGTTGAATTAAATTGTGTTCTCGAGTTGATCAATCTTAAAATCCAAACTGGTTCTGGTATCTTTTAACGAATTGGATTATATTTTGGTATTGCAAAAAAATAGTTTCTGTTTCAAAAATTGTTTGGAACGAAGAAAATGTATAAAAGCTTCCATTGTCATTTAACAAACATTATTTCTTAAGTTTTTCTTGATATAAAAGCAATTTCGTAATATTTATAAGTTGTCATTAAACCATATTGGTTGGTACAAAAATTACTTATTTGGTTCTTCTATCATTGAAATAAATACGTAACTATTCCATACATCCTTCCAAAATGTATTTTCTGTCCACTGTTTGTTTTGATAAGTGTTATCACAACTAAAATGACTACTCGTGGAAATAACCAGCAGTATTGTTGTTTGAAACCGGCATCGGGCTTGTTTTGGGAGTCTGGGATTCGAACCTATCGCCGAGAAAATGATAAACACTTCTGAATCAGGTTCAATTTATTGAGCGAATATCGGAAGCACAGTATAAACATTAGTTATTTTTAATTTCCTCCCTTTACTTGACTGAAATCCTGCAAGTAGTATTAGCAGATAGTGGCAAACGTTGCAATTATGTTGTTCTTTTTTAAATGGCGGCAGTATTTGTTATAATAACGCTGATGCTAACACATTAACCGGTTAAATAATCAAAGTCTTAAAAATGTGGACAAGCGTTCCATTCCAAATTTAACATACCGTTCATTATTATATTATTATTAAGGTGCAACCTGACCTTTGTAGTTTTTCACTCATGAGTGAACATGAGACATTAATTTATATAATTTATAATACTATATATGCGTATATCATGTAAACTAATACGCTACCTGAAAAGCGATCGATGACGGTGGAACCTGCAAACCAATGCAGTCCAAAATTCAACGATATTGCGAAGTAAAGCTCTTTAAGGGTCCACGTCATGTTGACTTTTATCTAGATCCTAAAGAGAAAACACAATGGCATTTTACATATTGTTGTAAATGGGACAAAATGGGACATTTTAATGGGACAAAATTGAAAGTAATAATTTGAGCTTATGTAAAACTGTTTTACTAAAACATGTAGAAGTTACCGGCCGAACACCAAATTTGTAAAATATAAGACTGTCATCTTGACCTTTAACACCTGAATCTTGGTCGTGTACGCTACTCGCCATCTCATCAAGGTGGACATAAATACTATGAGTTCTCAAAATTCGTCCATGCATTATAATTATTACATGGACAATATAAACTGGAGATTTCGATATTGTGATCTTGACCATTGACTTACGTATACGGAACTGAAGTGTCAAATGTGACAAAACATCGTTTTACACTGTTTCTGATTAAATATGTTCTTAACAATTTCCGAAAAACTTGTTACGTTTGTCCTCATATAATATGTTTGTCCTCATGTAATATGAGTAAAGACCTGTTCATGAACAATGAATGGTATGGTAAACATTTCTGTTTATTCAGGACATTTTTGTAAAGGAATAGCTTAATAATTTTGTTTTTGTTAGATAAAAAACACCCGAAGTATAAAAAGTTCATTTGTAAAATATTTACAATTTTACATCATTGCTAATTGTTAATTGTTTTCTGTATTATTTAAGTTTAGAAAAATTCGGAAAACCCACGATACTGAAGTCTTTCAAACAGACAAGCAAAGTTGTTGCTTTCTTTAAGTTACCACATGCGCCGCTTTACATTTATCACGCACCTCCCCCCCCCCCCCGCCCCCCCCCCCCCCCCCACTCCCACCCCGCACTCAGTTTATCAACCAATATCATCTTGTATTACTTAAATCGTTGAATTTGTAATAATAATAATATCCAGTTGACATATATTTTTTTCTCTTTCACTTGAAACACATGGAACGAGCCTTCTAAAATTCGTTTTCCATCGTCCAAGATGTGCTATTCTTGCATTACTTTATAGTAGAAAAAATCTGATACATTAAACGCTCATGTTACCTACAATTCTATTCAAGTACTTATACTATTTTTTTATTTTATTATACTCGAATTACCTGCACCAGATTTTTTTCCCTAGTCACTTAAAAATATCATCCTTCTTTAGTTTAAACACTGGTTTTTTAACAACTTTCTTTCGCTAAGAGCCACTTAGCTGCATATCAGAAATGTTGTAGTACTTAGGATAACATTTTAGGGTTAATCAACATCATGATTCAGCCATCAATTGAGCAAATTAAAACTTCCTCATGTTATCATATCTTGTTTGATAAATTATCCAAAGAGCACGAGTTTTAAGTGTTCTGGTGATAAAAGTTGTATTTTAAATACAGTCTGATAAGAAAAATCAATACACTTCACACGTGAGGCAAGATTTGTTATCTACCTCTTAAACGGTGAGTTTAAACATGTGAAAATCATAGTGCTCTAGTTCATAAGTTCATAAATGTATGTAGTTTTTACCATCTTTAGAATAATTTTGAATAGCTTCTTACCTGCTGTTGCAGGTAGACACATAGGAATCCTTTTGTCGGGCGTCGTCGTCGTCGACGGCGTCATCCGGTAGTCCTCTCATTTTAATTATAAACTTAATGTTGCCTGTAAATTCTAAATTACTTGTTCTATTCACTAAATACTTGGAATATATCATCTGTATAAGCAAAGCTATCGGTGACAACAAGAATGATAACTCCTGTTTCACTATTTTTGAGTTATGTCCCTCTGAAATGCAATTTAAGGCAACACATGTGTTCCATGGAACACTAAATTCTAGGTCAAATTCGAATTTGGCGAATATTGCTAGAGATGTTTTTGTTGTTTCAAATTACTTAAAAACAACAATCAATTGTCACACATATTCAATACTATTTTACAAGTATAAAAATTACAGGAGGCAGGCGCTTTTTTATCATGATCATGATTAATGTACATACAGTTTCAAGTCTACATGGCTTTAATAATTTCAGAGTTATCAAACAGACAAACATTTCATTGCAAAACACAAGACAGAGTTATGTCTTTGGCACTGCACACGGTATCATCAAGATCTTTGCACTGACAAAGTATTTGTGGTTCTTGCAAACTGCAACTCCCAGTGAGATCTGTTACACTCCTGTTTCATCCTTTCCCCAGGAGACATGGGTTACACAAACCCATACTGTGACAATTGATAAATTACCACGTGCACTGTTGAACCTATTATTATTATTATTATTATTATTATTACTATTATTATTATTATTATTATTAATTACCAAACTTATATAGCGCCCTTTTCATATACACGTGCTTTACAATGATATAAACTAATAACTGATTACAAGCAATACAATTAAAATACTAAAACAACATTCAAATAAGAAGATCAGAAGACGTGATCTTGATCCATGATCTTCCAGGAGATCCCCCAAGCGTTTAAGATAGCTTTAAGCCATCTGAATCTTGCATGGAACAAATCAGTCTCCTGTCATCAAACATTCCATCCATGGCATCTGTAACCTTATCTTCAATCACCTGGATCTGAATGTGACATGAAGAACCTTAACCTGCATAGTTTGGAATGCACATGTAAGTAGTGAGACTGACTTCCGAAATCTTCTGGATGTGACTAAACTGACTATGATGCAACTAGATGTTGCCTTTATGTGACTAGAAGTAACCAAAAACGCATCAAGTAGTCGCCCGTTTGTAACTAGAAGTCACCTGAACGTGACAAGAAATCGCCTGTATGTGACTAGTAGTCACCTGGATGCAACAAGAAGTCGCTCCTATGTGACTAGAAGTCAACTGAATGCAACAAGAAGTTGCCCGAAGCCCGAATGTGACTGGAAGTCACTTGTTTTTCACTTGACATTGCCTTCATGCGACTAAAAGCCACATTACTTGATGTATATCCACCTGAATCCCTGATGTGACCCAAGGCCACCAGGTCTAATCCGGAAATCCCTGTCCACTTTACAGCATTCAAATAATAAATCTACGCCATACTAAGAACAAGGATATGAGACAATCAATTAAAATTTGGTATTAACCTAGTCGTTTGAAATTAAAATATTCTAGCGAAACTTATAAGATACTAAATAAAAAATAATGTATTTTATAATCAACATCTTTAGTACTTGTAACTATCTTAAAAGATATTGGCAGAAATAAAACAAATTGTAAAATTATGGTTGATATCACACAAATAGTCACACAGTTTTCTAAAGATCACTGTCTCAGATTATCCACGATAAAAATACTATTCATAGGCTTGTTTAAATAGTGTGTTTTAAGTGCACGTTTGAAAGAACACAATGAGCTTGAGTCTCTGATATCAGACGGCAGATCGTTCCACAGTTTCGGAGCTGCATATTCACCTAGTCCTATATTGAACCTAGAGAGTTCTTTGGCAGATTTTCATTGTTTCTGTTAAACATGTTCTAAAGATAAATACTGTCACCCTGCGTTTTTTTATCCCACGAGTATATGAATCTCCCCAGAAGCAATTTATTTTCTAAATACAGATATATAGAGCATCAAATTGCCTTCAAATTTTGTTGATTTGTGCTTTTTCCATCTATTGTCCTTGCAGCTCAGTTTTTATCTCTGCAAAACATAAACAGAAGCTGTGATTAAGATTGCTCTAAACCTCTGCAACCTTGTATTTATATAATATAATGCACACAATATTACAAAAACATCATTCAAAATCTCATCATTCATTTGTATAATTGCATTAACATCTACCAAAGCTGATTGACGTAAGCGACATAAGCTAAGGCAGTGTTGTTTTTACGTCGTAGAAATTCTCAAATATTGTATTCATTTTGGATCGTATCTTGATAACTTGATGCATTAGTGATCTGTGAATATTAATAGTGAAGGAATGTTTAATAAAAATGGATAAAACTGTTGGACTTGAAGGTGAAAACCAACAACAAGTAAGTGACAGTATGTCTTCAACCATTCAAGATGGCGTCCCGCTTGTCTTTTTGAAAGAAAGCTCTTTGTTTGGGGAAGCCAAACCACTTCCATCACAATGGCTGAAACATGAAGAACTTTACACAAGTATTGGAAACGTGATCGATAGATCTCATATATCAGGCCTGCAACGGGTTCGGGGTATGTGGAGAATCTACCTTGATAATTTAGAGGACAAAGTTACTCTTCTCGCTAAATACCAATCCGTTACGTCTTGATGGTGAAAATACTGTGAGAATTCGTATTCAAGATATTCCTCTTTCTGTGGATGATGGCCTTATTACTAGAACCCTGATTCTAAAAGGGCTAGATGTAATATCATCTACCCGTGAAAATCTCCGCATTGTAGGCAAGTTAACTAACTGCGAAACTGGAGATCGACTGGTAATAGTAAAAGCGTCATCTCTTAAAGAACCATTGAATCGTTTTATGACTTTCGGGCATTTTAAAGGAAAGGTGATACATCGTGGACAAGTAAAAAAAGTTGTTACCTGTTCAAAATGTCTGCAAACAGGTCACCATATTTCTCAATGCGAAAACGACTGGAAATGCTCGCAATGCAATGAATTCGGGCATAAGAGAAACGACTGTCAGTTATTGCATTCCGAAGATGAGGAAGAATCAAGTTCCCCCTCTTGTGCCTCCACGTCTTCCTCGGATGACGAAGGTGATACTATTTCAGTCACACGAGGTTCCGAGGGTGATCCGTTAACAAAACAAGATTCTTCCAAAGCATCGAAAGCTATATTGAAACAGCCGTCACCCCAACTTGAACCTCATTTGTCTACGGATAACGGTACCAAATCAAGACGACAAAAGAAGGCGACAAAACAAACGCATTCCTCGACGTCTAGTCAGCCGCTTATTAATAAGTTCGTGGTTCCCGGGCTAGACAAAACAAACACTCCAAACAAACACAAAACAGGAAAGATCACGAGATCGCCACCTACTCCCGTCGAACAAATACGCGAGGAAAGTAAGAAACAGCGAAACCAAGACAGCTAATAAGCATAATCGTTTCTTTCATGACTGCGATTATATGCGTCGGACACGAACATGGACTAGATTTTTTGGATTATGGATAGACATGATTTTGCACTTATGAATAAGCAGTTTGAAAATACATTTAAAAATAAAACAAAATATTACTTCAATACCATATCAGTTAAATACAAGTATTGAAAAAAATAGTTTTGTTCAATCAATTAAAAAATTAATATAAGTAAATATATGTTTATGATAGAGTTGAGTTGAATAACAGATGTTCTGCTGAAGGTAGACGTCATCAGCCGAGTTACCATCCGTCCGCAGGTGTTTCGCTCCATTTACACTCGGGACACCCTCGGGATGGCGGAGCAGGTAGGGTTGATCAGGCCATAACCCGTCTACCTTGGCTGCCATTCATGTTTGCTACGGAGCATCCATAGCCAGCTTGATGCTCTTTCGGCTATTCTCCCCAGAGCATGGACTGTGCGCTTTCGTGCCGCTCCTTTGATGCCCAATGCTCCGAACATTCTCCACACTGATTGTGATGGAAAGCCACGACATCCGACCTCGATCGGGAAGACCTGAGTGTTCCAGCCGTTGGACTTGCAGGATTGGGCCAAGTCTTCGTACTTGGACCTCTTGAGCTCGTGGGATTCTTCAATGCGTTCCTCCCATGGGACTGTCAGCTCAACCAGCACCACTCGTTTAGGATTCCTGGACCATATCACAATGTCTGGCCGGAGGGTAGTCTGGGCGATCTCCTGGGGGAACTGTAGTTGTTCCTTTAGGTCAGCCTTCATTTCCCATGACCTGGATTCATTTAGGATTCCGGTCGATGCTGGGGCTGACTTGGGTACTTGTTCTCCCTCCTTCAGGAACCCGATGTAGCGGTTCTGGTTTGGCCTCGGTCTCTCTTTCTTCCTTTCGGTTTCAAGGACGTGAGCTACCTCAGACAGGACCTGGTCATGACGCCATCAGTAGCGCCCCTGAGATAGGGCTGTGGGGCATGATGAGAGTACATGTTTGAGTGATCCTGGTGAACCACACAATGGACATGCCGGGTCGTCAATCAGCTTCCACAGGTACAGGTTGGTAGGAGATGGGAGCATGTCGTAGATAGAACGAAGCAGGAAACTCAGTCTGAGTGGCTCGTACTGCCAGATCTCTTGCCAGGATAATTTCCTCTCTGGAACCTGCCATCTTGTCCAGTTTCCCTGCGGTCCTAGCTGGACTGCCCTTGACATTCTTTCCTGCTCTGCTTCTTTCCTGATCTCGGTCTGTACTAGGGATCTTCTTTCCTGCTGTGTTGAAGTCTCCCATCTTTGGTGCTTCCTGGTGCCTAGTCCTTCTTTTCCTATGTTTGTCATACCCACAATGTCTTGGTGCTTGCGACTGCTCTCTGCAAGCTCCACCGCACGACTCACTGACCACTTTCGTCCAGTCCTAACCTCGATGCCGGCGCCGCTGATCTTCTCGTCTTTGGAATCTCTCAGCGTAAGCAGAAGTCTGGCCTTAGCAACTTTGAATTCCTCTACAATAGAGTTGATAGGCATCTGTAGCTTTGCTGTCTTGCTGTAGAGACCTATGTTGGTGAAGGATGGAGGTAGGCCTAACCATCTTCTTAGGTGCTTGCTGACAGTCCGCTCCAGCTTCTCTACTGTACTGGTTGGAATATCGTTAACCATCATTGTCCAAACAAGTCTGGGTCGTAGATTGTGTTGGTACACCCAAGCCTTGAATTTCCCCGAAAGATCGCACTTGTCTATTCTTCTCAACCCCTCCACCGCCTGTTGTTGGAGACGGGCTTGACTGCTCTTGTCTGATAGAGAGGCGTCGAACCACTTTCCCAAGCACTTAACTGGATTGTTGGACAGGGATGGGATTTCCTCTCCCTGTATGGTCATCTTGAATCTTTCCGTGACCTTTCCTTTCTTAATCACCAGGCTTCGTGACTTGGCTGGCTTGAACTGCATTCGGGCCCATGTCGCAGTTTCCTCTAGTGCCGTGAGTACCCATCGCGCTTGGATGTGAGTTTCCGTCGTGACGGTCATGTCGTCCATAAACCCACGGTTGGATGGTAGGCGGATACCAGAGTTGGTCTTTGGGCCCCGTGTTTCCCCCTCTGCTGCCTTGATGATGATGTTCATGCCCATCACAAACAGTATAACAGAGATGGTACATCCAGTCACGATGCCTTTCTGTAGCTCAATCCAGTCTGTTGTGAACTGTTCACAAGAGAACCTCAGGTGAATGTTGCTGAAGTAACTCTGGATGAGTTTTGTGGCATGATCTGGGATGTGGTAGTGGTGCAGAGCTTCCAAGATCAGTTGGTGTGGGATCGATCCATAGGCGTTCGCAAGATCTAACCAAATGACACTGAGATCTTTGTGGTTGATCATGGCCTCGTGAAGCAGCTGCGTTAGAGCGCTGGTGTGCTCCATGCACCCCGAGAAGCCGGGTATTCCTCCCTTTTGGACTGAGGTGTTGATGTACTGGTTGCTTAACATGTACGAGGTTATGCGGTTGGCCAGTATTGAGAAGAATATCTTGCCCTCAACATTTAGAAGTGATATGGTCCTGAACTGCTTTACTGTCTTAGAGTCTTTCTCCTTGGGCACAAAGCAACCTTCGGCTTGTTTCCAGCAGTCTGGAACTGTTCCCTTCCTCCATACCACTTTCAACAGTTGCCAGAGACGTCTCAGAAGCTTGGGGCACTTCTTATACACTTTGTAGGAAACGCCACTCGGTCCAGGAGCTGAACATGACCGGGCCTTCATAACAACACTTGTCACTTCTTTAAGTGTTGGTTCTTTCAGATCTAGTGGGATTGATGGTTCTTCAACAGGAAGAATTCTGTCACAGTTGCCTAGCGGGTCGTGCCTCTTAGGGTCTGAGTGTACATCCCGTAGGCGCTGCTCCACTTCGGCCTTACTACTCTCCATCTTTCCTGATCGTTCCCCTCCTAGTAGGTCCCTGGAAAATCTGTAAGGATTTGCTATGAAGGCGGCTCTCTTCTTTGATTTGGTCTTCCTCTTTTTGGCCACTCTCTCTGCCGTAGTGAGGGTCTTCAGGCGTGACCTCAGCTGTCCTCTCAATTGGGCGAGACCTTCTCTCTCAGTCTGGTTGGCACCCTTGAAACGCTTACGTAAAGTGCGGAGTTCTGTCCGGAGCCTCTTGATCTCACACTGCCTTCTGTTTGGGCGCGGTTGAGACTTCTTTGACTCTCCTTTCTTCACTTCTCCGAACCTCTCTTTTCCGAGCGTGTAGGCTATGGAAGGCAACACTTGTAGTTTCCTCTCCACAGCACCTGACAATGTTGACTGAAGGATCAGGTCCAAGTCATCGTCAAACGTCTTCCAGCTACTGTCGTTGGTATTGGGCCATGCGATCTTCGGTTTTCTGTCGCTTGATGTCGGTTGTCGTGGTCTTGAGTCTGATTCAGCTTGCCCTTGGTCTGGTGCTTTCTGTGTTTCATGGATTGGTGTTGTACTTTGTCTACTTTTTGCAAAGATTGGAGAGCTACCTCCTGAAGTCACCCTTGGTCGATCTGTCCGAAATATTGGGGACTCTTCTCCATCTCCAGTGGGAGGAATTAGCTCCTCAGAAGGCTCTGTTTGGTTTGTGGGATTTGCTGTACCGTTCTTGATGTCATCTGCAGTTAAGGAGTGCACGGGAGCTGAGAGACAAGTAGCACTGTGGTTCGTCACCTGACTAGATATCTCCCCCGTCCCACCTGGGTTAACTGTGCGTTGTTCCTGTGTATTCCGTAGCTGACAGCCGCTTCGAGTCTGGTGGATTTTCATCCCCCTCCTGTTCTTGCACATCTTACCACAGGGGCACATGATGGCTCTGCTGTTATCAGTCTCACTCATAGTCCGTTTGTGTTCCGTGTTCGTCACCGTGAAATCAGTCCTATTAGGTCTTTCATCATCCCCCCCTCTCGGAAGACCCTGGGGGTGTTTTTTCGTTCGGTTGTGTTGTAGCAGTTTGGCGGGTGTCTTCTCGCGAAGACTGCACAGCGGGGAGCCAACCCACTGTACACCGTGAATCCAGTCTTTCCTAGAAGTCGCCTGTCTCTCCAGGGTCACTGTTCTATTCTCAGTTGTCATCCAGACTTTCCTGGAAGTCACTGGTAAACCAGAAAAACAGAGTTGAATAACAGATGTTCTGCTGAAGGTAGACGTCATCAGCCGAGTTACCATCCGTCCGCAGGTGTTTCGCTCCATTTACACTCGGGACACCCTCGGGATGGCGGAGCAGGTAGGGTTGATATGTGTTTCAGATAAAAATCACAAAATAGTGTGAAATAAAAAGTCATTACCTTATATATCGTTATATAGAATATATGTTAAAACAATTATCTACCAATAACAAAATATATTATTTCAATATGATTAGGAAACTATATGAAATATACCTTATTCAATACCATAAAATATCAAGATCTAGCGAACATATGTTTTTGATAAAAGCGAATGCTGTGGATAAGAATCTTGAAACGTGTATTATTTGTCAATATACTAGTAAAATATTAATTTATAAAGAGCATAATAAATATTCTAAAACAAGAATTTAGGGACTTGTATTATTGTGTAAAATATGGTAATGTATTGCTTTTCAACGTGATACATGAGAAAAGACATATTTCATAGGTAATAATGTGAATTTTTTTTTTGTTATGCAGTTTTTGTGTTGTTATTGTTTTCTGAACTATGTAAAACATGTGTGGCATGTACCGTTTTTACCGAATTAAAAGTACAGATCACCTCGCAATTTCCCTAAAATTAAGACCTCCATCAGAAAGAGGTCCGGGTTATTGGAAATTAAATAATACTTATTTGGAAGATGATGGTTATATAAATAACATTTCAGCTATTATAAACTCGTTTAATGTTTCAAATATACATAGTCATCGACTTAAGTGGGAACTTTGTAAAATTAAATTAAGGAAAAATCAATAGCTTTTGCAAAACAAAAAGCAAGAGAGAGGCAAAATGAGTTAGATACGTTAGAAAATATATTAAAATATTTATACAGTTTAAATGATAACCATATAAACATCCAAATAAAAGCTGAAATTATACAAATAGAGAAAGAAATCGAAAACATTTATTCATTTAGAGCACGCGGAGCACAGATAAGGTCACGCATTCAATTACTAGAAACTAACGAAAAAAATACAAAATTCTTTCTTAGTTTAGAAAAATCGAGACAAAGTAGAAAGGTTTTAAGTTCTGTTAAAATAAACGGAAACTCTATCACCGATTTATCCGCCATATTGAACGAAGAGGTTAAATTTTATGAAAACTTATACAAAAGTGATAACCAGCACGTAAATTGTGACGATTATTTAAATAACACGATATTACCAAATATTTTAAACAGTGAAGAAGCCAAAGTTTGCGAAGGTCCTCTTACATGTGATGAATGTTTTGAAGCGCTCAAAGATATGAAATTAAATAAAAGTCCCGGTCTTGATGGACTAACGGTTGAGTTCTATCAAAAATTTTGGGACAAATTAGGTTTTCGTGTTATTAATAGCCTTAATGAAGGATACTTAGCCGGAGAGCTTTCGGCCACACAAAAACAAAGTGTATTTACTTTAATCTACAAAAAAAGGTGATCCAGAAAATCTCGAAAACTGGAGACCAATATCACTTCTCAATATCGACTATAAAATAGCCGCAAGAACTCTTGCTAAACGTTTACAAAAAACCTTACCAAAAATCATTAGTTTAGACCAACAGGGCTTTATACAAAACAGATTCATTGGTTATAATTTAAGACAAATTCAAGATGTAATTGACTATGCGGATATACTAAATATTGATGCAGCTATTCTATTTTTAGACTTCAAAAAGGCATTTGATACTTTAGAGTGGAAATTTATGGTAGCCGTGCTGAAAAAATTTGGATTTGGAACGTCATTCATTAAATGGGTACAAACATTTTATAACAATATTACATCGTGCGTGATAAATAATGGTTGGAAATCACAATATTTTAAATTAAATCGTGGCATTAGACAAGGATGTCCTCTGTCTGCACTTTTGTTTATTATTGTTGCCGAAATAATTGCTTTAAAAATAAAAAACTGTGAAGATATTACCGGTGTACGTGTAATGGACACACATAATAACTCAGTATCAAATCTAAAGATAACACAACTTGCATATGACACAACTTTATTTTTAAAAAATGAAGATGAAATTACAATAGCTTTAAAATTAATTGAAGAATTTGGTGAATATTCAGGTCTGATTTTAAACAAAAATAAAACAGAAGGTTTATGGATAGGAAGAGCGAAACAAAAAAATCACGACGTATATTACATAAAATTCTCTACTCAAGTAAAAGCATTAGGTATTTATTTTGGAACAGAGAAAGATATTTGCGATTTAAATTGGAATGAAAAAGTACAAAAATGCCAGTACCTTATTGATAAATGGAGTGGCAGAACCCTTACTTTTTATGGAAAAATAATGGTATTAAAAACTCTCATTATGCCAAAACTAAATTACATCCTGCAAGTAATGAAAATACCGGGTAAAATTCTACAGGATCTAAATACAATGTTCTTTAAGTTTTTATGGTCCAACAAAAACGAAAAAATTAAAAGGACGACCTTAATAGGAAATAAATTACAAGGTGGCTTAGAAATAACCGATTTAGAAACATATTCAAAAGCTTTAACTTTAAAATGGTCAATTTGGACAAAAATATCTTATTTTTGATATGCAACTTGATTCGTACAGGTCCTTACCAAAAACAAGGTACAATATACCAGCTTTCTATAAACATCTTATAGAAACGTACATCTCTTTAAATAAAACAAAACAAACACAAGAACCCAAGACATATTATGATATTCGTAAACAAATTATATGGGGAAATCGTAATATTAAATTAAATGGTAAATCTCTAATCTTCCACAATTTTATTAAATCAAATATTTTATATATTAATGATATAATAAACGATTCTGGGGAAATAGACCCGATAAAGTAAACAAAACAAATTGGATCTCGCAAGTAAAAAATATTCAGTCTGCTATACCAAGATCATGGAAAAATATGTTAAAAATAGAAGAATCGGTCAAAACTAACGTCAAAACTGAAATGAAAAGGATTTTAGATTTTTCAAATAAATATTTTTATCAAACACTTCTTCAAAGCAAGTTTGAAAAACCCTGTGTACATACTTTTTGGGAAAGGCTATTTGGTAAAGCAATTGAATGGACCTCTTTTTACCATATTTTAAACAAAGTTATATTAGATAACAAAGTAAAGGAATTTAGATTCAAAACAATCCATAGAATTATTGCGACTAATGAAAATTTGCTCAGATGGAAACTTTCACACTCTCCTTTATGTAACTATTGCAGACAATATGAAGACTACGATCACTTTTTATAGAGTGTACAAGAATTAAAACCTTTTGGCAGATAGTTTCTTCCATTTTTAAAAAATGTGGATTTTCAGTCAGAATGAATTGCTTAGAGCGTATTGTTATTGGGTATAAAATATCGATGAAAGAATATCAACAAGTAAATATTCTGTTAAGTCAAATAGGTTCGTGTATTTATAGATCATACTAACATTATAATGTTGAAAAACTGTTATACGGAGATTTATATATTTTATGTAAATACTACGAAAGAAAAAATGAAAAATGTATATTGATATCAAAATTCTTGAAGCATCTCAAATTAACGATATGAGATTTGTTACGGTCATATACAACACATACTTGATGTTAGCTATATATTAATATGTCACCTTACTCTTACTTTGCTTAGCAATTGTTTATATATAAATATTGTTGGTGTTTTGATTGTAAAATATGAAAAATAAACGGATTATCGTAAGATAGTCGAAAAAAAAAAACATCTACCAAAGCCCTCTTTTGGTTACTTCTTTCTTCGTGTCTTGAATGACATTGACCTTCAACTCACTAAATTTCTGTAGTAGACCAACCTTCAAGTTCACTCAAGGACACAGGTGTCTTCAGTGATATGTTTTGTCACTTAAGTTGTTACTTTTTTTCTTTTTTTAATAATACTATAATTATAATATGTTGTGTTCGACACAATAACCAATGTCCCAATCTTTGGTACACTGGCAGCCAACAAGATTTCAGTCATGTTATGCAATTAAATGATACATGAAAAAAGAGCTGTCACTGAAAATTGACATACGTTTCCGAAATGCAGCTTTGAAATCAAATTCGTTTACATATGTAGTGAAAAATATGCCTTTGGAAAAGATGAAGCAAACTGCATATAATGTGAAAGATAACAAGAGGGTCATTATGGCCTTTTTATCGCTCACCTGAGTACAAAAGTACTCTCAGCTTTACCCCAGGGCCTACATTTAAATAATGCTGGTAAAGGGTCTCTTCACAATACTCAACACGAAATAGCTAAGGTCTAGTCGCATTAGTTTCAGAGAAAAATGACTATTTATGTTTTCCTATATAAATCAATGTAAACTAAGAGAACCCTTGGGCGTGGCCAATTTTGGTCCAGGGGACATAATTTGAACAAACTTGGTAGATATCCACTAGACAATGCTACACACCAAATATCTAAGCTTAAGGCATTGAGGTTTCCAGTAAGAAGATTTTTAAAAATTGCCTTTTTTACATATTAAGGGCCCCGGGGCGGGGCCAATATTGACACCAGGGCCAACAATTAAATAATGCTGGTAAAGGGTCTCTTCACAATTCTCGACACCAAATATCTAAGGTCTAGTCCTATTAGTTTCGGAGAAAAATGATTTTTCATGTTTCCCTATATAAATCAATGTAAACTAAGAGAACCCTGGGGCGTCGCCAATTTCGGCCCAGGGGACATAATTTGAACGAACTTGGTAGACATCCACTAGACAATGCTACACACCAAATATGTAATCTTAAGGTATTGAGGTTTCCAGTAGGAAGAAGATTTTTAAAGTTTTCCTTTTTTACATATTAAGGGCCCCCAGGACGGGGCCAATTTTGACCCCAGGGCCAACATTTAAACAATTTGGTAAAGGATCTCTTCACAATACTCAACACAAAATAGCTAAGGTCTAGTCCTATTAGTTTCGGAGAAAAAATTATTTTTCATGTTTTCCTATATAATTCCTATAAATCAATGTAAACTAAGAGAACCTTTGGGCGTGGCCAATTTTGGTCCAGGGGACATAATTTGAACAGACTTGGTAGACATCCATTAGACAATGCTACATACCAAATATCTAAGCTTTAGGCATTGAGGTTTCAAGTAGAAAGATTTTTAAAGTTTCCATTTTTCACATATTAAGGGCCCCCGGGGCGGGGACAATTTTGACCCCAGGGCCAACTTTTAAACAAAGTTGATAAAGGGTCTCTACACAATACTCAGCACCAAATATCTAAGATCTAGTCCTATTAGTTTTGGAGAAAAATGATTTTTCATGTTTTCCTATATAACTATATGTAAACCAAGAGAACCCTAGGGCGTGGCGGATTTTGGCCCAGGAGAAATAATTTGAACAAATTTAGTAGACATCCATTAGACAATGCTACTTACAAAATATCTAAGCTGTACGCATTGTGGTTTGTGAGAAGAAGTTTTTTTTAAGATTTCCTATATAAGTCTATGTAAAATGAAGTGACCCCTGGGGCGGGGCCAATTTTGACCTGAGGGAAATAATTTGAACAATATTTGTAGAGTTCCACTAGAGGGTGCTAAATGCCAAATATCTAAGCTCTAGGCCTTGTGGTTTCAGACAAGAAGATTTTAAAAGTGTTTCCTATATAAGTCTATATAAAATGAAGTGACCCATGGGGCGGGGCAAATTTTGACCCCAGGGAAATAATTTGAACAATATTTGTAGAGTTCAACTAGAGGGTGCTAAATGCCAAATATCTAAGCTCTAGGCCTTGTGGTTTCAGACAAGGAGATTTTAAAAGTGTTTCCTTTCGGTTGCCATGGCAACCAGAGTTCTGCATGGAATTGATTTCTTTGAACAACTTTGGAAGAGCTTCATGCAAGGAACATCCGTGGCAAGTTTCATCAACTTTGGCCCAGGGGTTTAAGAGGAGATGTTGTTTAAAGCAAAAATTGACAACGCACGACGCACGATGGACACAGGGCGATCCTAAAAGCTCACCATGAGCACAAGTGCTCAGGTGAGCTAAAAAAGATCACTTGTTTTAAGTCTGTAAGTAAATATCTCGAGTAATAAACAAGTAATAGTAAAATATTACAATTTTTAAGGGAAATTCTTAGAGTAAAGGGGAGATTATCCTGGAATTATGATTAGAGTTATGGACCTTATGGAGAATGTTTTAATAAAGTTAAAGTAAAAGTGACGAATGGCCAAATTTGGCTTAAAATTTATCCAATTGGAAACTCCTGACATTATGTACAAATAGGCTTGGTGACAAGCATTCCTGTGAAATTTAAATGAAACCCGCAAAGACGTTTTCGAGATGTGTGGACAAGGTTTTTATATCGAAGTTATAGTAAAAAAATGATTAAGGGCCCTTAACTCTCGCAAAAATAATCCGAGCAGAAACTCATAATGATATGCACAACTAGGCTTGGTGACAAACATTCCTGTGAAGTTTCAATGAAATCCCCAAACGGTTTTTGAGATTAAGCATGGACAAGATTTTAATATAGAAGTTATATAGTAAAGACTTAGGGCCCAAATCTTGGCCTAAAATAATCTGAGCAGAAACTTCTAACAATATGCACAAAAAGGCCTGGCGACAAAAACTCCTGTGAAGTTTCAATAAAATCCCCCAAGCGGTATTAGAGATGAAGCGTGGACATGATTTTTATAAAGAAGTTATAGTAAATAAAGATGCCATTAGGCTTATGTAATGCACCTATATAGTAAACAAGAGGGCCATGATGGCCCTATATCGCTCACCTGAGTACAAAAAGACTCTCAGTTTTACCCCAGGGCCAACATTTAAACTAGAGCTATCACTGAAGGTGATTAATACCCCCGCTATACTGCTTTGTCAGAGTATACAGAAATGATGTTTGCATCTTTCATGGGTGAAAGTTGAAAAATAATTGAAATCCTGAAAATTTGCTGCAAAAGTTGTGTTTAAAAATAGCGACTTGGGTTTTCACCGGATGTAAACAAAACTGTAAAAGTAGTTGACGTCACAAGGTTTTGTTGAATCGTGCTCCCCTTCTAAAAAATAATGGACTGATCCAAATGAAAAAAAAAATATGTCATGCAAATCTAATCACCAACGTATGTTAAAAGTTTGAAAACTGGAGAAGTAGTTTGTGTCATAAGATTTCGCTAAATTATGCTCCCCTCAAACCAAATATGTCACTAACATGCGCACTTCATGCAGAGCATATGATTTCAGTTTCAAGTCGATTATCTTGAAAACTGTAGAAGTTTTCATAACACGATTTTGTGAAATCATGTCCCCTGCAAAAAAGAATGGACTGATCCACATAAACAATATGTCACGCACATCTACACTTCATGCTGAACATATGTTTAAAGTTTAAAGTTAATATCTTAAAAACTGTAGAAGTAGTTTGTGTCACCAGATCTTGTTGAATCATGCTCCCCTGCTAAAGAATAATGGACTGATCCACATGAAACAAAGTATGTCATGGAAATCTACTCACAAACGTATGTTTAAAGTTTGAAAACTGGAGAAGTAGTTTGCATCATAAGATTTTAAATAAAAGATTTTGTTAAATAATGCTCACCTGCAAAAACTAATGGACTGATCCACAAAAAAATATGTCGCTGACATACACAATTCATGCAGAACATACAATTTTGGTTTCAAGTCGATATCTTGAAAACTGTAGAAGTTTGCATAACACTATTTTGTTAAATCATGTCCCCTGCAAAAAATGATGTTCTGATCCACACGAAAAATATGTCACGCACATCTACACTTCAGGCCGAACATATGTTTAAAGTTTCATATCAATATCTTAAAAACTGTAGAAGTAGTTCGTGTCACAAGATTTTGTTGAATCATACTCCCCTGCTAAAAAATAATGGACTGATCCACATGAAACAAAGTATGTCATGGAAATCTACTCACAAACTTATGTTTAAAGTTTGAAAACTGGAGAAGTAGTTCGCGTCAAAAGATTTTAAATAAAAGATTTTGTTAAATAATGCTCCCCTCCAAAAAATAATGGAATGATCCTCAAAAACATATGTCGCTTACATGCGCACTTCAGGCAGAACATACAATTTTAGTTTAAAGTCTTATATCTTGAAAACTGTAGAAGTTTGCATAACACAATTTTGTTAAATCATGTCCCCTGCAAAAAAGAATGGACTGATCCACACGAAAAATATGTCACGCACATCTACACTTCATGCCGAACATATGTATAAAGTTTCAAGTCAATATCTTAAAAACTGTAGAAGTAGTTCGCGTCACAAGATTTTGTTAAATCGTGCTCCCCTCCGAAAAATAATGGACTGATCTACATGAGAGAAAAAAAATTGCGCAAATGTACTCAGGAACATATCTTTAAAGTTTCAAGTCGATATCTTGAAAACTGTCATCGAAGTAAGTGTAGAAGTTTGCATAGAAGGATTTTGTTAAATCATGTCCCCTGCAAAAAATAATCGACTGATCCAAACGAAAAATATGTCACGCACATCTACACTTCATGCCGAACATATGTATCAAGTTTCAAGTCAATACCTTAAAAACTGTAGAAGTAGTTCGCGTCACAAGATTTTGTTAAATCGTGCTCCCCTCCGAAAAATAATGGACTGATCTACATGAGAGAAAACAAAATTTGCGCAAATGTACTCACGAACATTTGTTTAAAGTTTCAAGTTGATATCTTGAAAACTGTAGAAGTAGTTCGTGTCACAAGATTTTGTTGAATCATGCTCCCCTGCTAAAATAATAGGACTGATCCACATGAAACAAGGTATGTCATGGAAATCTACTCACAAACGTATGTTTAAAGTTTGAAAACTGGAGATGTAGTTTGCATCAAAAGATTTTAAATAAAAGATTTTGTTAAATAATGCTCATCTGCAAAAAATAATGGACTGATCCACAAAAAATATGTCGCTGACATACACACTTCATGCAGAACATACAATTTTAGGTTAAAGTCTTATATCTAAAAAACTGTAGAAGTTCGCATAACAGGATTTTGTTAAATCATGTCCCCTGCAAAAAATAATGGACTAATCCACACGAAAAATATGTCACGCACATCTACACTTCATGCCTAACATATGTACCAAGTTTCAAGTCAATATCTTAAAAACTGTAGAAGTAGTTCGCGTCACAAGATTTTATTAAATTGTGCTCCCCTCCGAAAAATAATGGACTGATCCAGATGAGAAAAAAAAAATTTGCGGAAATGTACTCACGAACATATGTTTAAAGTATCAAGTCGATATCTTGAAAACTGTTGACGTAGTTAGTGTAGAAGTTTGCATAACACTATTTTGTTAAATCACGTCCCTGCAAAAATAATGGACTGATCCACACGAAAAATATGTCACGCACATCTACACTTCATGCCGAACTTATATTTCAAGTTTCAAGTCAATATCTTAAAAACTGAAGAAGTAGTTCGCATCACAAGATTTAGAAGTTTGCATTACACAATTTTGTTTAATCATGTCCCCTGCAAAAAATAATGGACTAATCCACACGAAAAATATGTCACGCACATCTAGACTTCATGCCGAACATGTGTATCAAGTTTCAAGTCAATATCTTAAAAACTGTAGAAGTAGTTTGCGTCACAAGATTTTGTTAAATCGTGCTCCCCTCCGAAAAATAATGGACTGATCCACATGAGAAAACAAATACTGTATAGCGCTTTATATTGGCGGTGTCAAATATTGGCGTTTTTTGAAGTGTTTTATATTGGCGGGGTTAAATATTGGCGGTGACGACCAAGACCGCCAAAATAAAACCCTTGAAATAAAATGGCGGGTCTAAAATTGCCGTTAACACCGACCGTAAAACCCTTGAAGAAAAAAAATAGTTAAAAATATTCTAATTTCATAATATTTAATGTAAATAATTGAGGCCTGATACGGATATTTCACTTTTTTGATTTTGCGTAAGTAATTTCTTGTCCCAGTGTTAAACATTTACATAATACCAATGCTGGAAAACCTGTTAAGAATCAATCGTTTAGGCCTTATTCTCAAATGAGATGTTCAACGGTTTTATGTCGCGAATGTTACGTGAGCGATGTTTATCTACACAATAGTATTATAGGAGTACCTGTAAAAAGTAAACGTATGTTTTTAAAGTAAGGGATTTGCTTTGAGAATCTACTAAGTTCCCCTGTGATAAACTGGGATCAAACTGGTGTAAATATGGTCCCGTGTGGAAATTGGACAATGGAAGAGAAAGGTAAACGTCGCTGTTATTCTATTGTTAAATTTTAAGTGTGAAAACATTATCGCAGCTAGCTACCTAATCAAGGGGTCTAACCTAAAGTAAGAAGATCGATGCTTTAAGACGGCCATTTCATGGAGAGTGGTGTCAATTGGTGATAAAACAGCATTTTTTTGTTTACATCGACCACTAATTCAGTAAAGTAAGTACATTTTCTTGTATTATAGGTATTGTGTATGAGATAACCACCTAGCCGCTTGTTTCAGACATCTGCTTCTGGTCCGTTTTTGTCTGTCCATGCAGTGGTTGAAGCGTGAAAGAAGGGATAGCGGCATAGGGGTCCAAACTCTGCAATGTCTGCAGACTGATTTTGGGAGCTTTAGAGAATTAGATTTCGCCTTGCTGTGTTTGCGGGGTGCGGCATACATTATTTAACACTTTAGAACGTTTTTCTGTTCAAATAGGAGCCTCTGTGTTCATTTTTTTTACATTTAAGACGATTTCATGGAGAACTGTCTCACTTTAGGACAATTTCATGGAGAACCGCCTAACTTTAGGACAATTTCATGGAGACTTACATAAGAAAGCCATTGTTAACGGATTTAACACCAACTCTTGTTTTCATTTTTTAGGTCTAGTTCCAAACATGAGAAAAAGAAAACCCGTGTTGAATCTAAGAAGAAAATGGAAGGAAACCGAAAGAAAAAGAAAATTATCCCATATCTCCTCACCACTGAAGACGACAAAGAAAAAAATACGTCTTACGTCTCCATCACCGCTGAAATTATTATCACCAAGATCAACATCTGTGAAACGAGACATTCTAATACTTTTAAGTGTTCGAATATTAATTTTTGTTAAACGAAATACAAAGAAAAGCGAATAAATGTAAATTATTTCTGGTCAGGACATTTAATTTTCCACTAAATTCGATGTACAATGAACAGAAACACCTGGTGTTATTATAAGAAGTGTCATAGTCGATATACTTCCACCAATTAACAGTGATTGGCAGTTTGAGTGACCATTAATATCAATTATCAGGGCTTCTTGACAACAATACGGACCGGTGTTTAATAAAGAGTTTTGCCATGAGGTGTGAATTCACTAATGCCGGTGTATGTTTTAATTCAAAACTTTACCATTGGGTAAAGCTAAAAAGGTAAAAAGCCCTATCAAATGATTGTCATGATAAAGATAATTTGCATAATCAGTATCACGCGCATCCAATCCCGATCGGTATTGCAGTCACGTGCAAACTCAAACAAGTGAAATGCTAAATATGCTAACAACACTTGGATTTCATTCTGCTTCCTCCAATAGTTAGAAACTTAAAAGTTTAATGCAGTTATCGTCTCAATTCAACATGCGTAACTGCCGTGACGACAACGGTATCACCATAAAATTACTATGTCCCGTAAATGCACGTACAAAAGACGACGAAAGTACACTGACTTCTTTTATAGTAACTTAATGTTATTTATCAGTAAGCGGACAGCACATGATCATTAAATGTTAGAAATCGAGATTTGATCTTACTTTAGCATGACCTGATGTGAAACGTTATTATAATTGGAAAGTCGTTATTAAGCCGGAAGTGTTGTTTGACAGACACATACGGCATACTCCAGCAAAGAGATCGCAAATACAAATAACTATCGAATATTACAATACTTGTACATCAAAATATTCTAATGACAATTTTGCTATTCGTTGCCATCCCTAAAAAGAATACATCCACATAAAAATAAAAAAGGTGAGGAGAACAAATGCGTGTACTAAAATCATCATAATAAATATGTTTTGCATGTAGTCAATTTAACAGAATGTCGAAATACTGGTCGATTGGAAATTATATAAACTTTGAAAGTTTCAGCAAAAAAGCCAATAACACTGGGAACAGTAGGGATTAAGTGCACCTACTAAAAATATCTGATTAAAGTGATTTTAATCAGAACTTGATTATATCTGAAGATGGTATTAAAGGCAGGGGATCGTAACCCTGCAGACTAGCAGACACTTTGCTTTTGGCCCAAGCAGATACCTTGTAAAATACCCACCATGTGGGAACAGCCTGATGGTAAAATTACCGCTAAATACACTGGTTAAAAGTTCTAAGTGCACACTTTTCAATTTTTAATATCTTAAAGTAAACTTATTCAAATTGAATGAAAGTTTGACTTAATGTTAATAATGATCAAACAACAATAATTTTTTGAAAACTGTGCATATGTTTTACGTTTTACGTCATCCACGTCGGCATACGCTTTTTATGCATTATCCCCGTGCGGCAAGCGAAATTTATTTTTTTACAATCGTTTTTGTTTTTCACATGTTCACCGACTCAAGACAAATACGAAAAACACACCAACAAATTGTAACCATGAAACGGTTGACATCAGCAGACAACGACATTGCCGTCAAAATTCTTTTCACAGGCACAACTTCAAATTTGTTGTAAACAAATATTGACGGTTTTCGTAAATGCAAAAGAAATACCTTATTTTTGCATATTTTATTAATTTAAGAAGAAAATCAAACGATATTATTTTCTAGATTGATTACGTTGCTTACGTTGAACGCTGATGTTACTCAATTACGTCATTAAATATTTACGTAAAACAACGTAAACTCGAAAAAATTAGTGTAACATTTGTTGGATAAGTGTCCAATAAATAAAATTTAAAACTAAAATTTATAGAAATTCAATAAACTTCAAAATCGAATTATTCGAAAATGACGCTTATTCGGTCAAAAGGCGTATCCGAAAACTGGTCAATTTTATCGAAATGAATACATTTTTTTCGTTTGGAAAGGCTGTTACACATCTATAATAGAAAATTGTATCATCCCAAACTGCTAGACAATTCAAAAACTTTTGGCACAAAACATTGTGTGAAAAATGGAATTTTCTCCTTGAAATCCTGTAAAAACGTTATGGATAAAATAAAGTTGAGTGTGTTGGCTCATCGTGCCCAGCAGACCATTACAAAGCTACAGAAAGCTATTTCAGTGCAATGGAATGGCAAACTACAGTATTTCCTTTAAATCTGCATGAAATTTAAATTATACAGAGATGAGAAAACGATCACAAATGATAGCCGATGCAATGATAATTAACTTGAGAATTGCTTTCTGAGAACAAGTGAGCTAAAATATTATTATTTTTTAATCTGGTTAAGCAGACTTAAAATTTTTGGTGTGCTTTAATAAAATATTGATTGTTCTTCATTGTAATTTACACTATTTTGAAAGATTCAATCAAATTATTGGAAAAATTAACATTTATCAAGTGTGCACTTAGAACTTTTGACTAGTGTAAATAATGAAAATCAAGGACACTTTGGCGCTAAATCAAAACCATCACACTTGCCTCGCAGTGCCGAGACATCCGAATGGTTAAACATGGCTTTTCCCGCCCGTACTTCCGGCAAGGGGGTGGTGGTGGGAGAGTGGATTCATATGACTTTTCGACTGGTGCATACGTTAAAATGGGATGTCTTAAGGTGAAATTGTGTCGCGTAATCCGTTTTAAGCACTAAAGTATAGTACAGTCATGGATACCTAACAAGCAATGATATACTGGTCTTAATTGTGCTCATTGCATTTAATGGGTGCAGTTCTTGACTTGCCAATATAATCATGTTCAATACATGGTACAATTACAATAAAAATTACAGATATACTTCTGTTCATTATAAACTAATCAGTGTCTAACCTCTCCAAAATTTATAGCTCTCCATGAAATTGTCCTAAAGTGAGACAGTTCTCCATGAAATCGTCTTAAATGTAAAAAAAATGAACACAGAGGCTCCTATTAGCACAGGAAACGTTCTAAAGTGTTAAATAATGTATGCCGCACCCCGCAAACACAGCAAGGCGAAATCTAATTCTCTAAAGCTCCCAAAATCAGTCTGCAGACATTGCAGAGTTTGGACCCCTATGTCGCTATCCCTTCTTTCACGCTTCAACCACTGCATGGACAGACAAAAACGGACCAAAAGCAGATGTCTGAAACAAGCGGCTAGGTGGTTATCTCATACACAATACCTATAATACAAGAAAATGTAATTACTTTACTGAATTAGTGGTCGATGTAAACAAAACAATGCTGTTTTATCACCAATTGACACCACTCTCCATGAAATGGCCGTCTTAAAGCATCGATCTTCTTACTTTAGGTTAGACCCCTTGCTAATACAGTTCTCGATTGCTTTGTTTGATATTCTAATTATATTTCTTTTGTTGACGCATTATAATTTTACCTACTTGTTCAATTTAATATTATAATTTCTTTTTAATTTAATTTATTTTAAAGCGGATTTCTATGAGATATTGAAAAACTCGCTTTAATTTACTACATGTATAAAAGATATAACTTTATGAGGCTTTTTTTTCAAGTTCAAAACAAGTGCGGAAAAAAGGAATAGACGATAAGCGACAGATAATACTCCTGGCTATTTCTAAGTCCGAGGGTGTTCTCCCACCCCATGTTCTTTACGCCGGTGTCACCGACCAATGCCATGAAAAGTTCGCATTTTGTGAATACTAGTAATGTATTTCCTGTCTTAACTTGAATATTTCATTTTCTTTTGTAAAAGGAATAAAGTAAAATATATAACACATTCATGTACCATTGCTTCGTGTTGTTTTAGTTTTTATTCAGTTTTCAAAGAATATACATAATTTAGAAACATGCAACGATCTTTCTTCATCAAGGGAGAAAACTGCGACAATATATGCACTAGTGTATCATAGTTATCTACCTTCTGGATATCAAATTGGCGGTGTTTTAAATTGACGGGGATTTTTATTGGCGGTGTTTAATATTGGCGCAACTGACCCTGACCGCCAATATCGCCAATATTAAACCCCCGCCAATATTAGTACTTATACAGTAGTTCGCGCAAATGTACTCACGAACATATGTTTAAAGTTTCAAGTCCATATCTTGAAAACTGTTGACGCTGTAAGTGCCACAGACAGACCGCCCAACGAACCAACGAACCAACCGGATGATGACTCCTATATACCCCCTATACTTCGTATGCGGGGGTATAATAATGCTGGTAAAGGGTTTCTTCACAATACTCAACACGAAATATCTAAGGTCTAGTCGCATTAGTTTCAGAGAAAAAAGATTATTTATGTTTTCATATATAAATCAATGTAAACTAAGAGAACCCTTGGCGTGGCCAATTTTGGCCCAGGGGACATAATTTGAACAAACTTGGTAGATATCCACAGACAATGCTACATACCAAATATCTAAGCTTAAGGCATTGAGGTTTCCAGTAAGAAGATTTTTTAAAAAATTGCCATTTTTACATATTAAGGGCCCCCGGGGCGGGGCCAATATTGACCCCAGGGCCAACATTTAAACAATGTTGGTAAAGGGTCTCTTCACAATACTCAACACCAAATATCAAAGGTCTTGTCCTATTAGTTTCAGAGAAAAATGATTTTTCATGTTTTCCTATATAAATCAATGTAAACTAAGAGAACCCTGGGCGTCCTCAAATTTGGCCCAAGGGACATAATTTGAACAAACTTGGTAGATATCCACTAGACAATGCTAAATACCAAATAGCTAAGCTTAAGGCATTGAGGTTTCCAGTAGGAAGATTTTTAAAGTTTTTCTTTTTTACATATTAAGGGCCCCCAGGACGGGGTCAATTTTGACCCCAGGGCCAACATTTAAACAAGTTGGTAAAGCGTCTCTTCACAATACTCAACACAAAATTTCTATGGTCTAGTCCTATTAGTTTCGGAGAAAAATGATTTTTCATGTTTCCCTATATAAATCAATGTAAACTAAGAGAACCCTGGGGCGTAGCCAATTTTGGCCCAGGGGACATAATTTGAACACACTTGATAGACATCAACTAGACAATGCTACATACCAAATATCTAAGCTTTAGGCATTGAGGTTTCAAGTAGAAAGATTTTTAAAACTTGCCCTTTTTACATATTAAGGACCCCCGGGGCCGGGACAATTTTGACCCCAGGGCCAACTTTTAAACAAAGTTGATAAAGGGTCTCTACACAATACTCAGCACCAAATATCTAAGATCTAGTCCTATTAGTTTTGGAGAAAAATGATTTTTCATGTTTTCCTATATAACTATATGTAAACCAAGAGAACACTAGGGTGTGGCGGATTTTGGCCCAGGGGACATAATTTGAACAAATTTAGTAGACATCCATTAGACAATGCTACTTACCAAATATCTAAGCTGTACGCATTGTGGTTTTTGAGAAGAAGATTTTTAAAGATTTCCAATTTTGACCCCAGGGAAATAATTTGAACAATATTTGTAGAGTTCCACTGGAGGGTGCTAAATGCCAAATATCTAAGCTCTAGGCCTTGTGGTTTCAGACAAGAAGATTTTTAAAGTTTTTCCAATATAAGTCTATGTAAAATGAAGTGACCCCTGGGGCGGGGCCAATTTTGACCCCAGGGAAATAATTTGAACAGTCTTTGTATAGTTCCACTGGAGGGTGCTTAATGCCAAATATCTAAGCTCTAGGCCTTGTGGTTTCAGACAAGAAGATTTTTAAAGTTTTTCCTATATAAGTCTATGTAAAATGAAGTGACCCCTGGGGTGGGGCCAATTTTGACCCCAGGGAAATAATTTGAACAATCTTTGTAGAGTTCCACTAGAGGGTGCTAAATGCCAAATATCTAAGCTCTACGCCTTGTGGTTTCAGACAAGAAGATTTTTTAAGTTTTTCCTTTAGGTTGCCATGGCAACCAGAGTTCTGCATGGAATTGATTTCTTTGAACAACTTAAGCAAGGAACATCCGTGCCAAGTTTCATCAACTTTGGCCCAGGGGTTTAAGAGGATATGTTGTTTAAAGCAAAAATTGACGACGCACGACTGACACAGGGCGATCCTAAAAGCTCACCATGAGCACAAGTGCTCAGGTGAGCTAAAAGTAACTAAGCGCCATAACTCGGCCAAAAATAATCCAAGTGGAAATTCCTTATAATATGCACAACAAGGCTTGATGACAAACACTCCTGTGAAGTATAAATGAAATCTCTCAAGCAGTTTTGAAGAAGAAGCAAGAACAAGATTTTAACGAATTGACATTTTGGACGAATGGACTGTCAATTACTATATGCCCCCCTTCACAGGCATAAAAATGAATAGAAACAATCTCAGTAAGTTATCTATTAGGTCCACCCACAGCAAAAAGGGACTAAGTAATTAAAAATGTACTGACCAGATAATGGTTCTTAAAGTAACTGGATTTAATAAACAGTTTACAACATAAAACTAGAATTATCACGGGAAGTGATTAAATACCCCCACATGTGTGCTTGATACTTGAACTGGGAATGCTTACTTCTATTTTTAGTAACAGTGAACAGTGACCTTGACACCACCAGGCCCATTTTCAATACAAGTTTTGTCTTCACAGACACTTCCTTTATTACATTTTCACCACAATATCTCATTCAGAACTAAAGTTATTGAGCAAACAGTTTTTTTCTATTTTTAGTAACAGTGACCTTGACCCCACAGGCCTTACTTTCAATCCCTAAAGTCGTCTTCACAGGAACCACCAATACACCAAATTTTATTCAAGTATCTCATTCCAAGCTTTAGTTAGAGTGGAAATGAGGTTTTTAAGTTTAAATAACAGTGACCTTGACCTTGACCCCAAAGTCAAACCTTACCTGTATCTTGTAAAGTTACATCTGTGTCTCAAAAACAATTAAATCTATTAAGTATTTCATGTCTTATGGTCCAAAAACATTTTTTTTTCTATTTTAGGCAACAGTGACCTTGACATTGACCCCACAGGACCCAAGTCGAACTTGGCCTGTAGTGATGGCACATCTATGTCCCAAAAATGAATTTAATCTGTGAAGTATTTCTCGAGTTATCATCCGGAAACCATTTTTCTATTTTTAGTAACACTGACCTTGATATTGACCCCACCAGCCTCAAAGTTGATGTTAAACTGTATCTTGTGATGTTACACCTGAGCATCAATTTTTTTTAAATATTTGATGCCTGTCTGAAGCTATTGTCCAGATAGCATTTTTTTATTTTTAGTAACAGTGACCTTGACCCCACCAGCCCCAAAATCGAACTTGACCTGTATCTTATGATGTTACAGCCATTCAGGAGTTATCATCCGAAAAGAATTTTTCTATTTTTAGTAACAGTGACCTTTACACTGATCCCACCAGCACCAAAATCGAACTTGACCTGTATCTTATGATGTTACACATGTGTAATAAAAATTATTAAAATCTGTCAAGCTCTTCATGAGTTATCATTTGGAAACGATTTTTCTATTTTTAGTAACAGTGACCTTGACACTGACCCCACCAGCCCCAAAATCGAACTTGACCTGTATCTTATGATGTTACACATGTGTACCAAAAATTATTAAAATCTGTCAAGCCCTTCATGAGTTATCATTTGGAAACGATTTTTCTATTTTTAGTAAAAGTGACATTGACACTAACCCTACCAGCCCCAAAATCGAACTTGACCTGTATCTTATGATGTTACACATGTGTACCAAAAATTATTAAAATCTGTCAAGCCCTTCAGGAGTTATCATCCGAAAACAATTTTTCTATTTTTTGTAACACTGACCTTCACACTGAGGGCACCAGCCCCAAAATCGAACTTGACCAGTATCATATGATGTTACACATGTGGTCCAAAAATTATTAAAATCTGTCAAGCCCTTCATGAGTTATCATCTGGAAACGATTTTTCTATTTTTAGTAACACTGACCTTCACACTGAGGGCACCAGACCCAAAATCAAACTTGACCTGTATCTTATGATGTTACACATGTGTACCAAAAATTATTAAATCTGTCAAGCCCTTCATGAGTTATCATCCGGAAACGAAGAATCAGACCGACCGACCGACATACCGACAATGTCACTCCGATATACCCCCTCAAACTTGGTTTGTGTGGGTATAATAAAGCAGTAAGAATAAAGACAAATCTGCAATAATATTATAATATTTTATTTTTATGTGAATGAGATATAAACTTACAGATTTTTTCTCTGTCAAGATATTTAATTTTGGTTAATACTGTAAATAGGGAAACAAGCTTAAACAGTGTCCTTTGATTTTTCATATAGACATATAATATAACATTATAATGAACAAGGCAAGGCAATAATAACTGACAACACTGGGGATGGGATATTTTTCAGTTCTGTTATGTTCTGTGATTCTATGACACAGTGTAAGAATTAACACAAAAAATAACAGAAAAACCTGATGATATAAAAAGCACAAAAAATAAAAACTTCAACACACTTTATAGTCCATATTTAATTTTGATATTAAATATTAGTAGTAAAAAGCAAGGCAAAGGTAACCAGTATAGAAAGGGTACAAACAATAGTGTAGCCAAATGAAAGTCACCAGGACATATTGTCATTACAGAATGAAAGGTATAAGGTAAAGGATTCCGAATATTATCATTTAAGAATACTTCAACAATAAACATTTAAATAGTGTTTCACACAAAAGTATTCTTCATTAACAAATCACAACTCTGTACAAAAAAAAGATTACTCCAACTAGGGAATGAATACCCATACAACTTGACATCAGGGCCCAATCACAAGCTCTCAGACAGTTCACATTAGGTCTAGATTACTGAGCTGTGTTGACTGGATCTGGGTTAAGACTAGTTCCCTTTCCAAACAACTGAAGTTTCAGAGCTTAAAGACTTCTTTTAATCACAGGATTTTTGTTAGTAAAAGAAATATAAAAAATTAAGCTCTCAGTGGAATTGTAAACCCTAAATACTGAACAGAATAAAACGGAATCATCCATAAGTAACATAAACAAGAGTCAGTCGGAAACGACTGCACGCTCGACTATTCGAAGTCAGACATATTTAAGCACATTTAAAACTGGGCTTCATTTAAACTGGGGAGTGATTCAGGAGTTTATGAAACCCAACACACACACATGAACAAAAGTTTCTTAATCCAAGTTAGGAAATAAATAAATTACACTGAATGTATTATTGTAGTTTTTTTAGAGGGTTTACACAACCCAGTCCATACACCCCTGATCCCACACCCATCAACCCACTATCCCTGCCCACCTATAGTGATGTGGTGGGGTGTGGTGTAGTATTGTAAGGTATGGTATGCTGGTTGCTGTTGTTGGTGGTGTGGGTGTTGTTGCTGTTGTTGGTGTTGGTAGTGATGGTGTTGTTGTTGTTGGTGTTGTTGTCAGTGTTGTTGTTGGTGGTGGTATTTGGTGGTGTGGTGGCGGGTGGTGGTGTTGTTGGTGGTGGTGGTGGTGGTGTGGTGGTAGTGTGGTGTGGTGGTGGTGGTGGGGGGGGGGGTGGTGGTGTGGTGTGGTGTGGTGTGGTGGTGGTGGTGGTGTGGTGGGGGTGTTGGTGGTGTGGTGTGGTGTGGTGTGGTATAGTATAGTATAGTATAGTATAGTATAGTATAGTATAGTATAGTATAGTATAGTATAGTATAGTATAGTATAGTATAGTATAGTATAGTATAGTATAGTATAGTATAGTATAGTATAGTATAGTATAGTATAGTATAGTATAGTATAGTATAGTATAGTATAGTATAGTATAGTATAGTATAGTATAGTATAGTATAGTATAGTATAGTATAGTATAGTATAGTATAGTATAGTATAGTATAGTATAGTATAGTATAGTATAGTATAGTATAGTATAGTATAGTATAGTATAGTATAGTATAGTATAGTATAGTATAGTATAGTATAGTATAGTATAGTATAGTATAGTATAGTATAGTATAGTATATAGTATAGTATAGTATAGTATAGTATAGTATAGTATAGTATAGTATAGTATAGTATAGTATAGTATAGTATAGTATAGTATAGTATAGTATAGTATAGTATAGTATAGTATAGTATAGTATAGTATAGTATAGTATAGTATAGTATAGTATAGTATAGTATAGTATAGTATAGTATAGTATAGTATAGTATAGTATAGTATAGTATAGTATAGTATAGTATAGTATAGTATAGTATAGTATAGTATAGTATAGTATAGTATAGTATAGTATAGTATAGTATAGTATAGTATAGTATAGTATAGTATAGTATAGTATAGTATAGTATAGTATAGTATAGTATAGTATAGTATAGTATAGTATAGTATAGTATAGTATAGTATAGTATAGTATAGTATAGTATAGTATAGTATAGTATAGTATAGTATAGTATAGTATAGTATAGTATAGTATAGTATAGTATAGTATAGTATAGTATAGTATAGTATAGTATAGTATAGTATAGTATAGTATAGTATAGTATAGTATAGTATAGTATAGTATAGTATAGTATAGTATAGTATAGTATAGTATAGTATAGTATAGTATAGTATAGTATAGTATAGTATAGTATAGTATAGTATAGTATAGTATAGTATAGTATAGTATAGTATAGTATAGTATAGTATAGTATAGTATAGTATAGTATAGTATAGTATAGTATAGTATAGTATAGTATAGTATAGTATAGTATAGTATAGTATAGTATAGTATAGTATAGTATAGTATAGTATAGTATAGTATAGTATAGTATAGTATAGTATAGTATAGTATAGTATAGTATAGTATAGTATAGTATAGTATAGTATAGTATAGTATAGTATAGTATAGTATAGTATAGTATAGTATAGTATAGTATAGTATAGTATAGTATAGTATAGTATAGTATAGTATAGTATAGTATAGTATAGTATAGTATAGTATAGTATAGTATAGTATAGTATAGTATAGTATAGTATAGTATAGTATAGTATAGTATAGTATAGTATAGTATAGTATAGTATAGTATAGTATAGTATAGTATAGTATAGTATAGTATAGTATAGTATAGTATAGTATAGTATAGTATAGTATAGTATAGTATAGTATAGTATAGTATGATGGCCCTGTATCGCTCATCTGAGTACAAAAGTACTTTCAGCTTTACCCCAGGGCCAACATTTAAATAATGCTGGTAAAGGGTCTCTTTATAATACCCAACACGAAATATCTAAGGTCTAGTCGCATTAGTTTCAGAGAACAAGGGGTGTAGTTTGACACTAGCAAACATTCTACATGTCTTCAGTTCTTACTATTTAGCTCTATGTAAAAATTGATAAGCCCCTGGGTGGGGCCAATTCGAGCCTGGGGTCATGATATGTATAAACGTGGTAAAGGTCCACAAAGTGATGTTACATGTAAAAATTCTAAGCTCTAGGTGTTATGGTTCTAGAGAAGAAGACTTTTACAAGATTTTTCCTATATAATTCTATGTAAAATTGGCAACCCCTGTGGCAGGGCCAATTTTGACCCAAGGGCCATAATTTGAACAACTTTGTTAGAGGTCCATTAGACAATGTTTCTTGCCAAATATCTAACCTCTAGCCATTGCGGTTTTGGAGAAGAAGATTTTTTAAGTTTTTGCTATATATTGATATAAGGAAAACCCATGACCTCTGGGGCGGGGCAAATTTTGACCCCAGGGCCATAATTTGAACAACTTTGTTAGAGGTCCATTAGACAATGTTTCATGCCAAATATCTAACCTCTGGCCATTGCGGTTTCGGAGAAGAAGAGTTTTTAAGTTTTTGCAATATATTGATATAAGGAAAACCCATGACCTCTGGGGCGGGGCAAATTTTGACCCCAGGGCCATAATTTGAACAACTTTGTTAGAGGTCTATTAGACAATGTTTCATGCCAAATATCTAACCTCTGGCCATTGCGGTTTCGGAGAAGAAGATTTTTTAAGTTTTTGCTATATATTGATATAAGGAAAACCCATGACCTCTGGGGCGGGGCAAATTTTGAACCCAGGGCTATAATATTAACAATCTTAGTAGACGACCACTAGGTGATGCTACACACCAAATATCAGAGTTCTAGGCCTTACAGTTTCGGAGAAGAAGATTTTTTAAGTTTTTGCTATATATTGATATAAGGAAAACCCATGACCTCTGGGGCGGGGCAAATTTTGACCCCAGGGCCATAATTTGAACAACTTTGTTAGAGGTCCATTAGACAATGTTTCATGCCAAATATCTAACTTTTAGCCATTGCGGTTTTGCAGAAGAAGATTTTTTAAGTTTTTGCTATATATTTATAAGGAAAACACATGACCTCTGGGGCGGGGCAAATTTTGAACCCAGGGCTATAATTTGAACAATCTTGGTAGAGGACCACTAGGTGATGCTACACACCAAATATCAAAGTTCTAGGCCTTACGGTTTCAGAGAAGAAGATTTTTAAAAATTTCATGTTCAAAATCTATTTTTATACTCTGTGACCTAGATAGGCAATGGACTGGAACCATTTGAACAATTTTGGTAAAGCTTCATGCAAGTAACATTCCTGCCAAGTTTTAGCAAGATTGGCCCAGGAGTTCAGGAGAAGAAGTCGCTTGAAGAAAAAGTTGACGACGCACGGACGGACGACAGACGACGGACATCAGGCGATCACAAAAGCTCGCCATGAGCACTTCGTGCTCAGGTGAGCTAAAAAGCAAGGATGGGTTATGGGCCTTTGAAAATCAACCTGATGTATGATAAAATAAAGGTATACAAAGTTTTAAAGTTGTTGTTTTAATAGAATGAAAGATATGAGGTTTCACCACCTTGCACGCAAACTTTAACCTTAATTTCTAAGTCTAAAAAGGGCAATAATTTGATATAAATCAAAGAAAGAGTTATGGTTCTTGGCATACATAGTCAGGGTCATGATAGTGAACAAGTTTCAAAGCTATAGTACAAGAAGTATGAAAGTAACTAGCTTGCACGCAAACTTTAACCTGAAATTCTAAGTAAAAAAAAGAGCAATAATTTGATAAAAATCAAAGAAAGAGTTATGGTTCTTGGCATCCATAGTCAGGGTCATGATGGTGAACAAGTGTCTTTAGTTTCAAAGCTATAGTACAAGAAGTATGAAAGTAACTAGCTTGCACGCAAACTTTAACCTGAAATTCTAAGTTGAACTAGAAATGTGTCCATAGGACACGGATGCCCCCGCTATGCATGTTTGTCATGGTGAACATTTATACCAAGTTAATTGAAAATCTAATAAGTAATAACAAACTCACAGCCCACACAAGAAAATTCTGGTTTTAGAAATAGTGACCTTGACCTTGGACCTACAGGCATGGGAATTGTACACAACACAACGCCTTGTCATAGTGAACATTTCTGCCAAATTATTTTGAAATCATTCTGTTAATAACGAAGTTATAGCTAGTACAAGAAATTTCTATTTTTCGTAACAGTGACCTTGACCTTGGACCTTCAGGCAT
This sequence comes from Corbicula japonica, assembly GCA_038501625.1. Lineage (NCBI taxonomy): Eukaryota > Metazoa > Mollusca > Bivalvia > Venerida > Cyrenidae > Corbicula > Corbicula japonica. The sequence goes on from JAZAYU010000008.1 coordinate 9,835,445, forward strand.
GGGTATTGTACACAACACACCGTCTTGATATAATGAACATTTATACCAAGTTATTTTAAAATCCAATAAGAAATAACAAAGTTACAGAGCGGACACGATTTTTCCAACAAAATTCTATTTTTAGTAACAGTGACCTTGACCTTGGACCTACAGGCATGGGTGTTGTACGCGACACACCGCCTTGTCATGGTGAACATTTGTGCCAAGTTATTTTGAAATCCATCCATTCATAAGGAAGTTACAGCCTGGACAAGAAAATTCTATTTTTAGTAACAGTGACCTTGACCTTGGACCTACAGGCATGAGCATTGTACGCGACACACGGTCTCGATATGGTGAACATTCATACTAAGTTATTTTAAAATCCAATAAGAAATAAGAAAGTTACAGAGCGGACATGATTTTTCCAACAAAACTCTATTTTTAGTAACAGTGACCTTGACCTTGGACCTACAGGCATGGGTGTTGTACGCGACACACCGCCTTGTCATGGTGAACATTTGTGCAAAGTTATTTTGAAATCCCTCCATTCATAAGGAAGTTACAGCCCGGACAAGAAAATTCTATTTTAGTAACAGTGACCTTGACCTTGGACCTACAGGCAAGGGTATTGTACGCGACACACCGTCTTCATATGGTGAACATTCATACCAAGTTATTTTAAAATCCAATAAGAAATAAGAAAGTTACAGAGCGGACACGATTTTTCCAACAAAATTCTATTTTTAGTAACAGTGACCTTGACCTTGGACCTACAGGCATGGGTGTTGTATGCGACACATCGCCTTGTCATGGTGAACATTTGTGCCAAGTTATTTTGAAATCCCTCCATTCATAAGGAAGTTACAGCCCGGACAAGAAAATTCTATTTTAGTAACAGTGACCTTGACCTTGGACCTACAGGCAAGGGTATTGTACGCGACACACCGTCTTCATATGGTGAACATTCATACCAAGTTATTTGAAAATCCAATAAGAAATAACAAAGTTACAGAGCGGACACGATTTTTCCAACAAAATTCTATTTTTAGTAAGAGTGACCTTGACCTTGGACCTACAGGCATGGGTGTTGTACGCGACACACCGCCTTGTCATGGTGAACATTTGTGCCAAGTTATTTTGAAATCCCTCCATTCATAAGGAAGTTACAGCCCGGACAAGAAAATTCTATTTTTAGTAACAGTGACCTTGACCTTGGACCTACAGGCATGGGTATGGTACGCGACACACCGTCTTGATATGGTGAACATTCATACCAAGTTATTTTAAAATCCAATAAGAAATAACAAAGTTACAGAGCGGACACGATTTTCGAACATACACACTGACACACTGACACACAGCCAGGGTGAACACTATATGCCCTTCCGCCATTACATGGCGGGGGGCATAAAAAGGGCCATAATTTGATCAAAATGAAAGTTAGAGTTATGGTTCTTGGCATACACACTCGGGACATGATGATGAACAAGTGTGCCAAGTTTCAAAGCTGTAGTATAAGTAGTTTTGAAGTTATGTGTTTGTACATTAGCTTGCACGCAAACTTTAACCTGAAATTCTAAGTCGAAAAAGGGCCATAATTTGATCAAAATGAAAGTTAGAGTTATGGTTCTTGGCATACATACTCGGGACATGATGATGAACAAGTGTGCCAAGTTTCAAAGCTGTAGCTATAGTAGTTTTTAAGATATCAGTAGGTTGCACGCAAACTTTAACCAAAGCGGGACGCCGACGCCCAAGTGAGTACAATAGCTTGACATATTCTTCGAATAGTCGAGCTAAAAAAATGACATCAGCTGGACAAGAAAGTCAGAAAAAATTACTGCAAATATTTTATAACATGATGCACATATGAATTCATAAAATCAACAAATGCAGTCAACAAATCAACTGTTAGAGACAGTATTTGACTTAGATTAGCATTTTAGCTCCAGAATTGACAACAATTGTATCAAATCAATCAATGTAAAAGATGACATCAATGTAGCACTTTTTCTTAACAAACAAACTTTAAGTTGCATTTGAAATGGATTGCCAGCATCCATTGGTCTCTGTTCTTAACTAAGGACATGTACTCTGCTATTGCTTAATTTTGAGGGGACAAATTTCCCCATAGGAGCCACAATTGACATTTTCGCATATTTAAAGCATGAATATGAGCAGTTGCATTATTCTCATAAGAATGGTTTAATTTGGTTACGCTGTAAAGATACATTACCATAGATACATCTTTATAGTGTGGGCAAACAATGTAGACCTAGATCAGCCAGCACATCGTGCCCTCTGATCAGGATCTTCGCTGTTTGCTTTTAGATTCATTAGGTTATTTCTGACCAAGATGCTACGTGTGCAGATTCGGATCAGATGGCATGGAAGTACAATGGTAAAACATGTGGTAAAACAAATATATATGGAGTAAAGATTTAAAGTAGAGATTTCACACTTTCCCTAGGATATGCAAAACTTTTTTTATCAGTGCAAAATATAATACACCAGTGCAAAAAACTATTTTTTACATGCAAGTTATCAGTGTACATGCTACTGATATTATTATTTTACTGCAATGAGCAAAAGGCATCAAATTCAACAAACTGTCATATAAAATGTACATATATATAAAACACACAGTGTATTACAATTCATTAAACATGTGATCTGCAAGCTGAGTTTTTAAGCACATCTAAAACGGTAACAAAAATACAACCAATAATAATTTCAATATGATATAAAGTATAAAGTGGAGATCTTTTCTGTGGAGGCTTCGTTCTATCAGATTTAACCAAACAAACTAACAATACTGCATAAATATTGAAATATCAAAATATTGTCTTGTATTAAATGCTTATCAACAAAACTGCAATTCTGTACACTAATCAGTATAAAAGAGAATTTTATGACCAGTATGACACATACACTAATTCTTATTTACATTAAGGAACATTATCCGAATATAATTAGTCACCACTTACACAACATATATACTGCATACTTACAAAAGTTAAAAGTATTTAAAAAGAACAAATTGAAAAATTGAATCAAAATTTCATTGTGTTCATTAGATTATGAAAACATATTATGGATTATCCAGAATTTCTATATTCAATAATCCAACTTAAATCTATCACATAACCAATGTCCGCACCGAAGGAGTCTATTTCGCTCGATTCAAGAATAATAATGCATTACCGACAAATCAATCGTATCCATCTTCCTTTTACATCCGGTCACCGAAACGGCAAACCAAGCAAAAAAATTTCATATGTCAATGAATGCAATAATTTATTGTTTCAATGCTTATTTTCACTGCCCCAAAATTCATATAATTATGATAATGGGGGTTGAAACAAAAATGGTGAAAACAGAATGGTCGTCTGCATGCTTTTTCACAGCAGATCGTGCAAAAGGTTCATGATGTGACAAGTTATAACATTGTGCACAGTCCGGGGTTATTTTCCGCACACTGCACAGCAAACATTTACCTTGCAAAATAAAAACTCAAAAAGAACCTCATCTAGGAGAATTTAAAGATGAGTGGAAATATAATGTAATATTTACATTCCTATTGATTTCTTCGTTTAAAAAAATTCGGTTCATTTTGCATGTACCGCATGACCCGTAATGACGTCAGTAACGTCATGGCTGTTCCTATTGAAAACTCCCACGTATTACTCCCCCTTTTCACTTAATACTAATTTTTGAAAGCGTTCGACTTAAATTTATTTAAAGAAAAAAATGAATAAAATGTAAATATAAGTAATGATTCTTATTTTGGTGCGGTTCATGCAGATTGGACGTGCACGTGAGAGCTGGCAAATTTACCATAAAGCGCTAGCATGCTTTATGGATTTGCCAGCTCTTGCGTGCACGTCCAATCTGCATGAACCGCACCAAAATAAGAATCATTCCTTAAATGAAAACAGACAACAACAAAAGACAACAAGTGTTTTAGACAACAAAATGAAAATCCAAACACAAGAGTGTTTAAAAATATCAAAGAAAAAAGGAAACCACAGCCAAAAAGTCTTTGGTTATAACAAAGATCTATCACCATAATAGAGCTATTTAATCAAGTTTAACCACTTATCTTTGATTCATTCAACAATTCATTCAAGTCAATGATGAGCTTCAAGTTCAAAAAAACAAAATCAGCACTCCTTAAAACATTATTTCAAGCACAAATTCCACCATTAACTCCTAGCTCCGCGTGCTGGTATAGGACAAGTGTCCTCTACAAAAGGTGATTCATATGTGGACATCGGTGGACAAGTGCACACAAGGTTTTGGTCACCATAGATGTCGTCGATTCTGCCCACTGTGGGCCAAAACTTGCTGGATGGCACAACAAAGTCCTGAAAAAAACAACATAAAAAACATGCATACATGTAGTCTGTAGTGTTCATTTCTTCTCTCTTTTTTTGGAGAAAAAGGATTTGACCTAAACACTAAATTTTTTCTTAATTCTAGAGAGTGCATAATAAAAGCCAAGCCTCTGGAAAAAGTGTCCTTTGAAAACTAATGTCACTCCCAAAAATAATATTGTCATGCAATCAAATACATGTAGACCACTCGCATGTTTAATGTTCCAAAAATACAGATCATAAAATTGTATTTTTTTCGCTATTAATCAGAGTAAATTCTTCGAACTTGAAATGTAATAAGATAGAAAAGATAACAGGGGATCAAATTTGTTTACCACAAAGTCTACTGTTTACACTTCTTGAAAGTGAATGTGGTTCATATCATCACAGATTTTTTTGTTTGTGTGTGTCAGAAGAGGGTATAAGCTTCTACATGCATGTAAGAACTATTTTCAACCCAAAGACTATTCAAAATCAATCATCAGCTCCCAGATCATATATAAATTAATGCTTGCTCAGTTGACAGTAGCAAGTTGATTTTGAAGAAGGGAAGTATCTCCTTTACAGACAGCCATCTGGCAAGCTATCTGAAGATGCCAATGTAGTGCAAACCCTGAACAAATCTATCAAATTTAGCCACATATTTATTTTAATAGCCACATATTGCTTACATTCTATCAAATGGTATTTATTATTATACTGCAAAGAAATTTCCTTGAATTTGATTGGATAATTTGCCGCTGATGTATATCCGTATTTACGGATCGGCCGTAGATATGAACTGCACGTGCCTTAATTTCCCCGTCTGGCCTCTCATCTTTTGTTGTCGTCCGCCATTTTGTTTTGAATTTACGTAAACATGCTTAATTTGAAGCCGATCTTGTAAATTATAAAGCGGTATGCTTAGGGATTACTAAAATTATTACAGAAAATATTTCTGTTATGTTTTTAACGCTGAAAACGATCAGATTTTTCTCAAATTTTGTAAATAAATATCAAATCGATTATCCGTTGAATTTCTATGGAAGTGACGTCATGCAGGTAAATTAATGACGTCAGACATGTAATTATTGAGGTTCTCAGAGGGGAATTAAGCCGTTCGGCATAAAAGCGAAATAATCGAAAAATCGATGTTTTCTTATTAATTTTGTCTGAAAAAGTCATTGCAGTATAATAAAACAATTATTTGGTTCCTTGAAAGGGTATGTGAGGATATATTGCCGGTCTGGGTGTCATATTATCCCTCGCCTGCGGCTCGGGTAATATGACACCCAGACCAGCAATATATCCTCACATTCCCTGTCAAGAAACCAAATAACTATATAATATCATATTTATATATTTTGATTTTATGTGATAAAGATGAGAAAATAAGAAGGGAGTTTATTTCGCCTATGGGTTAGTTTTAGGTGCTTGTAACCATTCATTTGATGATTGTGCTACATAAGAAATTTGCTAACTTAACATATTACTTAATTACATGTACTGATGAAGCCTTATGGAAAAGAGTTTCATGCTGGGTTCACCAATTTAGAGGTAAAAGCTATTGATCCCAGCAAGCTACATGCCATTTAAAGTTCCCACATATTCCTGTTGAATAATACCTACCGCTGGATATACTGCCACCTTCCTGTCATAAGGCCGGTCCCAGGTTCCCTCAATGACATCCTGCTGACAGTGTGGAGACATCTACAATATTAAAAACATTTCTTGCAAGAGGACCACGAATAATGAAACATATAAGTTAAAATATATTAGAACTACACATTTACTTCTTGAATTTCTTTAAATCAGGCTTGTCTATTCATTTTATAGCACTGATTTGCAGAAATGTATTCACTGAATAATATACAGTATAGTCCCTGGTCCATCTGACTGGATTTCTGGGCGGATTTGCAAATGTTAAGTGATGAGTAGCATTTAAAGGGTTATGGATAAGTACCATAATCATTTATCATTGCACTTCATTTTTCTGTTGTTTTTAATTTTCATTTCTTAAATTGAAAACAAAAATATTTTCAACAAGTCATCTAAGAATGTTGGGTAAACATAGGGTTAAGTGTCATAAAGATAGAAGGTTTAAATCCATCCAAGATTCTTCCGACTTGTCCAATCATAAGCCTTAAGTAAGTGGGATACAGCTTACATCCACTGAACAACCACGTTATCAGTGAAGATCTAAGTCAGCCTGAACATCCATGCAGTCTGACCATAATTAGATCAACACTGTGTTCTTGAAGATTAATTTTGTTATTTCAACAGTGTTGATCATGCGTGGATGTGTAGCCTTATCTGGATCTACATTTGGTCACAAATGTGATTGAAGGCATATCCATGGACACAAGGGTTCAATATGGTCCATGTACTGTTTTTAACATATAAAGTGATTATCAAGTTCAAATAACTTTATCCAGATAAACAGATTATAGAATTAAATCAAATTTTCAGGTCTATGCATGTGTAAACTACCATAAACAAAATAACATACTAACTAAATAGCAAAACATTTAACAACTTATTTACTAATGTCATGAACAAAGTAAATCTTGTATCTTGATGAAGAAACGCTTTAATATTTTATATTATTCTTGCAGTTGCAACTTGGGTAGACAGTGGTTAATATAAAAAAGACTCAGTTAACTCAATATCATGATTTTTTAGTACAGTGTTACCTAACTTACTTTTAGAGGATTTATTCTCCTGTCCATCTTTCCATCTGCAATGTCCTGTATCTCATGTCGAATGGCTGCAAACAAACAATTACCAATATCTAGGTTAATTCAACCTCACACAACCTATAAATAATTCTGGCAACAGATTTTGTTTAAGTTAAACTAGATGTGTTCAGTTGAACACTTGTGTCGCCCTCTGGTGCTGTCAGAAGAAAAATGCAAGTACAAAAAGGGGCATAACTCCATCAAATGTGACCTTGACCTCAAGAATTTGGCATCTTCACAACTGTGTTGTCATAGGCAATATAATTTGAAAGTTTGATAGGCAATATAATTTGAAAGTTATAGACAACGTTAAGTTTTGGTGTCAAAATCCAAGTACAAAAAGGGGCATAACTCCATCAAATGTGACCTTGACCTCAACATCCCTGAGCATACAAGCATACCTATGAGCAGCTATATCACTGAGCATAGAAGTATACCTATGACCAGCTATATTCCTGAGCATACAAGCGTACCTATGAGTAGCTATATCCCTGAGCGTACAAGCATACCTATGACCAGCTATATCCCTGAGCATACAACACATGTACAAGCGTACCTATGAGCAGCTATATCACTCAGCATACAAGCGTACCTATGAGCAGCTATATCCCTGAGCATACAAGCGTACCTATGAGCAGCTATATCACTGAGCATAGAAGCATACCTATGAGCAGCTATATCCCTGAGCATACAAGCGTACCTATAAGCAGCTATATCACTTAGCATACAAGCGTACCTATGAGCAGCTATATCACTCAGCATACAAGCGTACCTATGAGCAGCTAAAACAATGAGCATACAAGCGTATCTATGAGCAGCTATATCACTGAGCATACAAGCGTACCTATGAGCAGCTATATCCCTGAGCATACAAGCATACCTATGAGCAGTTATATCACTGGGAATACAAGCGTACCTTTGAGCAGCTCTATCACTGAGCATACAAGCGTACCTATGAGCAGCTATATCATTGAGCATACAAGAGTACCTATGAGCAGCTATTTCCCTGGGCATACAAGCGTACCTATGAGCAGCTATTTCCCTGGGCATACAAGCTTACCTATGAGCAGCTATTTCCCTGGGCATACAAGCGTACCTATGAGCAGCTATTTCCCTGGGCATACAAGCGTACCTATGAGCAGCTATTTCACTGGGCATACAAGCATACCTATGAGCAGCTATTTCCCTGGGCATACAAGCGTACCTATGAGCAGCTATATCATTGGACATACAAGCGTACATATGATCAGCTATATCCCTGAGCATACAAGCATACCTATGAGCAGCTGTAACACTGAGCATACAAGCGTACCTATGAGCAGCTATAACAATGAGCATACAAGCGTACCTATGAGCAGCTATAACACTGAGCATACAAGCGTTCCTATGAGCAGCTATATCCCTGAGCATACAAGCGTACCTATGAGCAGCTATAACACTGAGCATACAAGCGTACCTATGAGCAGCTATATCACTGAGCATACAAGCGTACCTATGAGCAGCTATTTCCCTGGGCATACAAGCGTACCTATGAGCAGCTATATCACTGAGCATACAAACGTACCTATGAGAGCATCACAGAATCTGTCCAGTTCTTCCTTGTCCTCCGACTCAGTGGGTTCTATCATCAAGGTACCCACCACTGGCCATGAGGTGGTCGGGGCATGGAATCCTGTCAAGAAACAATATTTATACATCTTCAATGCTAGTATGTTAATATAGGACTACTGGTGCAACATTTGTTTACCAATTAAGTTTAACATTGATCAACTTCAGTGCATTAATTGTTCTCATTTTGTGGTCTTTCAGTCATTTTCTAAAAACCAACAGTGTAGATCCTGATCAGACAGTAGGAATGTGCAAGCTGATCTGGATTTACATTGAATGCCCATGCCATAAAAGTTGTGTTTTTAGAGCAAATGGTTTTCTTGCATACCAGATCAGGTCATCCGGTGATTTCGCCCGTGTAGGAAATTTCGATCCTACACCCCCCGTGTAGAATGAGTCACGTGAGTGACGTCATATATTCAATTTATTGACGTCATTTATAAAAAAGGTTAGCGTTAATGTCAATATTTCAGCATAAGGAAAATAAAAAAAGTTTGTATACATACATAGAAATGTTATAGATAATAAAAGGTATGCAAGAAAAAGTATCTTGCATGAGACATTCGGTAAAGATAGAAAAATCTGTCACCTCGGGTGAACTGGTTTGGCGGGAACTCGGCAGAGCCTCGTTCCCGCAAAACAGTTAACCCTCGGTGACAGATTTTTCCATCTTCACCTCACACTCATGCATGATACTTATAATCCACAGCAAATTGATAGCCATGGCATGACATGGGAAATTTTTACATATCTTTACAGTTTACACTGTTACAGCTGCTACACACACTAAAACAAGAGCAAAATGACCTTTTGTCAAACTGCTGAAATTAACTGCTGTGTTGCCAAAGATCACACGATCAACCCTAGGTTAGCTGACCGGAAATTATGATCCTTTTATCTTTCTTGACTATAACATCATCAAGCTATCTATTAAACTATTGTCCAATAAGTTAACCAATTTATTCTTACACTGAAATATCTTCAGAGAAAACAATGCTGGAAATGCCAGTTCTAAACACAAACTGAATATGTATATGGAAACAAAATACTGTCTTTGTAGCTAAGTGTTTCTTGCAATGTTATCTGTAGAAGAGATTTACTGTCTGAGTATTTATTTAAATTAAGATTACCATAGTCTTGCAGCCTCTTGGCTATATCTGTTACTTCGATGTTTGAAGTTTTCTTGAAGTCTCTACAATCAATGATGAACTCATGGGCAACAAATCCTGCAAAACAAAAACTGGTCCTTGAATAACAACTATTTTAACTTTTTCCATTTTAAATGAAAAACTGAGGTACCTACAAGAATGCAAAAATCTACTTGAACGTTTGTTAAATAAGAAAATGCCATAATTCAACAAAACCAATTTTTCTTCTTAAATTTTAAGTACAGAAGGAGCATAACTATGACAAAAAAACAGTCAAGAGTTACATAACTTGTCCTGATAATTGATATTGTCAGACAGCTATGTTAAGTTTCAAAGCTCTATCTTGAATGGTTATTCAGAAAACAGAATATAAAACAAACAACTTATTGTTGATGCCCACCCACATCTAATAGCAATCTAATAACCAGGGTTTTCCAAAGTAACATTAAAATACCGCTTCAATGTAAACTAATGGTTCACCTTCTTCATTCTTATACAATGTCTTGTAGTAACCATCGAGACGCCGGCTCATATAGTTGGCATTGAGTATAGCCACCTCCGACGCCTGTCTCAGACCCTTGGCTCCCATCATCTTGATGTACGCCCATGAGATGGGCAGAATAGCACTGGAACCATAGGGTGCAGCAGACACCACACCAAACGACCTGGCTTCAGGATTGTCTGTACCGTATGGTGGTATCACAGGGTGCGTTGGCAGGAACGGGGCAAGATGAGCTTTGCTGTAATAATATCAAACCATATAAGCCAGGCTCAAGATTATAAAACTGAGAACAGTGACCAGTCACAAATCTTAAGCATCTGATTGTCAGAAATGGAAAATTGCCTCCATTTCAGCCAATAAGATGCTTGTGATCTGAGACTAGTCTTCAATCTTAGTTTATAATTTTTGGCCATGGTAACAAGCACAACAGTTGAATATGGATGACATCTTGGCAGAGACTTGTCACCATGGCATTCAATTGCTCATTGAGATTCTATACCTCTTACAAGAATTTTTTCTTCCACTTAATCAACAAAAGAGAGAAATGATAGCAGTTACTTACACTCCGATGGGCCCCATACCAGGCCCTCCCCCTCCATGAGGTATACAGAAAGTTTTGTGGAGATTAAGATGAGACACATCAGATCCATAATCTGCCGGGCGACAGATCCCCACCTGCGCATTCATGTTGGCCCCATCCAGGTACACCTGGCCACCATTGTGATGCACTATATCACAGATCTCTCTGCAAGTATATTACACTGTATCTTGACTTAATTTCAGCACTTTGATACACACAAGTGATTAATAAATACAAATATTGGCCATTATATGTGCAAACTCACTGCTCATATAACTGTGATGTCGGCTTTGTCAACAACAGATGATATTTCTGAAATTTGAGAAATCTGATTGAAAACTTGCTTACACAAATAATATGAAAGGTATTGCAATGTCATGATGAATGCTGCCATTTTAACAGCAACAAATAATGGTAAAAAATAAGAACAAGACAATGACTAAATCAGTTCTATGTTAAACTTTTCATAATGTCTTTTTGAGCATTTTAGTAACAGTTTTATTCCCTTATGCAATCAAACTCTTTGAATTAAGTCAAAAACACTACAACAAAGAAGAAAGCAAAAGCAGGCAATCACTGAACATATCTGGCACTGCTTTTGAAATAGGATATTATTTATTAGCTTACAAACTCTTAACTTGAATAAATACAAGCAAAGACATGGATAAAAAGTGCAGCGGAGTAAACATGTTCAAATGAACTTCAATTCTCATATTGGGAGACAAACAGACTGACAGAAAAACTGAAAGAATGCTATTTGTAAAACAATCCTATATAACCTATTGCTTTACAGTCACACTGGTTCAGCTTGTATCTTAGCATCTCTTTGGTGGTGAATTCCTTCTGAGTAACTTGCTTCAAAATTTATTTTTCCAGACAAGTAACAAACCAACTGCATTATTTTCTTACCTTATAGTTTTATCAAAGACTCCATTTGTTGAAGGATAAGTAACCATTAAACAAGCTATCGTATCCTTGAACTTCTCTGCCTGAAAAATTCAGTTCAATGAGATATTTGTCAGTACAGCATGTCATCCCTGCTGACCTTGATTTCTTAAATTATGTCAACATGGCCATCCAGCTTTATTTAGTGTAGGAAGACCACAGCTTCCTGTTCACAAAGTATTTCCAGCAAAGGTGGGCAAATAGGTGGAAAAACTTTGTTTGCCAAGCTTCTTCAAATAAAGGTTAAAGTTTACACATCATATAATCTCATACTTATGTAGATTCATTTTAAATTGAACAGATGGATATGCAAACTAGTGTTAACAATTTTACCCCCTGAATATCCATGCAGTGGAATAAAACATTAATTCTAGTTTCACCCTTTTTAAACAAATGTGCATATAAAGATCAGCCTGCATATCTGTCACATCTTCACCTACACTGTTTGCTACTTGGTTATATAACCTAATGAATCTAAAAGTAGACAGTGTAGATCCCATTCAGAGGATCTGCCAGCTAATATGGATCTAGACTGGTCACCCATGGGATATGAGTCATATCCCATAGTGGCATAGTGACTCATATCTGATGCAAAAATGGGTTAACAACCACAGAAACATTTCCCTTCAAATCTCTGTATTGAAATGTTTATTTTCACAAATACCTTTGAAATACATATGGTTTACAATTATTGATAGGCAACAAAATTATTTTTGATGTCGATATGTCAGAGTACTGCTAAACTTACATTGGCGACTAGATGTTTCATGTCTATAGCTCCGTTCTTGTCCACGTTGATTGGCTGAATTTTCATACCTGCCATCTGAGCACTGGCTGGGTTGGTACCATGTGCTGATGTGGGGATCAAACATACCTAACATACAGTACATAATGTAAAATAAATATTTATACCTTCTAACAATAAAATCTGGTCTATTGCATAGCTGAAGAATCATTTAGTTCAAGTTATGAACTGAAAAAATTGCACTAATAAACTGTTGTTTTGAGGCTATCATAAATTTGCGCAAAGTATATTTCTAATACTTCCTTTAAGGTAGATTTTAAATTTATGTAAATATAAAACAAGCAGCGGAACTAATAAATGGTTCAAGACAGCTGTGAAGAGATTTGCTTGCTGAAGAACAGAAATATGAAAAAAGGATTAATTGTTGTCTTTAAAAGTCCATTTTTGCACAAACCATATTATTAAGATTTTTTTATTCTATCTAGTGGCAAAGTTATGATGAATGTGCACTGTTCCTCACTGTCTTTATCATTCCTCTTAGTCTTCTTGCACAATCCACATCTTCTCATTGTCCCTATTCAGAACTTCAAGAATCATTAGTTTCCTATTACTGTTGTTGAGATATGCTGCAGAAAGTCTTCTATAAAAAAAATTTGAAGTATGTAACTCTGAAACTACTTCAGATAGAGTTATGGTTTTTCCTGTTCCCTACGCATCATCCCACTGACTTTTGACAGAGAGACTAAGTGGCGACTATACCCTCTCATTTGTTTTTTCTTTTGGCTGATGCATTCAGAACATGTTTATTTACCTACAAAAATGTCATTGTACCTTATGTTAGTTACAATATTGGATGACAAATTTTCTCCTTTATCCTTTTCCACACAGTGTCACAAAGCCTGCTTACCTTTCTCTGTGTTTCTTCAATGGCCTGCAGGTATGCCATAATAGCTCTCAGACCAGCATACTCTCCTTGTGCCCCACTGCAAACATACACAACTCTCTGCATTGGCTTCATTACTTGGTAACATTCAACACTATCAATTGTGTGTGCTTAAATGTTAATTAATACACTGTAATATAACTATATTTCATACAGGTAAATTTTTGCATTTTTCACACCATGGGAAGTCCACAAATTCAAATTTCAGTGGAAATTAACCATTTAATAGTGCGACTATTAAAAATAATAAAACTGCACATATTTATGTCCACACCAACATGCAATTTGATTATTCTGCATTAAAAAGGCCCATGCCTAATTAAATGATACAATAATGGAATAACAAGAGCCAGTCGGAAACGACAGCACGCTCGACTATTCGAAGTCAGACATATTTAAGCACATAAAACTGGGCTTCATTTAAACTGTGGAGTGATTCAGGAGTTTATGACACCCAACACACACACATGAACAAAAGTTTCTTAATCCAAGTTAGGAAATCAATAAATTACACTTAATTTATTATTGTAGTTTTTTTAGAGGGTTTACACAACCCAGTCCATACACCCCTGCCCACCCCTGTGTGGTGTAGTATAGTAAGGTATGGTATTGTTGTTGGTGGTGTTGTTGACAGTGTTGTTGGTGGTAGTGTTGTTGGTGGTGTTGTTGGTGTTGTTGTTGTTATTAGGGTTTTTGTTGGTTGTGTTGTTGGTGTTGTTGTTGTTGGTGGTGGTGTTGTTGGTGTTGTTGTTGATGTTGGTGGTGGTTGTTGATGCTATTGTTGGTGTTGATGTTGTTGTTGGTGGTGTGGGGGGTGGGTGGGGGGGTGGGGGTGGTGGTGGGGGTGGGTGGGGGGGTGTGGGTGGTGGGTTGTGGTGTGGTGGGTGGTGGTGGGGGTGGTGGGTGGGTGGGTGTGGGGTGGGTGGTGGTGGTGGAAGGTGGTGGTGGAAGGTGGTGGTGGGAGGTGGGTGTGGGGTGGGTGGGTGTGGGGTGGGTGTGGGGTGGTGGTGGGTGGGTGGGTGGGTTGGGTGGGTGTGGGGTGGGTGTGGGGTGGGGTGGGTGGTGGTGGTGGGGGTGCTGGTGGGTGGGTGGGTGTGGGGTTGGTGGTGGTGTGGTGTGGTGTGGTGTGGTGTGTTGTGTTGTGTTGTGTTGTGCTGTGCTGTGGTGTGCTGTGCTGTGCTGTGCTGTGGTGTGGTGTGCTGTGCTGTGCTGTGCTGTGGTGTGGTGTGGTGTGGTGTGGTGTGGTGTGGTGTGGTGTGGTGTGGTATGGTACAGGGATTAAGCTAGGAGCAAATTTTAGGGAGAAGTGACTTCTCCCTCCTGGAAATTTAGGGAGAAGTTTTCAGAAACAGGGAGAAGTGACCAACGCGGTCGGTCGGGTTTTAACCAAATAGCTCTTATTTTCTCTTATACACCCATACATATTATAAAACAACAATACTGATTATTTAATCTATTTTATTCTACAAAAAATGACAATAAATAATAAATATGGCAAGGTATTTCTGTGGCAGAAAATGTAAATTTGCCTTGGCACTTTGGACAGCAACCCCACTTTTTTTCACTGAACCTTGTATAGCAGTCTGCATCAGTTGCTGGAACTTGCATCTTCAACAGAGCTCTTGTGTTCTACAATATAAAAAATACCAGTTGTAAATATATTGGAGACCTGACTATCAGACACAAATCACCTTTTTATTTTATTTTAGCATCATTATTCACAAATGGAAATTCAGTCTGTCATTTTTCCTGGAAGTATTTTGGTGTTTTAGGGGAATTATAAGGTTTTTATAATTAAAATTACTCCTGTGTGATTATTTTGTCTTTTTTTCTCGTAAAAATCAATACTCACCTTTCTGTAAAGTGTAATTATTTTACTAGCCGACATCATCTGGAGATGTCTTCCTTCAATCGAGTATGGAGTCAGCAAACAAATCACACAAAAGGTCGATTGCATTATTAATTACTCCCAGTCTGATCATAGACAATCATCTTGGTGTTTTAGGGGAATTATAAGGTTTTTATAATTAAAATTACTCCTGTGTGATTATTTTGTCTTTTTTTCTCGTAAAAATCAATACTCACCTTTCTGTAAAGTGTAATTATTTTACTAGCCGACATCATCTGGAGATGTCTTCCTTCAATCGAGTATGGAGTCAGCAAACAAATCACACAAAAGGTCGATTGCATTATTAATTACTCCCAGTCTGATCATAGACAATCATCTTAATCCAATTATCACCTCGTACAGGTTCTCAAAGTGCCATAAAACTCGCAATTAACTGTCAAATCAACAAGTCATTTTCAACATCCGGGTAACTTACATCATTATCGCTTATGTCATTTACAATAAGAAAATGCTTAAGACTAACGAGCGATTTAATTGGTTTATTCTGTATACACCAGCCAATAAAAATCTCATTTTGTGAAGAATGATTAGGTAATCAGGTCGAATTTGTTTACGACACCTGTTTGTCAATGTTTATAATTGAGTAAGTGAACATTTGGAGGATTATTGGCAGGTGTTTGATTGTTCCCTCAGGCAAATTCAACAGGAAATCGAGGGCGAAGTGAACTTCGCTTTTCTATGCAAATAAAGCGAAGTCAGGCCGGTCTGGGCGCCTTCTTCGCCCGAATCGCCTTGATTCGTGATCCCTGTCAGGTATGGTGTAGTGTAGTGTAGTGTAGTGTAGTGTAGTGTAGTGTAGTGTAGTGTAGTATAGTATAGTATAGTATAGTATAGTATGACCACTCAACACTTTCAACCAAAGTATGTTAAGTACATCTGTTTTAAACCTTTTCTATGGCATTACCTATGAAAAACACTAACATTGAAACTTTAACCATAATTTCTAAGTCTTAATCTAATTTCTAAGCGAAAACGGGCAAAAATTAAATAAAAAAAGCAAGGATGAGTTATGGGCCTTTGAAAATCAACCTGATGTATGATAAAATAAAGGTATACAAAGTTTTAAAGTTGTCGTTTTAATAGAATGAAAGATATGAGGTTTCACCACCTTGCATGCAAACTTTAACCTTAATTGCTAAGTCTGAAAAGGGCAATAATTTGATATAAATCAAAGAAAGAGTTATGGTTCTTGGCATACATAGTCAGGGTCATGATAGTGAACAAGTTTCAAAGCTATAGTACAAGAAGTATGAAAGTAACTAGCTTGCACGCAAACTTTAACCTGAAATTCTAAGTTGAAAAAGGGCCATAATTTGATTAAAAAATAAAGAAAGAGTTATGGTTCTTGGCATACATAGTCAGGGTCATGATGGTAAACAAGTGTTGAAAGTTTCAAAGCTATAGTACAAGAAGTATGAAAGTAACTAGCTTGCAGGCAAACTTTAACCTGAAATTCTAAGTTGAAAAAGGGCCATAATTTGAACAAAATGGAAGTTAGAGTTATGCTTCTTGGCATACCCACTAGGGATATGATAATGAACAAGTGCTGAAAGTTTCAAAGCTGTAGTATAAGTAGTATGGAAGTTACAGGTTTGTACACTAGCTTGCACGCAAACTTTAACCTGAAATTCTAAGTCGAAAAAGGGCTATAATTTGAATAAAATGAAAGTTAGAGTTTTGGTTCTTGGCATACACACTTGGGAGTTGATGATGAACAAGTGTGCCAAGTTTCAAAGTTGTAGTATAAGTAGTATTGAAGTTATGTGTTTGTACAGTAGCTTGCACGCAAACTTTAACCTGAAAGGGCCATAATTTGATCAAAATGAAAGTTAGAGTTATGGTTCTTGGCATACACACTCGGGAAATGATGATGAACAAGTGTGCCAAGTTTCAAAGCTGTAGTATAAGTAGTATTGAAGTTATGTGTTTGTACAGTAGCTTGCACGCAAACTTTAACCTGAAATTCTAAGTCATAAAAGGGCCATAATTTGATCAAAATGAAAGTTAGAGTTATGGTTCTTGGCATACACACTCGGGATATGATGATGAACAAGTGTGCCAAGTTTCAAAGCTGTAGTATAAGTTGTATTGAAGTTATGTGTCTGTACATTAGCTTGCACGCAAACTTTAACCTGAAATTCTAAGTCGAAAAAGGGCCATAATTTGATCAAAATGAAAGTTAGAGTTATGGTTCTTGGCATACATACTCGGGACATGATGATGAACAAGTGTGCCAAGTTTTAAAGCTGTAGCTATAGTAGTTTTTAAGATATCAGTAGGTTGCACGCAAACTTTAACCAAAGCGGGACGCCGACGGCGACGGCAACGCCGACGCCCAAGTGAGTACAATAGCTCGACATATTCTCCAAATAGTCGAGCTAAAAATGGGTCACAGTGGTTTCCAAAGGTGTCTGTTTACCTATTAAATAAAGGAAGCAAGGACAAACACAAACTGACACTCAAGTAAGGAATTATTGTAAGTTAATAACTAGTTAGACTGTTATAATATCTAATGGCTCCTAAAATAAATCAAAGCTCTTGAATCACCACCTAGGGATATCTGAATACAACTTCGGTAGATTCGGTAGATTAATATTTATTTAATAAATACAGTAAGCTTTCTGAAAAAAAAACAACAACCTAAGAACAGTTAATTGACTTGCTGAAACTGACAGAAAGAAAAGTCTATTTCATTTTTAAACCCAGCAAATATGAGTTAACAATAAATCAATTTGTGATTACCTGTTTGGCTGGAACGAGATTTTATCATATCCTGTGATCTCACAGAGATCTCTCTCGAGCTCGTTAAACATTTCCTGGTATCCCTGAGCCTGATCAACCGGGATGAACGGGTGAAGACTAGCAAACTGCTTCCACGTCACTGGCTACAACAAAATAGGCCTCATTTACACTATGAAGGAACTGTTACTACTTGAAATATGGCAAAGTCCAAAATGACTTTGTATTGTTTAAAATGATCAAAACTGTGCGATTCAAAATTATTTAATACTTTTCTAGTCAGAATCAATTAGTCACATAATAAGCTGTATGAAATTGAGCAAAGGAAGCATTTTCAAGTAGGATCAACATTGAATTATAAATGCTGTCTTTAAATAAGTTGGTTTCAATAGTTTATAATCAACTATCTAAAAGACTGTTGTTGAAGTAACAAAACATTTTTGATGGTTTCTGGAGTATACTTTCACTACTCAGTAAAACCACCTATAGATTGACAGAAAAGAAACAAACCATAACTTGATCAGCAGTTTTCTGTAAACACAATATGGCATTTAGCCTAACATATTATCCAAATTCCCAATCCCCAATAAACTCTTGGGATACATTTTTATCCCATGAGCAAGCAGGGTATGTCCAAATCAGCCAACACATCTGTATCTTCTGATCAGGATCTACATTGTTCACTTTTAGAATCATAAGGTTATTAAGAAGCGAAGAGAGCAGATCAAGATTTATGATGGTACAGATGTTCTGACTGATCTGGATCTACAATGGTTACATAGGTGAAAAATGGTGTTTCTATGGAGTAAATGGTTAAAATTCAGTAGAGTTTACCATCATTTCTGTGGTACTGTTGAGCTTCATTGTGCATGAGCCTAGAGGGATCATGGAGTGTACGAGAGAGAGATCTTTGTTTTCCAGCTGCTTCATGTAACGCACTATATCTGTTTCTGAATGGTACCTGTAACACAACCAAGTGTGCACTAAGTAGCAGCATGAGTGACCTACCATAAAAAACAAAGACTTATCGATTTTGCAGTGAATGTAGATCCAGATCAAATTGCCAACTTTCGCCATCCAAAAAGGATGCAAACCATTTTCTACATGCATTAGGAATGCTTCTCTGTCTGAACTGGGAATAGTTTAACAGATCAGATAGCGTAGATGTGTAAGCTGATCTAGATTTAAACTAGTCTCATAGGCAACAAGTTCCCATGAGATGCTTTAATCATGGTAGAAATAACACCAGTTTGAATGAAATTTTAATTTCAATACAATACTCTCCTACTTTTGGTTTTAAAATAAAAAAACAATAATGGAGACAAGTCTCAGATCTTATCTCTGCAATTTGATTGGTTGAAACTGAGCATAGTGTCAGAATTGACCACCGAAAGCAGCTGGTTTCCATCCTCAGTATTATACATTGGGACCTGTATTGATAGTCAGAAACTCAAAATACAAAGCAGAGTTTCCTCCTTAGCATCCAACAGTAAACAATCTTCATTCATTTATTGATTTCAACATATGAAACAGAGCTAAAATCCAATGTGTGACCAGTGTTGATCCAAATAAGCCTGCACATCTCAGTCTTATCAGCATCTACACTCAATGCTTTTTGATTAATTAGGTTATTTTTTAAAAAGAAGTTAACATTGCAGATCCTGATCAGACTGCTTGCATGTGCAGGCTAATCTGGATCTACGATGGTCACACATGGAAGTTAGTTCCATCCTTTGAGTAAAGGGTTAAGCATGTCATATATTACCTGTTGAATACTGCATGTGTAAGAAAGTCATTGGTTCGTCTAAACATTGTGTTGTCTATGCTCTCAAGAGGCTCTGGGCCCAGGTCCTCTGCCAGCTTCTCCTACAAAACAATATGGTATCATTATAATGTCTGTACCCAGGGTCTGGGGAATACATAACATGCATTCACTTTTTTTGGAAAAGTCATTATTTTAATATGTATGTGCCTCCTTTACATTCTCTAAAGTGGCTTAAATTTACAGTCTTTCATCCTGCAAATTTTGATTGCCTAAAAGAAATACCACCACTGCCCTAAAACACAAACATACTATACCATTACAGTTTAAGATCAGCTTAAAAAGATTATTTGAGTGTACCATGTTGTCAGGTGATCCAAATATATCCAGTAGGTCCTGAACATCATGCCGCTCTACAGTCTCATCCAGCGACAAACCCACCTTTAAACAATAATACATTTACACCAAATCAATCCCCTGTACAAATTTGGCAACAACCAATTTTTAACATACCAGGAAATCTTGCAGCGAAGAACGAGTTAACTGCAGAATCATATGTAAATATTTACAATTTCTAAAAGTTGTGACAAGTTTGGATATCATATATATGTTAAACTGAAAAAAAAAGGAATTTCTATGCACTTAAACACAAAAAAAAATTGTGTAATTTATAAAGCCTTGTTTAAAGCGATCATGCAAAACTCTTTTTATATTTTACCAAAAATAAAGTTTGCAAGTTTGTTTCTAAGGCTATTGTTTGTCATTCATTGTTTTATTCATTTTGATAGCAATTCCTTGCCAACTTCGATAAACTGTGGCTTCTGTGGTTTATTTTCACGTATTTAGAAATAATAATGTAAACTGCGTGAAAATCAAGCAAATAGCAAAAAAAAACATGTTTTGGCTTATCATATAGGAATATTTCAACTGTATTAATTTATGCCAGCATGAAAATTTCTTTTCTTCCCTCTGCACGAAATTTTATCCATGTGAAATTAAAAGATACCACAGTAAATGTTTTTTTAAACACAAAACTACTTTTAATTGGTTAAAATAAAACTGGATAGTAAATGCAACTGTTTATATTGACAACATAATTTTACCATTCAAGCATTTTAGTTTTGGACAGTAGTATAAATAGAGAATATTACATCTCCATCACCATAGTAACGAAGGTTGATCTCCTTCTGGAGCGCCCTCTGTTGAATCTCCGATTGTTTACATGATGGGGTAATCTTTAGCGTGTCAAAATACTGCTTTGTATGAACTGTATGGCCAGCACGACGAATACCTAGCCAATCACAAGACTTTTAACATCAAAACAGATTATAAAATCATCTTAAGTACAAAATAGCTAAAATGTAAAATCGATTTCTACTTTGCAGTTACAACCATTCTTGTATATATGTCACTGATGAATACTATTTTCCATCTCAAATATTTTATTTCTTGATTGATTCCTACAAGACTGAATAGAAAAATAATAGGGAAAGTGTAAATAGCTAATGGAACTTTTCAGATAGATTATGTTAATAACAATATATATTGAGTAAAGGGTTAAACTATTTTTAGGCCAACCAACCTTCTGCCAGTATCAGGGTACCATTGTGCACTCTGCGACCAATATGCTTGAGACCATCTGGACCATGGTAGATTGCATACATAGCTGCCATGTTCGCAAGTAATGCCTGCAAAATCAAGGAATATTGAGATCTACATAAGCTGTTGATACTTGACTAACTGCGATCATCATCTAGTGAATTGTTTGAAATATAGTTTAACGTTTTTATTTCAACAGTATTATGGTTGAAATCTTGTTAACAATTTGATCATTGAAAATTTTTTGGTTAATTGCCAGTTTAACCCTTTTCTCCGTAAATATGCCTTTATTGCATGGGCAAACAGTGTAGATCCAGATCAGCCGGCACATCGGGATCAACACTGTTCCCTTTTTGATTTATTAGGTTATTTCTGACCAATAAGCAAACATTGCAAATCCTGATCTGACAGCATGGATGTGCGGCTGATCTAGATGTACACTGGTCACACATGGGATAAAATGTGTTCATATGGAGTAAGAAGTTAAAGCCAAGCATTACATCCAGCCCCACCCCCACCCACCCCCGTTGCACAGGGATCATTGCAGAGTAAGCAATCTGACTGATTCTGAGAATCAATGTATCATTCAATGTTCTAACTGCATTTTAAACTACATATACACATATAGGAAAGTGCCTGGCTGAACACATCTTGAAAAATTGATTATTAAATAACTAACTGTCCCCTAGTAAACAAAAAGCCCTGAAGCCCTGTATATTTCAGTGACACCTGTCCTGAATTCTATCTGCAGTTTAAGCTATCTGATCAGGATCTACACTGTTCACTTTTGGATTCATCAGGTTATTTCTGACCAAGAAGTGACCAGTGAAGATCCAGATCAGACGGCATGGATGGATGCTTCAGATGATTGGGTCTAAACAGGCCACATTTGCGATAAATTCTGTATATATGTATTAACAGGTTAAGCAGTTCTTTCACTACGAAAAGATCTCACAATAATATCCCAGCAACATATCTAGATTTCTCAATATTTTCTGTAGGATACTCAAAAAACAAGTGGAAGTCTGACCTGAGCTGTGCAGATATTACTGGTAGCTTTGTCTCTCCTGATGTGCTGCTCTCGGGTCTGTAATGCCAGTCTGTATGCCTCCCTGCCAGCTGCATCTCTGAATTAAAGACAAATAATTAGACATATCAGCCTTCACCTATTCTCTCTCATATAAAACTATGAAGAAGATTCTTTTCCCCCAAGCCCCTGAATTCATGGCTAAATTAAACTGGAACAGAAAAGCACAAATATGCATGCCCTGACCCCAAAGTTTTATAAAATATGTTGTGATGTGATTGTATACTTCCTCTGAATAACAAACTGGAGTTTTAAGACAGGTGCTCTATTTCAACCAATCAGATGACTAAAATCTATAAATGGTCATAAATCTTTGTTTCTTACTTTCCATATATGCAGTTACTCATAATATGTAGGTAAAACATTGGATAACAAGAATGACATAGCTGTTCAGCAATTGCCATGTTATAATTCACAAGCATGCTTTTCATAAATTATTACGTAAATGCTTCTTTTTTAACAAGTTTAAGCACTAACCCTTAAAGTGCTTTGCTCAACTTTTGTCACACTCGGGACTATTGAAGACCCAGCAGTCAATCAATTCAGTATTAAAATTCTGTAAAACGCCCATATGAACAGTGGACTTGCACAAACAATAAATTTATGATACAAGGGCTAAAATCAGAAGAGACAGCTCATTGGGGTGAAGGTTATGGTGATTTTACTGTACCTGGTTACACCAATCACCCTGCCAGGCATCAGCCTTGCAAAGTTCTCTTTGGTTGAGAAGAATCCGGCATGGGGACCTCCATAGCCCAGCGGTATACCAAACCTCTGGCTTGAGCCTACACACATGTCAAACCCAAATGCTCCCGGGGGTCGCAGAATAGTCAGAGCTAACAGGTCAGTGGCACACACAGCAAGGGTCTGAAATTGAAGACAGAACTCTGTTGTGTTGTTTTGTTGTTGTTTTTCAAGAAATGCATGTTGATAAATCTACACATTTTTTTTATATTTTAAGTAATTTCAAGTCACTAAATGCAGTTCAAACTGAAGAAAGAACTATTTTAATACCAACCAAAACAACAACTAATGTTTACCTTTTGACAAATGTTTAATTTCAGATATGAAATCATATAGACACATAGTTAGAATGTTATCAAAAGCACATCAAAAGGACCTCTCCTTTATGTCAACATACTTTACAAATTTTGTGACTTCTTGACAGACAAAGGAGTTGTTTAAAGAAATATTTCTTATACATAATATATATTATTTGTTCATTCAATTGAAGATTTGTTTGTAATTTGTTTAACATTTACTCCATTGGTTATGGCTATTATCCCATGATCAACCAGTGTAGATCAGCCAAATACATCTGTGCCTTGTTTTTAGATTGATTAAGTTAGTTCAAACCAAGAAGCAAACAATGTATATCCAGATCAGAGGGATTGGTTGTGCCCGGCAGCGACTGGGATCTACACTGGTCACCCATATGAGTAAAGATGTAAAGGTATAAGTGGTTTACACTTACTCCATTAGCATGGGCATCATCTACAAGGGTTGTAAAGTCATCCACATTGCCTTCTGTGTCAGGGTACTGCACCAGTATACCGGACACATCTCTGTTAGACAGGTCCAGCTCTCGCCAGTCACCTCGCTCTATGTCAATACCCAGGGCACTGAAATACCAATTATCAATAACAGTCATCAAAGTTATCACTCATCAATCTAAAACATAACATCTTGGATGATTACCCTGACAGAGAACATAGTTACAGTTGTTTCGACAAGCACATGTCAAAATCTAACATGCTGAAGTAACAGTACATGTACATGAAGTCAAGAGTGTCCCTATTTTTTGTATTAAGAAAGAAAACTTGTTCTTACAAATACAGACAGAAGATACACCAGTAAGTCAGAGAGCAACTTGATTGAAATTTTTAACAGTTACGAAATCAACACAGGTTTTCATTATACATGGTCTGATATTACAAAACAAGACTACGTCTAATGTCTAAAGATGCCCCCACTTCTATTCTGAACAGCTGCCACATTAAATTTTGTATGTATTATGTGTTTCATAGTCTAGTAGTTTGGCAAACACATTTGCATTATCATGGAAATAATAGACAACTTTGCATCACATGATTTTATTTTTTATTCCAAGCATAGAATAAAAAGGGCCATAACTCTGTTGGTATGTTTTGATTTAAATATTTGTTTTTAGACCACTTTTAGTTTCTGCTTCTTAATATTTACACTTCAACTTCATTCTCTACGATGAAGTCTTATTCACCTAAGGAATCATAATTTCTAATGGTAAACAGTGTGAAGTAATAGTTTAAAAGGCGTGGCTCCAGAAGAACAGTTTGGACGTTGCACAATTTTTTGACCTGTGACGTCGCTGAGCATGCACGTTTTGCCATGAGTTGTTGCGAAAAAGCGTGCAGTCATTCACTTTGTCGTGAACATGGCTGTTCTAACAGCCATAAGAAAAAGCCGTTATATTACGAATTCTTCTAATAATTTCTGTATTTATGAGAGTATAAATATGTGTAAATATAAGGATTGAATCGACATTTGATGTTTTTCATTTGGGTATGAAAAACAGCTGGATTGTTTAAAGTATGCGTGAAGCCCTTCGGGCTTCACACTCTTTAAACAACCCAACTGTTTTCCATACCAAAATGAAAAACATCAAATATCGATTCAATCCTTAAATAAAGTAAAAATGGAATTCACCACACAGTAAATGAGGAGTTCTTCATACAATATTTTATTACTAAATAACAAAGGACCATAATAATGATAAAATGGTTGTAGAAACATCTGTTCTTTATGACTATCTGCATATTCTGCCTGATTATCTATGCAAGTTTGAAAGAAATCCACCATAAGTGAGATACAAAATTTTGGGTTGTGCAGACTTTGGTACATACATATGGGAGCACAAGGGCACCTATACATACCTCCCACTTCATGGAAGCATAACAATACACTGCAACTCCATTATATCGCGGACTTTGGGGTCCAAGCCCGCCAATCGCGATATAAACGGAGCGCGATATAAGTACATTATTGCGCTAAAACATGGAGAATTTATTTGTTTTTGCTGTCAGATGCATGTATATCGCGGTGTTGCGTAATTTACACGCCGTGAAATCTACGGGTACATCAGGGAGTACGTTCCGTGCTGGACAAATGTTTTAAAACAACTTTTTTTTATTTAATTTATTATATTAATATTTTAAATAAAAAGAAATTAATTAATGTACAAAACAAAGATCGCCGTTATCAATTTCCAACGGTGGTATTATTGTTTTCGGTACTTTCAAATGATCGACAATCTGTTGGTCAGTCATGGTCGGCGATTTTAGTTCGTCGTTGTTCGGCGTTTACCAGCTTGATAGGCGATGAGCAGGTAATGTCAAAACAACAAATTGTTTTGACGTTTCTTGCTCATGTCTATTATGGTCAGTAACTTGCAATTATTGTCGCTAATTTGCGGTTTGTCTCATGAACAAAATCGGTCAATGACCGATCTGCCGACGATTTTAGAATCCCTGCATGATTGTATATGTACAAAAAATTGGGATCCACGGACCAAGCGCGATATATTGGATATCGCGATATAACGAATCGCGATATAACAAAGTTGCAGTGTCTTTTTATTGTCCATACCTTGCTCTAGTCTCTACAACTCCTATGCTCTGTGGATGACATCTCTTATCAATGAAAAACTTGCGTCTCTTATTGTGTCTGAAAAAATAATGCAGCACTTTAAATATTTAAATACAATCACTGCTACATTCCAGTCTGTATTATGGCAGACTTAAATTGTCTCTAAAATACTTGGAGTAGAAACTTATCAGATAGTAAAGAAGTTTCTTCACTGTATTATGACGTTTATTGTGTACAATCTATGCAATGTAGTGAAAATACATTTAATATTGCAAATGAATATTACCCAGTGCTTTAGTTTGACACACCCAAGGTAAACTTACATGAATGCAGGACTATCATCTTAAACTGATAGAAACCCAGCCCCACTCCCCTTAAATTGCAAATGTCTTTTCTTAACCATACTAAATGGATACAGCTGGTGTCTCACATGTGATCAGTTCAGTATAGATCCAGATCAGCCTGCACATGTGCAATCTGATCCTGATCTATTTGATATTATTTCATACCAAGCTGTAAACAGTTTTGATCCTGATCACACTGCAATGATGTGCAAGCTGACCTAGATTTATACTGATTTCTCATTAGAAAAAAAACCCACATCCCTTGAGTAGTTACTACAAACCATGCACATTTAAACAGATGTAAAATATTACAAACTGAAATCCTAACATGATAGGAACAATGAAATGCCAGTGTATGTGTACCTGTAACAGAGACCCATGGCTTCGGCGGCTGCTGTGGCCTCATCAAGAAGCGAGGCGTTAGATACAGGCAACATGGTCATGTCTGAAACCATTGTCTGGTAGTTGAGTAGAGAGTTCAGGCGTCCCTGAGCCAGCTCTGCCTGGTATGGTGTGTACTGAGTTGTCCTTCAAAAAACAATTCAGGGTCCTCTAAAGTAGTTGTTAATGGTATTGTTTTAACAGAATTACAATGCATAAACAATGTATGCTACATGTACACATTCAATGCACAAAACAATGAAGGCGGTGCAATCTTATCAAATTAAACAATGAAATTTAATGAAATTGAAAGATAGAGATAACGTGCATGTCAGATGCATAGAAATGAGGTGTAATCAGCAGGTGGGAAATAGGTTGCATCTGTTACCAGTAAACTGAGTTCAATCTTTGAATGAAGCGTTTAACTTACTGTTAAACTTTCATTTTATCGAACAGATATGAAACCCTTTACTCCACAGATACATTTTTATGACATAGGCAAACAGTGTAGATCCAGATCAGCTGGCAGATTTGTGCTGTCTGATCAGGTTTTACACTTTTTAAGATTCATTTTTTGAACAAGATGCGACTTGTGTGGATCTATATCTGATGGGTGGCTGATCTAAATTTACATGGTACATCTAATTATATAAAATATAATAGATCAAATTGCATTGATTGTCAGTTTTCAAATCTATAGCAAGCTACTTTCATACTTTTAGTGATAGAAGCAATCAGGAATTCAAGAACAGCAAAACCAGGTTCCAAAAATTGAAATTTGAAAAAAAAAGACTTACAGTTAGGACATGTACAACTGATGTACATGTACATCTAGAAAAACTTAAAATTTTACGCACTTCAAAATTTAAAAATTTATTGATATAATTGAACACACTAAACCATAGGTTGCAGCACTGCTTACCATCCTGGATTTTCGAGCATGTTGCGTAGAATGGTGTGTGGAGTGTAGGTGTTGTAGTAGCCGATTCCGATGTAGCTCCGATACATCTTGTTCTTGTTGGCGATCTCATACAACCTTTCCAACAGCTCGTACTCCCCTAAACATGTAAACAGTGATGTCATTTAGCTTAATTTTAAAATTCGCGCACTAGCTTGAACTGAATTACGCGGAAATTACTATCACTAAATATAATGACATCACAGTACACTGTTTGCTTCTTGGTTGGAATAACCTAATGAATCCAAAGGGGACCAGTGTAGATCCTGATCAGAGTGCACAGATTTGCAAGCTGATCTGTGTCTACACTGTTCACCCATGAATAACAGCCAAAACACATAAAGCAAAAGGTTAACTAGGAGGACTCTGAACCAAATTTTCACAGGATGTGTACGAGTTAACGGCCTTTTGAAAATAGATTTTATGCTTATCTCAAGCAGAACAAGTATTTGAAGATAAGTGACAAATTGGACATTTTGCCCAACATACATCTTGGCTTAAGACCATAAAACTGCAAACAAAGACTAGTTTTCATTTTGTTTAAAACAGTTCAATAAACTAAACAAATAAAGCTTTAATTTTGTGACAAGTCAGTTCAAAAGCTCAGTAGAACTTGTGTTTATTGTTTGATGTCTCACTGACTCAAAATAAATTTAATATTTTATCTTTCAACATTCGGACAACCAGATCAATGAATAACCTCTGAAACATTTAAATAGGCTGCACTCTTTTTTAAACTCTTCATTTAAGATCAGACATCCGAGTCTGGGCTCAAGATCATAAAACTGAGATTTGAGACTGGTCTACTCAATTTTTTTTAGTTTTATGATCTTGGGCCCTGGTCTTAGCTGAAAAACAAGACCAGTCACGATCCTAAACACCTATTACAGTGAAACCCCTCTATTACTGACACATTAATGACACAAATGGGACTGGGCAATTGTGGTCTTAAAGTGGGGTGGTCTTCATTCTAGGGTAGAAAATAGTTCAAAACTGTTACAAGAGACATGGAAGTCGTGGTCTTAATATCAAGGTTGGCTAAATTTTGGGGTGGTCTTATTCAATTCAATCTACATGTGTAGTTAAATTTGAGCATAACTTCCTAACTGACCAATTACAAGCTTAAGTTTTGAGAATGGTTTCAGTTCTATAATCTTAGGGCCCTGAATGTGCATTATCCGCAGTGCAACAGAAACTAAACCCAAAAGTATGTTTCATTATTTCATTATGAACAAGACAGTCAGAACGACAACAATATCCCCCCCCCCCCCCCTGCATGCAGGAATGTTGGAAAGGTTATGGATGCTTAATTGCAAATTAACAAATATATCTCCAGCAGTTTGGAAGTTATGGAGCAAATATGGAAGACATAGTTTAATATGAACCTTCAAACTATTGACTTTGACCTTCAGCCGGCCAGGTTTGAACATGGGTTCTGCACATCATCTTGGTGGAATGAGCATTTGACTTAAGTTTCATAAAATTTATTGCAGGGCTTCGGAAGATATGAACCAGACACAAAATACATAGTTCAAATCTTCAAACATCACTGGTGACCTTGACATAAAATTCATAGTTCAAATCTTCATTGACCTTGACCTTGAGCCAGCCAGGTTGGAACATAGGTTCTGCACATCATCTTAAAAGTTTCATGATATTCATTCTAGGGGTTAAAAAAATATGGACCAGCACAAAATACATAGACTAGATCAAATCTTCAAACATCACTGGTGACCTTGACCTTGAGCTGGCCAGGTGGGAACATGGGTTCTTAACATCATCTTCATGGGCTTAGCATCTGACTAAAGTTTCATGAAATTCCTTCTTGAGGTTCAGAAGATATGAACCGGACATGAAGTCCATGGTTCAAATCTTCAAACACCACTGGTGACCTTGACCTTGAGCCGGCCAGGTTGGAACATGGGTTCTGCACGTCGTCTTCATGGGGAGAACATTTGACTAAAGTTTTATGAAATTCCTTCTACGGGTTCAAAAGATATCAGGGTTGTCATTAAGAGGCAGCCGCCTGCCAATTTGACCGGTTCATATCAATTTTTGGCCGGTTCAAATTAGACAAATTTCGCTCAATCAAACAGTTGATCAAGAAAGGCCACCAGTGATTTTGACACGGCCACATGCTATTTCCCGTGTTTTATACAGCGCAAAATCCGTGTGTGTTTACGCGACACGTCAGCCAAGCAGTAAGTGTACCACTCTGATAAGATGTTGGCATGCAGAGCTCGAACAGTCCACTCGTTCGTATTTACGAGTTGAAATTCGACCAGGACGAGCGAAATATTATCTTCACTCGTCGGACGAGCGGCATTTATCTCTTAATTATCCGGGTGTAAAATGCAATTAAATTTCGTCTAGGTTGAGGAACAAGAATATCCGAGCCTCAAAAAAACAAATTATTATTAGTATTTGTCACCTCTTTTAATCACCTGTCCTTGTTCTGTCGAGAATTTTTTGTTTTACAAATACACAGCATCTTAGAATTTAAGCGGTGATGGGGTTAGGGTTAGGGTAACCCCTGCCTTACAATTTCGTATGAAGTTAAACATAGAATCTGCCTGTCAATCAAACGAAACTTCAAAGACACTGTGGGCTCGTAAGAAGACTGTTTTGTCTGTGCGGCTGTGCTACAAAATCGTTTGATCATCAAAGTAGAGAAAACGTGACATTTTTGGTGGTTAAATTGTTTGATGATTCAATAATTACCGACAGTGCTTTGATAAATGCCGCTCCCTCTCTATTTTTGTTCAAAGACTAAGCGTTGAAATATCACGCTTAATAGTAACGAAATAAACGATTCCGGGCATTTTATCGCAGTTCATCAACATTGTCGTAAAGAGATTTTCAGGATGCGGATATTTAAATTCATTTATAATAAAATATATGAATGTTTTTATTACTGAAATTGAATGTGACATATGTGATCGGACTACTGAAGTATTGGAATATAAAACGAATATGTTTAATTCGTTAAAATAAAATGAACATATATTTATTTTATTGAAAATGACGCTTATAATTGTGGATTTTTTCTTATTACAAAATGCTGACGAAGTTTGCCTGACATTTTAACGTTCTTCTACAGCATTTTGTTAAAGGGAAATTTTCAGAATTCGAGCTATGAAATCGACTTAATGGCAATAGTTGACGATTAATAATTTAGTTCAAAATGTCCCTTCGACTCGGGTATCATTTAAGTTTTGACGTTTGGGCGCCAGTTGCTTCACTGTTGATGCAGGGACCGACAAATCCTTTGCCCGGTGCCCGCGGGCAACCAGCTTTGATCTGCCGGGTCAGTAAAATTTTACAGAGCTTGTCCGCCGGGCCACCATAAAAATCCGTAAATAGGTTGCCCGGGGTCGTAATTAAATCAAGTTGCCAAATAAACAAAAGTCTCACAGCAATATACGACTTTCGCTAGTCATCAGGTTATCGACGAACTGTATGATTCAGCACCGCCTACCTGTATAAAAATCGTCCAATCAACGTTAATCCTTGATTAATTTGCACTGCTTGCCCCGCCTATATTTCACAACAATCGGTACCATCTTTATTGCGAGATATTTTGAATCTCGCGAGATTATGCGGCAGCGTGATTACACAAACTGTCAGAATTGTGTCTTTGACAATTTAATAGGTGTATATTTAGTGTTTTGTCGGCGCTTAATTAATTTTTGACGAGAAGTGATTAGGTAAGTTGATTGCCAATGATTGAATCAATTAGTTCACAGTTGTTACTTTAATTGAGTTGTTCCAAATTATATATCTTACAGTACTGACTAATCTGTTCTTTCTACGGAAAATTCCTCAGTTGAATTTAATAATAATGCTTTAATTTATTCATGTATGTGCTTTAGAGTGTTTAGTATTGGGATTAGATTTTAGAATGGATCGTTTTGTGACACGAAGGTAAATATTAGTTTTGCGAAACATGTTGTCTAAAGTAGAAAGGGAGATAATAATTAATATTATTAAATTGATTAAAATACAAAATCTCCGCAAATTATTTCGTATGAGCTAAAATATTATTAAATAAATATGATATGAACAAAAGAGATGAAAACAGCAATTTTTTTACAGATTTGTAGTCCGCTTTTGCAAAATAAAAAATCATATAAACTAATCATTTTATCATGTCAAGGAAAATCAAAAGTAAAAAGGGAGATAATAAGTTTAATTATTAAATTGATTAAAATACAAAATTTCCGCAAATTATTTCGTATGGGCTAAAATATTACTAAATAAATATGATATGAACAAAAGAGATGAAAACAGCAATTTTTTTACAGACTTGTAGTCCACTTTTGCAAAATAAAAAATCATATATACTAATCATTTATGCATGTCAATGAAAATCAGAAGTAACAAGAGCTGTCACTTGAAATTGACATATGCCCCCGAAATGCAGCTTTGAAATTGAATAGGTATACATATGTAATAAATAAACATATGTAATGAAAAATATGCTTGTGGAAGACAAAGAATACTGCATGCATATAATGTGAAAGATGAAAGGATCATATGTTTCAAGTCTGTAGTAAATATATAGTTAAATAAAGTTAAATATTACATTTTTTTTAGAAAAAAGAGTATTGGGGAGATTATCCTGGAAAATGATTATTAGAGTTATGGATCTTACTACATATGATGTGGGTAATATGAACAAGAGGGCCATGATGGCCCTTTATCACTCACCTGAGTACAACAAAGTTGTGTTGCACGAGACCCAACGTCTTGATATGGTGAACATTTACACCAAGTTATTTTAAAATCCAATAAGAAAAAACAAATCTACAGCTTCGAAAAGAAAATGCTATTTTTAGTAACAGTGACCTTGACCTTTGACCTACCGGCATGGGTATGGTAAGCAACACATCCCCATGTCATGGTGAACATTTATGTAAAGTTATTTTGAAATCACTCCATTCATTAGGAATTAACAGCCCAGACAAGAAAATTTTATTTTTAGTAACAGTGACCTTGGACCAACAGGCATGGGTATTGTACGCAAAACTACACCTTGTCATGGAAAACATTTGAGGCAAGTTATTTTTAAATCCAATGAGAAATAAAAAATTTACAGCCTGGACAAGATTTTTCTAATTTTAGTAACAGTGACCTTGTTTTTGACCCCAGGTGACTCATATTTAAACTCGTCCAATTAATAACTGGGACATATGTCCTGACCAAGTTTCTTTACAATCTGACAATCAGAGTAAAAATGTGACCACTATAGTGTTAACAAGAAAATTCTATTTTTAGTAACAGTGACCTAGTTTTTGGACCCAGATGACCCATATTCAAACTTGTCCGAGAAATCATTGGGACAAACATCCTGACCAAGTTTCATGACAATCGGAGCAAAAATATAACCTCTAGAGTGTTAAGAAGAAAATTCTATTTTTAGTGACAGTGACCTAGTTTTTGGACCCAGATGACCCATATTCGAACTTGTCTGAAAAATCATTGGGACAAATATCCTGACCAAGTGTCATGACAATCAGAAGAAAAATGTGACCGCTAGAGTGTTAACAAGAAAATTCTATTTTTAGTTACAGTGAACTAGTTTTTGGACCCAGATGACCCATATTCAAAATCATCCTAGAAATCATTTGGACAAACATCCTGACCAAGTTTCATGACAAATGGAGCAAAAATGTGACCGCTAGAGTGTTACCAAGAAAATTCTATTTTTAGTAACAGTGACCTAGTTTTTGGACCCAGATGACCCATATTCAATCTCGTCCAAGAAATCATTGGGACAAACATCCTGACCAAATTTCATGACAATCAGAGCAAAAATGTGACCGCTAGAGTGTTAACAAGAAAATTCTATTTTTAGTAACAGTGACCTAGTTTTTGGACCCAGATGACCCATATTCGAACTCGTCTGACAAATCATTGGGACAAACATCCTGACCAAGTTTCATAATAATCGGAGCAAAAATGTGACCACTAGAGTGTTAACAAGAAATTTCTATTTTTAGTAACAGTGACCTAGTTTTTAGACCCAGATGACCCATATTGGAACTCGTCCGAGAAATCATTGGGACAAACATCCTGACCAAGTTTCATGACAATCGGAGCAAAAATGTGACC
Organism: Corbicula japonica; assembly: GCA_038501625.1. Lineage (NCBI taxonomy): Eukaryota > Metazoa > Mollusca > Bivalvia > Venerida > Cyrenidae > Corbicula > Corbicula japonica. The sequence goes on from JAZAYU010000008.1 coordinate 9,869,508, forward strand.
TCTAGAATGTTAACACGAAAATTCTAATTTTAGTAACAGTGACCTAGTTTTTGGACCGAGATGACCCATATTTAAACTCGTTTGAGAAATCATTGGGACAAATATCCTGACCAAGTTTCATGACAATCCGAGCATAAATGTGACTGCTAGAGTGTAAACAAGACAAGATTTCTATATAGAAGTTATAGTAAATTCAGAATGATACCATTTGGGCTCATTAATGCACCTTTATAGTTTCAAAATGACTAAGGGCTCATAACTTGGCCAAAAATAATCTGAGCGGAAACTCCTGATGATATGCACAACTAGGCTTGGTGACAAACACTCCTGTGAAGTTTCAATGAAATCCCTCAAGCGGTTTTGGGGAAGAAGGGAGGACAAGAATTAGGGTTAGGGTTAGGGTTAGGGTTAGCAAAAAATGACAAAGTGCTCATAACTCGGCAAAAAATAATCCAATCAGAAGTTCCTGACGATATGCACAACTAGGCTTGGTGACAAACACTCCTGTGAAGTTTCAATGAAATCCCTCAAGCTGTTTTGGAGAAGAAGCGAGGACAACATTTTGCCGGACTGACGGACGGAAGGACGGAGGTCCTTACAAATCGGTACTTAAGTGGCTATCCCTTTGTTCTCCCCATTGTTCTTTTTAGCCACATAAACCGAAATAGCCACATAAACCCATTACGGAATGAATGACATCAAAGAAAATGTACAGTTACCTATTGTCCCTACAGCCACCTAAGTACCAATTTATCCGGTCGGACAGACGGACGGACGGACGGACAGACGGTGCGATTACTATATGCCTCCCTTCGGGGGCATAAAAAGGGAGATAATAAGTTTAATTATTAAATTGATTAAAATACAAAATCTCCGTAAATTATTAGCTAAAATATTACTTAATAACTATGATGTGAACAAAAGAGATGAAAAACAGCAACCTGAGAATGTGTAAAGTTTTTACTTTGGTAACAACAACTTATTTATTGTTCACTTTTAATGCTCATATAAATATGTTACTAATAATATGACCTAAACATTTACTTATAGCTTCATTTCCTCACTTTGTTTATAATGTTATTTTCAGAGGACTGTTTGAATGAGGTACCAAGTCCAGCACCAGTGGCTTCTGAGGCTAATGAAGACCAAGATGATAAATACCAAGTTGAAGATTAAGATGACAATCTGTGTTATTTATATGTGACAGTATTAATAACTCTCAGATTCAATGGAATGCTACAGTATATAATACTCTTTTGATCTGTGTCTTGAATAATAGTATGAGCTTGGAGTTACCAGTATTTACCTCTGGTTTTTGACTGTTATGTGAACTGTGCACATTTTTACAATCATGTAAATTTGCATTAATTTATAATAATTATGTTATTTTGAAATAGAATACATTTATGTTTAAGGCAGGTGAATGCATTTTGTTTGTAATAAAGGATGTACTGTTATTGTTTAACAAACTGGTTTTTTTACGATTTACAATTTCACGTGATTTTCCAGGCAACCATATACAAATTCTACTTGCCCAGTGGTCAACAGGTAAATTTAGGAATTTGTCGGTCCCTGTGACGTGATTATTGCGCAGGCTCAGGTCTTCGTATTGAACGCAGATACATAAAAGCTTAGCTTAGCATGGTTGATCATGCCCGAAAACTTCAAAAAACATTTTCTTTCTTTCTAAAGTCAATATTTTAAGGTTATAAAGCATTAAATACTTTACTATAAAGCGGGACTTGTAAAAAATGTGGCAAAACGAGTAGATTGTTTGGGTGCTAACCTTTCTGATTTCTGTTATTTCTACGTTCTGTTACGGTCTTGATCGTCGAAGTACGGACTTTGGCATCGGTTTATGGATTTTATTACAAGTTTCAGGTAAATTATGGCTCCCTAATTTTGCTTAAAAACACCCTCGGAATAGCCCAGAATGCAGGAAATGAAGTGTAGAATTTCAAAATTTTACTGGGTAGCATGCCCCCAGACCCCCCTAGTTAAACTTGGCCAGTTACTTTTGAATATCGGTCGCTTCAACCAAATATTATTGACAACCCTGAGATATGGACCGGACACGCAATACATGGTTCAAATCTTTAAACACCACTGGTGACTTTGACCTTGAGCCAGCCAGGTTGGAACATGGGTTCTGCATGTCATCTTGATGGTGAGAGCATTTGGGTAAAGTTTCATGGAATTCCTTCCAGGGGTTGAAAAGTTATGAACCGGACACGAAATATGTGCGCACAGGACAGACAGACAAAGATTATTCCTATATCCCCCAGCCGCTATGCGGCGGGGGATAATAAAACAAAATCATCCAGGGATTGGCTTAGACTGTGAGAAGAGGGCTCCAGAAGTTTTTTCAAATTTTAGGGAAAAGTTTTGGAAATTTTCAGCTTTCTATAAGAAACATATAGAGAAAAGCTTCTCCCTTGGCTCAATAAAGGGAGAAATTTATGAAATTTGGGAGACCATTTCTCCCCAGTCTCCCTCTAAGCCATTCCCTAAACATCTGTTTTTTACCCTTGGCTTCATCAATATTAAGTTCCCGATCCAATCTTATGTTGGCAGGAACAGATTTGGATACCATTTCTTCCATACTCTGAAATACAGCAAAAAACTTAAATATCTTCTATAAGAAAATAATCAATATCGATAGCATACCATTACTTTGTAATTTGTGTACATCTTTCTGACACTGTTGACAGTATCAAACAATATCCACTTCAAACTGCCTATGATTCAAACTTTTTTCTCGGTTCTGTTTAGTTCGAATTATCAAGGTTCAACTGTAAATAACCCAATACTTTAGTTTGATTCTCTGTGAAGGTCTTAATGCATGCTTAGTCTGAACAAGTGTCATTTTTTTTGTCACTGAAACCTGGTCCCTATGACAGTAAGTAACTCAATACTGAACAATTATGATATCTGGCTTGTATGTAAATAAAATTCATATTTATGAATAACAACAGCAGCTCTTAAGAGTTTGCAATTAAAAAATGAAAGAACACAAATCTGTCTTCAAACTATCAATGAAAATGAATGTTTGAAACACTGGGGCTTGACCAGCCGCTCCACCCCCTTTTGTTTGGAGCGTTCTGATTGGTCGAACAATTTGTGCGCAAAGTATTTCCCGGACAAAGTCAATAGTTCTACCAATCAGAACGCTCCGAACAAAAGCGTCTGGGATTTCCGGAAGTCAAACTGGGGTGAAGAATCTATGAAAAAAATAACCTGCTTTTCGGAGGCTGTTTTCTGTTGATATTTGAATATTTCGCGTATATCGAGCTTTTTGTGAGACTTTTTGACATTCACTGTAAGATCAGACACTGTTGCATTGAACCAAACAGCTGTCAAGTTGGAACCCTCCATATTGTAGGAAAATCAGCCTCTCTAACGGGGGTAGGGTCTGGAGCTGTTGTTGACCATTATTCGATTATATACATGGAAATAAAAAAAATTTTAAAACATGATTTTGACGGTGTATTTCGCATATTTTGATAAAATGGAAAAATATTAGTGACTCGACACCATTTTTACAGAAAAAGGGCATATAAGGTAGGGTTGGCAGGGGGTGGGTGGCTGGTCAAGCACTAGTGGCCTGAAGTGTGTTCAGTAAATGTAAATACATGTTGGAATATTTCCATGAATGAATGCAAATTTTAATGAGTATATGTTTTTCTTATCAAAGGAACCTGCATATTATAGGTGATGTTAATGTCAACATATTGAAATCAGTCCATGTTACGAGTGTTTATGGATCCAACAAACTACTGTATAATTTCAAGACATACCTTGACACCAATAAATTCCAGCATCGACTGCATCTCATCCTTGTTGGGACCAATGTGCCTGGATGAAAATACATTATGGGTTGGGAAGAGTGTGTCGATATTGGACGACTGGTGCCGAACTAGCTGAACAGTGAGTAAACCTTTCTTGATGCCATTCGATACAGCCTGTTTTCTCTGGAACGATTCGACCGTGTAACCCAAGAAATTCGATTTCTGCACTAATTGCCGAGCTCGGAGCATAATCCCGGTTTATCAGTCTTTTGTGATGTGTCAGAATTTCTTGACGAAGAAAAAGTTAACGTAACTGTGTCTAAATTCTGTGTCAGTGACCAACTTCGCCAAATTAGAGCCTGTGTCAAGGACGAAGTTAAATACTTGTAATCATATCCTGTCGTCCTTACCAAACAGTCTTCTTGCCGGTATACTGGCCTCTATCTTAAGAAAGAAATTGTTTTTTCAATACATAAGATGATCGTCTTTTAGAGCAATCGAACATATTTTAAATTTCTGGGAACAGTATTTTAAAGTAAACTTAAGGGGCGAATGATTATGGGACGATTTTTTCCCGCGGCTTACGCCTACTGTCCAATGAAAGGTGGAGGTGTGAACCCTGGTACCCAGCACAGGAGGTGTGTCTTAATGGTTCAATAATTCGCAAGGCCTTTATTTTGACAATATCGATTGTCGGTAGTAAACCACATACAATGCGAATATAAGAAATATGAAACGACTGTCTGTATTGTCGAACCGCTAACCGAATTCTGATAACATGGCCGAGTCTCGGGACATACGCAGGGTCACCAACTTTATTACCGCTACAGCTGCTAGCTAAAATTATTATTATTGGACTAAAACAAAAGTTACCAGCATATTATCGATGCCTGTCAGTTCAAAGATTCACCGAGTCCAATCGTTCAGTATAGGTCCCAGGAGGGGAACGCATGGATAGACCGCTTTTTCAGGAGGGAATTGGGTACTGTGGTCAGTAAATTGTCTCGCATTTCTTTGAAAATTCATATTTCAGATAAAGATATGGCCTATGCTGATCTCCTATAAAAACTCTAAACAATGGTCATTTCACATCCGCCAAACTTTCGGTATCTTCTGAGAACATTCTCCACAACTGCGCTAGAAAATCGCAAAAAATGGCAAAATCACTCTTTAAAAGCCAATAATTTGATAATTAAACAAAGTTCTGAGCATTTGTTTCGTTCTAAAGATTCGTTTAACACTTGTCTTCATGTGTCATAAGCCTCAACTATTTTAAAGTCGTTTCAGGAGGACTTAGACCACAAGTTAGAAAATTTTCAAAATGAACGCATGGGTAGAAGTTTTCATCAATTTTCCAAATGAACGCATGGGCAGGAGGCATTTTAGAAATCCACGTTTTTTCGTGAATAACCCACATTAAATCGACATTTTGATTGTTATATTTCACAATACTTCATTCTGAATTGTTAAAATATCATTTAGATCGGTCTCTAGTTTCGTATCGTTTATAAGCGATACAATAGGGCCTATATAGTTTTTGAGATTAACTTGGAATTATTCATCATGCAAACGAAACGTCTGACACTGTAACTAGAAACGAGATAACTGTCTTAAAAAATGTACGATTTTTACTTCTTTCATTTGAATTTTATAACAAAGATTGACTATTTAAGTTCAGGATTGAACTGAAAAATCCTCCTTCCAAACCTGAAACCCATCGAAAGCTGTATTTGAAAATTTTCCCCATTGAGAATAAACATCAGAAACATGACCTCTAGTGTTGCATCAATATATTTCGCGCCGGTTTAAATTTCGCACTAGGGTAGGTGCCAAGTAAAACCAAGTAATATTTCTTTGTGTAATTGATTATACTGTTGAATATACTCATTATTTAAGGTCATAATGCAAATGTTATCATAATTTTATACTGAAACTACACTCAACCAAAGTTCTAATTGGTCACTTTTTGTCCGTATCTATTTATTAGAAAGACACTGAATTCACTGCTTATTTATGATCATATGCCAATAACAGTCTTCAACGTAACTTTTAATCTTGTAATAATTGACTTCGGAACAGTTTGGCGAGAGTTATCCTTAATTTTGCTAAAAATGCATTTCTTGCACTAAAAGGTCAAGCAAACAGAAATTTGCTCTTAATTTCTTGTTTTGTTTTAATAGGACCCCTCATTAGTAGGAAAAACATAAACACTTATTAATCAACAGCACATTTGTTTAAATAAATCCATATCAAAGTATCAAATTTTTAAATTACCTCCCTTTTAATTAAAGACTGTTCTAATTTTGACCCGGCGGTGTAAGTAAATGGTGTTGGATTCATTAAAGAAAACACTCAATAAAGATTAAAAAGACATTAGAAAATTGATTTCAAGACAAAACAGTTCTTTCCATATTCTCTTTTGACGTAGGGAAGAAACGAAACTAGCATACATTGTAAACATATACAGTTGATGACCAATTAGAACTTTGGTTGAGTGTATATAGAAATACAAAGAACAACAGTAAAAATGTTAGTATCTGTTAATTGTTGTTTACAGTACTTCAGTACCTCTAGACCTTCAAACACAAGATTTTGGTCTACAAAGAACATTTAAAATATTATATTATCATATACAAATATCAATTATCATTTAATTAAAATATTAACATAATAAATAAAAGGAAACGATCTTACAAACCTTCTGCCCCAACAGCTCGCACAGATACACCTATAATTCCTGCCACTGCTCTTGACACTTCGTCATCCATTAATATTAATACAAGTTTTTCAGTTTAAGTGATAGATTTGAGATCAATGATCAATGTATAACATTTCAAATATGCCGGGTCAAATATCACTCAGGTTCGAATGTCGGGCACAAGATTATCATCTGCATTTGATTAAATGCAAGTCTTTTTCTAATTTACGTACAACTAGAGATAGTACAATAAAAGTGAACTATAAAACTGTAAAAATATGTCGCATATATTAATTGAAAATTGATCAAAGCAACTATAATATTTTTTTTTTCAATTCTTCCTAAATATTACAAATGGCGGAGGTTAGAAAAAGGGGAGTTATTCATGAAGTTAATACTGTAACATTAGAGTTTCTTGTTTTTTGTATCAATATAAATGATTATAAAAAGTTTACATCTGAAGCAGAGAATAATGAATCATCGTGGGAAGCGTATCAGTTATTATGAGATGTCAGAAGTTTCGTTTGCATGATGAATAATTCCAAGTTAATCTCAAAAACTATATAGGCCCTATGGTATCGATTATTACCGATACGAAACTAGAGACCGATCTAAATGATATTTTAGCAATTCAGAATGAAGTATTGTGAAATATAACAGTCAAAAAGTCGATTTAATGTGGGTTATTCACGAAAAAACGTGGATTTCTAAAATGCCTCCTGTCCATGCGTTCATTTGGAAAATTGATGAAAACTTCTACCCATGCGTTCATTTTGAAAATTTTATAACTTGTGGTCTAAGTCCTTCTAAAACGACTTTAAAATAGTTGAGGCTTATGACACATGAAGACAAGTGTTAAACGAATGTTTAGAACGAAACCAATGCTCAGAACTTTGTTTAATTATCAAATTATTAGCTTTTAAAGAGTGATTTTGCCATTTTTTGCGATTTTCTAGTGCAGTTGTGGAGAATGTTCTCAGAAGATACCGAAAGTTTGGCGGATGTGAGATGACCATTGGTTAGAGTATATATAGGAGATCAGCATAGGCCATATCTTTATCTGAAATATGAATTTTCAAAGAAATGCGAGACGATTTACTGACCACTGTACCCAATTCCCTCCTGAAAAAGCGGTCTATCCATGCGTTCTCCTCCTGGGACCTATACTGAACGAATGGACTCGGTGAGATTGGCGTCCTTAAACAAAATTATACACGTGTTCAATGCGTCTTACCACTTGCAGATATCAACTTGAAACTTCAAATTTATTGTATACAAGAATAACTATATTTTTTGCGAATAAAGAAAACGAAAGCAAAATAAATTGCTATCTTTGAAAAAATCAAAGCACTGAAAGTACTGATGGGTGGCGTTTTAGAGTGATTGTCATGTAACATCATCTATAGATTGTGTGGAGTTTCCTATTGGAGGAGTATGAAGGAACTTTCGGATGGCGGAGCAAAAGTTTGCATGCCCGGCTTCTGCTTTATCAAGTTTTTTTTACCACGGATTTTCGGGCGGATGCTTATATCCAAGACTGAAGTCATTTTGTGCCAGGAAAAATATATAATAAGTCAACCTTTGATTTGAAACTTTAAATTGACAATAAAGAAATGAACACACATGGACAAATAAAAATACTTTAAAAAATGAAATATGCATATCAGGAATGACCACATCCAGCATACACAGCCTCCCCATAGAGAGGAAAAGAGAAACTATGATATAGTTGCTATTTGCACTATGATTTTAAACAATATTTATTTATTATTAGGAAATAAAAGATATGCAAAAATAAAAATAATATGACTATAAAACAATTTAAAAAAATAAGTCAGAGCACTGCATCATGTCTAATTAAATTGAAACGCTTTAAACGCTTTGAAGTTTCGTCTAAAGTTACACTTCAAAGCCGTCTTTTTTGTTAGAATGTCATGCTAATTACCGACTAGCTTTTTGGAAACTAAAACTTGTTTGAAAACGTACCGTGTGCAAAAAAGTTGCATCGTGGTTAATGGATGAGTTTTTTTTTTGTTCTTTTCGAATAATATGACTATAAAGCAATTTTATAAAAATTAGACAGAGCACTGCATCAAATCTAATTAATTTTAAACGCTTTAAAAATTCGCCTGAAGTTTACACTTTAAAGCCATATTTCATTAATATCCATGCTTAATGTTTAATCAAATATTCCTTCAAAATTCTGCATGAATGAAATGCCACACCAAGTTTTAGATAAGCTATCATCACCCCATTATAATTCTTGCAATTATCAATGGTAAATGTCCGAATATCCCTTGAATAAGTTATATTTATTATTGTTCCTATCTTGGCTTATCAGTACTAATTACAAGCAAAGCCCTCTGTTGAAAGCTGATCAGTGTATTGCTATTTGTAAACACATACACTGCTGCGAGATAACCTGTTTACCTAATAACAATCCATTCTCTCACCAGAGGGCGTGCTACACAAGTTTCGCTTACACCTCTGTCAACGCCCGATGTACAAGATTCTTGTACAAAATATAAATAATGAATAAAATGCTCGTGAGATTATTTTGATCTCTGTATATTTTACTTAAAATGAAAATGGGTATTTTTATTTTTTTAGAACAATGTTTAAGAGATATTTTAACCCAAATTTTCAAGGAACTATTTTGCGGTGTGACGACAGAATATCACGTGTATGAGAACTACTTTTCCCGGCGTTGACAGAGGTGTAAGCGAAACTTGTGTAGCACGCCCTCTGGTGAGAGAATGAATAACAATCGCGCAGCGCCGTCTACCGTCTCATAAACTCAGTGAACTCTCTGGAGGTAAAATGATCGAATTTCACTTTTGGTTACCGCGTTCGACTATATAAGTAGATAGAGACCCAGGTACCATTTTGATCATGTGACCAAAATTCACATGTGAAACACTGGGCGGCGTTTTTAAACGCCACCCAAAAATAAAGGGCATATGCATTTTACTTAAAATGAGATTGTTTGTCTAAATTAAAAGCTAACTTACGACTAATAAAAATTCATTAAAAACATACCAAAACATTTTTTTCATACTCGGGCCGTTTAATTACATGTAAAACAATGTATTTATATACATTATGTGTAATGTACAATACTCGCTCAATTATAACTTAGATCATAAATGTTTTTAATTTCAGAAAAAGGTGACGCCTCAAAAGGCTCAATAAAACTTTAAATGTAGCTAAACGTTTAACTTCATTTTCATATTCGCATAACTTGGTTATGTATCTAACATCCTTACACTGGACATAGCTTTCGCGCTACCGAACGACGAATTTCTATCGCGTAAACAACGCATTTTGATGGCGAATTTCGTAGCAAAAGAGCGTCACCTCAGTAATTTTACACTTTTTTATGGTGGCTGATTTATGCCAATTCGTTTTTTTCGTTATTTCGCCGCGAAATAACACCAAGCGAAAAAACGAAATAACGAAAAAACGCCACGCGAAAAGACGAAATAAGGAAAAAAACACGCGGAAAGACGAAATAACGAAAGAACGCCAAGCGAAATAACGAAAAACGCTATCTTTGCGCGAAAAAACGAAAAGTCGCCGTGCGAAAAACGCATATTTAACTGTACAAAATAGCGTTCTATGCCATTTCGTGTTTTCGTTATTTCGCCGCGAAATACACAAACGAAAAGACGAAATAACGAAGAAAACGCCACGCGAAAAGACGAAATAACGGAAGAACGCCAAGCGAAATAACGAAAAAAAACTATTTTTGCGCGAAATAACGAAAAGTCGCCGTGCGAAAAAAACGCCAATTTAACGGTACAAAATAGCGTTCTATGCCATCTCGTGTTTTCGTTATTTCGAAATAACGCCAAGCGAAAAGAAGAAATAACGAAAAAACGCCTCGCGAAAAGACGAACTAAAAGAAAAAAAAACACGCGAAAAGACGAAATAACGAAAGAACGCCAAGTTTGGAGTCATTTGAACCTATGGTGACAGTTACGCACAGAGCACAAGAAATGCTCTGTAAAATAAATTAAAGGGCAATAATTAAAAAACGAAAGAAGGTTCTTGTGCATTGCACTTTGAGTCATTGCCAGAAATATGCATTCCGAGCGAAAAGACGCCAAGCAAAATAACGAAAAGACGCCAAGCGAAATAATGCCACGAAAGAATGACAAGAAATGCTCCATAAAATCAAAAAGGGAATATTTTAACGACATTAATGGGACAAAATATGAGCAATATTGTCGCAAAGCATACCTAACACTGCTTTTATGAAACATGCATACCAAGTTTGGAGTCACTTGAGCATATTGTGACATTGTTAGGCTCCTTACAAGTAATGCTCTATAAAAATCAAAGAAAATTAATTCAAAAACAATGCATTTCGAGTCATTGCAAGAAACATGCATGCAAAGTTTGGAGTCACTTGAACCTGGTGACAAAGTTACGCTTTGCACAAGAAATGCTCTGTAAAATAAACCAAAGGGCAATAACTAAAAGAAGGTAGAGTTACGTTTCTTGTGCTCAGCGTGTTTTCGTTATTTCGCGTGGCCATATTTCGCTTGGCGCCTTTTCGTTATTTCGCTTGGCATTCGCATAGCCACCATATCAATCAGCCACCATATTATGGTGGCTGATTTATGCCAATTCGTTTGTTGTTGATTTTTTCGTTATTTCGCCGCGAAATAACACCAAGCGAAAAGACGAATTAACGAAAAAAAGCCACGCGAAAAGACGAAATAACGAAAATACGAAACGCGAAAAGACGAAATAACGAAAGAACGCCAAGCGAAATAACGAAAACACGCTGTTTTTGCGCGAAATAACGAAAAGTAGCCGTGCGAAAAAACGCCAATTTAACTGTACAAAATAGCGTTCTATGCCATTTCGTGTTTTCGTTATTTCGCCGCGAAATAACGCCAAGCGAAAAGACGAAATAACGAAATAACGCCACGCGAAAAGACGAAATAACGTGATGCGTTCAGACGAAAGCGTTCTAGACGCGTTCAGTTCACTTCTTCTGCGATAAATTAGCAGAAGATGCATATATTTTACAAGAAATGTATTATTTGTCAAATAATAACTTCCCTCGATATTTTTATTCTTGTAGGAATGGGCATATGCCTGGTTGAATTGCACAAAATATTTTTTTCTTTGAAATCACAACATTTTGCACCTACCTCACAAAACTGTGGGCGATTCTCCAAAAAATCAGCAAGGTTTGTTATCTAGTGATACAAACAAAAACTAGAATGGTTAGGGGGTACTTTGCGATCAGTCCCTTGCCAATGTATCATCATCTAAAGAAGTACTAAGTGTAAACTTATTGCGGTGACGCTCTTTTGCCACAAAATCCGCCATTTTATTAATGCGATAGAAATTCGTTGTTGGCGCGATAGACGCGTCGTTAGCGCGAAAGCTATGTCCATTGTGATCCTGCAAAGTTTCACTCAGATCTAAACACAGGTAATTTTTATTTTTTGAAACTGTACCAATATTCTTTATTACGTGTAAATTGTTATAAATTGGAGTGGGCCTACTTAGAAGAGAAACTCTTCAATACATTATATGAGCTCTTATGTGATGAAAATGAAATAAAGTTCCAAAATTTAATAGGCAGACGCTTATTGTCTCTTGACAGTAAAAAGTTCACAAACATTTCTTGCGTATGGCAATTCAATTTGTAGTTAACGGTTCAAATTTCTGTTGAAATCAATACTCAACAGAATTATTTAAAAGATCACGAAAACCAGTAATTTCAACAATCTCCTTCGCAGAGTTGTCATTCCTTACACTCACTTTAAATCTCTGCAAAAGGCTTAATGTCAAGATTTTTGTGTAATATAATAAGCAAATAAGCGATATCAAATCGTACTCGATGAACCTGTCAAAAGGTCAGTGTGTCAAGCTTTTTTTTCACTCTAATCCGCAACTCGAGCCGCTCTAATCAACCGAGCCTGACGTTGTCATCCGAGCGCTGATTATTGGGATACATACCGTGGTCTACATCATTACCAATACGATCCATAACTTGGCTTCCGATATTTTTCAAGGTATGCCCCCTTTTCATCTAAATGTTGCATTGAGTAAAATATGCACGTGGCTCATAACTTTGAAACTACTTGACTCATCACCTTGAAACTTGAAGTATATATTCACCATCAAATCTACATCATTAACAACATAAATCAGCTTCCACTATTTTCAAGTTATGCCCCTTTTTATCCCCCGCCGATGAAATCGGCAGGGGGATATTGTTTTGGCGTTGTCCGTCCGTCACGGTGTCACGGTGTCCGTCCGAATTTCGTTTCCGGGCTATTTCTCTGCAACCACTGGATGGATTTCAACGAAACTCTATGGGAAGTATCAGTACCAAGAGGAGATGCGCATATCGTCGTCTTGTTCCAGTCAGACCATTTAACACAGAGTTATGGCCCTTTGATAACCTATGCATTATGTATATAGAGCAGTATTCGTTTCCGCGCTATTTCTCTGCAACTACTGAATGGATTTCAATGAAACTTGCTGAAAACCATCTATACAAAGAGGAGATGCGCATATCATCGTCTTGTTTCGGTCAGACCATTTAACACAGAGTTATTGCCCTTTGATAACCTATGCATTATGCATATAGAGCAGTATTTGTTTCCCCGCTATTTTTCTGTAACTAGCGGATGGGTTTCAATGAATCTTTCTGAGAACCATCAATACCAAGAGGAGATGCGCATGTCGTTGTATTGTTCCAGTCAGACCATTTAACACAGAGTTATTGCCCTTTGATAACTTATGCATTATGCATATAGAGCAGTATTCGTTTCCGCTCTATTTCTCTGTAACTAGCGGATGGGTTTCAATGAATCTTTCTGAGAACCATCAATACGAAGAGGAGATGCGCATGTCGTTGTCTTGTTTCATTCAGACCATTTAACACAGAGTTATTGCCCTTTGATAACATATGCATTATGCATATAGAGCAGTATTCGTTTCCGCGCTATTTCTCTGCAACTACTGAATGGATTTCAATGAATCTTTCTGAGAACCATTAATACCAAGAGGAGATGCGCATATTATCGTCTTGTTCCAGTCAGACTGTTGAACACAGAGTTATGGCCCTTTGATAACTTATGCATTATGCATATAAGCAGTATTCATTTCCACGCTATTGCTCTGCAACTACTGAATGGATTTCAATATAACTTTCTGGAAAACATCAATACCAAGAAGAGATGCGCATGTCATGGTCTTGTTCCAGTCAGACTGTTTAACACAGAGTTATTGCCCTTTGATAACTTATGCAATATACATATAGAGCAGTATTTATTTCAGCGCTATTTCTCTGCAACTTTTGGATGGATTTCAATGAAACTTTCTTGAAACCATCTATACCAAGAGGAAATGCGCATATCATCCTGTTGTTCCTGTCACACTATTTAACACAGAGTTATGGCCCTTTGATAACTTATGCATTATGCATATTATAGAACAGTATTCTTTTCCTCTATTTCTCTGCAACTACTGGATGGATTTCAATTAATCTTTCTGAGAACCATCAATACCAAGAAGAGATGTGTATATTGTTGTCTTGTTCCAGTCAGACTGTTTAACACAGAGTTATTGCCCTTTGATAACTTATGCATGATAGAGCAGTATTTGTTTCCGCTCTATTTCTTTGCAACTTCTCGATGGATTGCAATGAAACTTTCTGGGAAACATCAATACTGAGACGAGATGCCCATTTTGTCATCTTGTTCCTGTCAGACTGTTTAACACAGAGTTATTGCCCTTTGATAACTTATACCTTGTGCATATAGAGCAGAATTTTTAATACGCTATTTCTCTGCAACTACTGGATGGATTTTAATGAAACTTTCTGGGAACCATCAATACCAAGAGGAGACGCACATATTGTCATCTTGTTTCAGTCAGATCCTTTAACACAGAGTTATGGCCCTTTGATAAGTTATGCATTTTGCTTGTAGAGCAGTATTTGTTTCCTTGCTATTTCTCAGCAGGAATCTATGGAAACCATCAATACCAAGACAAGATGCCCATATTGTTGTCTTGTTCTGGTCTGACCGTTTAACACAGAGTTATGGCCCTTTGATAAGTTATGCACTATGCATATAGAGTAGTATTCGTTTATATGCTACTTCTATGCAACTTCTGCATGGATTTCTTTTAAATACAGCACTATATTTTTACTACCGCGTTCTTCATTTCAACAACTTGAAGACTTTTTGTCTCATTTTTATATTCTGGTGAGCTGCCCAACCCTTTTCACCATCTGAAGTTTTTTTTTCCACCTTTTTTGCCATCCATGATAAATATCTAAATGAAGCCCTATGACTTCAGCTGTTGTGTTAGTAATAACCAGTACTCGGCGGGGGATATAAATTCAACGAATTTGCTTGTTCACTTAAATTTTGTGTAAAGAAAAATATGTACTTGGCCCATAACTTTGAAACTACTTGAGATATAGCCTTGAAACCTAAAATTTAAAATTATGGCACATTTTCATTTTAGTTTGTCTTTAAGTTTTTGATCTGTAACATTGTAGATGTAAATAGTGAACTTAAAAGTAATGTAAATGTCCCCAATCACAAATTACGAACAGTTTTCTAACTTCCAAAAAAATATTTCTTAAATATTCTCCTTTTCAGTTCAATTTTTATGGTAACAACAATTTCTGTTATTATCCACCGCCGCGTAGCGGTATGGGTATGTAGGAAGGGCCTCCGTCCGTCCGCGTGTGCGTTAGTGCAGTCCATAACTTCTCCGTCCGTCCGTGTGTGCGTGAGTGCAGTTTTCGAGTCGGGTCCATAACTTCTCAACCACTGAAAGTTATTTCATGAAACTTTAATCAAATGCTCAACCCATCATGCAAGACGATGTGCAGAACCCAAGTTTTAATCCGGTCGGCTCAATGTCAATGTCACCAGTGATTTTCAAAGTTTCGAACTATGTATTTCGTGTCCGCTCCATAACTTCTAAACTCCTGTGCGGAATTTTAACGAAAGTGGTCAGGTGAGATGTGGAGAACCCATGTCACAACCTGGCCAGCTCAAGGTCAAGGTCACTTGTAGTGTATTAAGTTTTTAATCATGTATTTTTTGTTCGCTCCATAATTTCTGAACTCCTAAAAAGAATTTAATGAAACTTTGATCAAATGTTAACCGTATAGAGACAATGTACAGAACCTATGTTTCAACCATGCTGGCTCAAGTTCAATGTCACAAGTGGTCAAAGGTTTTAGTCATGTATTGCGTGTCCATTTCATAACCTATAAATTCCTGGAAGAAATTGTATGAATCTTGAAGCAAATGTTAACCTTAGTGAGGTAATGTGCAGAACCTATGTTAAAGTGCTGGTTTAAGACCAAGGTCACAAGTGGGGTCACATGTTTTAGCCACGTATTTCTTTCGCTCCATAACTTTTAAACCATTGAAGGAATTTCATGAAACTCAAATGTTCACCTCATTGAGACAATGTACAGAGCAGTTGTTTCAACTGTGTTGTCTCAGTGTCCAAGTCATAAATGGAGGTCAAAGGTTTAGCGGACATTGAGGGACAAGTCAAACTAGTGACGGTATATACGAGATTTATACATAGATTATTTCCTCACATGGATCATTCTTTAGACTGCCTTGTTTGAAATCAATTTTCTTTACCATTCACTTGTTAATATTTTTCCTGATTGGTTCTGATTGGAAATAAAGGTTTGGCAATAGTTGTTGTTCTTATAATCTTTAATTACATTTGTCTTCTCGGACCCCTCTTGATATTTATCCTACACAGAGGTTTACACGGTCTGTTCGAAATGCCAGCAACACATTTTGAAAACAATAACTAGTAACATAATAAAACGTTTCAAATGTCTCACATTGTTTTTGAATTTGTTTTTTTTTCATCTGTTGTATTCTTTGACTTATAACAGAATTTGATAAAGAATCTTATCATTGCTTAACAATATATCCCACAACAGTGTTTAGATGGTGACCTAATACTAAGTACTTTATCTATAAGTCGGTTGATGAGTTTGCAACGCGGACTTTGGATCCCCCGTTGAGCTAGTATAAAACCAGATCAGCTGTTTACACAACAAACATTTTACGTCTATCGTCCACGAAAGGTGGACGCTGCCATGGAATATCATTTACCACTGTTGCTTGCCCTTGTGGCGGGCACATATGCAGGTAAGACTTTGTCTCGCTCATTATAATTATTTTATTATTATTTATTATTTTTATTTCGATAATAATTACGAATACGATAAACCCCATAAACAATTACATCACTAAAAGAGGCCATTTATTTGAAAAAGTTATCCGCGAAAATATGGCAGTAATGGAACAGTGATCTTAAGCATGTTTGAAAACTTCATGTTTTAGAATATGAATAATCTCTCTTTAGAAATCGCAATACTTAAACAAACATTTGGTGTTAGTATTTTGCCTTTTTTGTACGTCTTTTGCATGGCACTTTAGTTGTATAATGTTTACATACAATGAAATGGTTGCGTGAATGTGGTAGAATTTTATAATCTTATTTATCTTTCATGAGAATATTTTATCAATACTTGTGTGAGATAATTAAGAACTTACAATAAAATGTGAACTTCCTAATTTTTTAAATCTTTTTATTTCTATTCTTTTTATAACAAAAACGCGATAAAGAAAATGGTTCTTGATCGGTATCTGATGACTTTGTTTTCAAAAAAATATTTAAAAAAGCAAGAAGCTGAGATTCGATTGATCTACATACACATGCTAATATTAGTTACGGTCAGCAACAAGTGTCTGTGTTGTTTTCTCTTTGTTTAGTATAATACGTGTCTCATTAGTTCGGCACTGTTATGTCATTGACCATTCAATTTGTTTCCACCCGGCCGTTCTGCGCATCAGCTGATGACCGTTATAAATTCTGACCTGGCTTATCAGTCTATAGGATCTCTTTGTGGAAAATGTTTACATCAATATCTCTTCCTGATCGATGATGCCCGGGTAATTGGCTGCCGTATGGGGATGTTAACCTGTCAGGTGGTTACATGTATCTACTGATAAGCCAGCGGTTCGCTCTCAAGGCATTGCATAACGGATCTGGCATTGTCGTTGATTCTTTATTAATTACAACTTGCACCTTTCGAACATTGTTTTGCGTTCTCATAAATTATTTAGATATCCTTTAATCTGCAAATCGAAACAAGAAACATTGTGATTTTGTGCGTACATACTCCAATTAGAATCAAGTCAAGTGCCTATGAAACCCAATATGCCACTCGAAATGTTTTCTTGTTGGCTTTCACTTGTTGCATAGTTAAAGACATGGGTCATTTATCTATATGGCATATTACGGTAAACTAATTGGCAAATAAAGTTTTTGTTTACATTTCACTTGGCATTGAGAATTTAATGTCTAAGATGAATTATAAACAACAAAACGAAACATGTATGTCCGAAGGTTCCAGGTATATATTGAAGTTTATTCTTTATAGTTATGGTTCTTGATCGTAACAGAAGCCAGTTTATTTATAAAAATAAAAGATATTGGCAGTAAGAGCGCCACAAGTTAGAAACTCTTTTTATTTTAGGTCCAGCGGGCCTGAGAACTAAAGAACCAGCAATCTCGTCGTGTTCCAAGACATGTACAGGTAACGTAACGTCGCTTCAATCTGCTATCACCATTATAGAACTTTCCAACTTTTGTTTTCAATTTTATTCCACAAATACACAGATACACTTTGTGCTTTTTTTCTGAAGCAGAAGATAAAGTGTATCGAATGTATAGCTTTGATTATTTCATCAGACGTATCGCACGTCTAAATCAACGTAATGGCATTGATTATATCTTAAATGTTACTTCAAATCCAGCTCGTTCAAATCATAATATATTTATTTAACATATTGCTTGAGTTCATTATGAGAGATTTTTATTTGAAATTTGATATATGTCCTCTTTCCATCGATACCAACTTTATGATTATGCGATAAAAACTTTTCGCATTTAAAAGATATAATGAAAACCCGTACCGGACAAGACTTTTGTTCGCGAGTATATATAGACCCTAATTTTGCATTTGATATTCATTTGTCTTTCTTCAAAAATTGAACTAATATAATACATAAGTTCGGCATTTAATGAATATATAATAAAATATTATATTATGGGAGGTATAAATCGTAAACATACATAGATGCGAAACATGACAAAACTAACAAGAAAAGTATAACACAGATGTGTTATATGTGGACGACATTTAAAAGAGGTTAGATGTTGGGTGTAAGAGTTCATGCAGGTATTTTCATAGCACTTACCACATTGAATGAATTTGCTCTATTTAAATTCAACAGTATCTTTCAAAATTGTTCTACCACGTACATGGCAATTCCTTTGGTACTTTCAGGATGAAAAATCTATACTAACTTTATATATTCAGCATCTTGATCCAGGGGGGGGGGGGGGATGGGAGGGGATGGGGATGAGTCACAATTATTCTGAACAACAGAAAAAGACCTACAAAAAATGGTTATACAATAATTATTTACTTTATAGACAAGAAATCGCCTTCTTGTAAAACAGAAACCCACAAGAACCATCAATTTCAACATCAAAACATTTGTAAACAAAGAACCATCATAATATAGGTCACATTCACGCGCCGAAAATCAAGTCATAGGATTGCCAATATTCGTAAACAGAACACATACTTTAATATCATCCAAGAATAACTATCTGAACAATGTCTCTTACTACACTCTTTCTATAACTGCTTACAACAATAAACTTTCAATTCGCATAATTAAAAGGAAACACCGACTCCTCGATCTATTTATATAATTTATACATGCATATATATTTATATTTATAGTTAAGGGGAGATAATTCAATTCAATATTTATATTTATATACTCAATTATAAATAGCTTGACATTGAACTTAAAGTGCATACAACATGGTTCCCGTTCATTACTCAACGATCTATATATAAAGCCGGGCCAGCTTGTTCTCAGCATTCGCTATAAACCTCTATTTAAAGCCGGGCCTAAACTCCCCTTCAGCCGGCCTAATTGTACTAAAGTAAATATACTCAAGTAATAGTTACATAGTAATAATATATTATGACCCATCATTCGTCCAGAAAATCTATCAAAGATATTTCCATTTCTCATGTTTTGTAGGGAAAAGTATGCCGAATGCAAATGTGAAAAAGGAAAACTGGGGTTTACGTTCTCTTGTTTTCAGAACACTAGGGCATTTGAGCGAAAATGAATAATAAAAAGCCCAACTAGTTTCCTATTTTCAAATCTTTGTAATCTGTTCATCTTTCACAAACAAAAAAATCATAACAAATGAAATGCACGATACAAAGATATCCGTGCTATTGACACTGCATGTATATTCGGACAATTTGGCAGCATTTCAATAGCAATGAAATTGTTTTAACAAATATAGAAGACCGTTTCATCTAATTTTCTACTTTATTGTATGTGAAGAAAATATTTATATGCTTTCTGCTGAGCTGTTTTAATACATGTAATACAAAAAGAGGTTTTTAAAATCGTGTCAGTGTGAGTTTTCGTGCGAGAGGTGTCCCCATAAACTGCCTCATAAAATTTAAAAAGCATCCTAGCAATTGATTATGTACCTAACAACCGGCAAAGTTTCATTGAAATCTATAAAAAGTAAAAGCATAAAAAGGTCGATTGAGTTGAAATGTCATATCTATCGTATACCGTATCAGTAATTTGATTTTGATCCAAGATGTTATCACACACACAATGTGATGAGGTGTTGTTTGTGATAACCGATCGAACAATATTACTCGGGTACCAGTAAACCAAAAAAACAAACAATATCGCGTTATCTAGTAAAAGGAAGATCTGTCCCTATCGCCTGAGATATTCCGTGTATCAGTCTGGTGATCCTCAAGGGGGACAGAACATATTAAGTTCCAGATATTTCTTAAACAGTCTCTGACATGACTGTTCTCTAGTCCGGCTTTGTTATGTACATGTAAATAGCATTGTCACCATATGCTGTTGCTGTGATATCACCTTAATTTACAAATAACGTGATATACATGTGAGTTCGATGGAGAAGCGATCCTGAGGTCTGAGGATTTGCAGACCTGGGTATGTTGGCTTTTGTGGCATATAAACGGTCCTATTAACGTACTCACAGTAGAACACACACTCTAACTATCTACTCATTAGAGGCAACAACTATTCACATTAGGGACTGTATTCTATTTCTGTAAACAGGTAGCACGAAATTCAACTATGCACCCGGGTCAACTTACCGTTTCAAATATAATGGGGAGACGAGAACATCAATGCTCGGGGCTTCAGAAGATTATTCTCTCATCGGAATTTCAGCACTAGTCGATATAGAAATCTTATCCAAATGCGAACACGTATTGCAGGTAAGAAGTTACATTAATTAACGTCTGTCGTACCGGATACCGTAATTTTTAAAAGCCGTTGACCTTATTTACCTCCCCTTTCCTAAGTCTTCCATGCGTAATGAAATAACATAGAATAAATACTTATTTTTGGAGCTAAAATTCAGTTGAAAAGCCTCAAATTATTTCATTATTGTCTACATTTTACATTAAAGTTTCTTCATCTTGTACATTGATCTCAGGGAAAGTATACTTGCTTATTCACCAAGTCAAGTGTGTTTTTGAGAGGACAATTTTCTCTGTTCTTTGCTGCAGAATTCTCCAGTTTTCTTGAACTATTGACCATACTCTTGTTTATTAATGAGGAGTATTTTCTCTTGAGAGTGCAAAATTGTTCTTCTGATGGAGATTATGATATATATTACACGTTACAACTCAGGGGCGTAGCTAGCCCTCTTTTCATGTGGATTCATAATTGGGCTGCCCGCAGGGGGGGACACGCCCCACACCCCTATTTTTTTATATCAATGGTGCAATCTGGTGCATTTTGGGCGTTCAGAGGTGAATCATGTGGATTCAGTCGCGTACACGCGCCTGCAACTCTTGTTTTCGTTAAATAAGATTTTCTATATATTCTCTTATGGAAAGGTTTTGTAATTTGGACTTTAACCAAATCTTATCATATATTGCACAGCATATCATGTCATTTAGTATCTCTTTTGGCACTAGCTTGAATTGGATGCATTTAACATGGTATATATTGATTTAGTTTACAGTAATACTGTATACTAGGGTGAAATACTGAGTCACTGCCACTCTTTATCCAAACATGTGGTCTAGGTAAAAGGAAAGTTGGCTATATATTATTGGTTTTACAATAACAATAAGCCACAGCATCTCAAATTTATATTTTATAATAAACATCACTGCATTAAGCAGCCTCTTTCACACTTTCACACTTCCCTAGGGTGGCTTTATTTGGCCTTTTAACTGTGCACCTTTGATACCATAAGATTCTGTTTCGTGAAGTAAAATCTATAAGCCAATTGGAAAAAAATGCCAAGTATAACAATTACAGTTTGGATGATTTATTATCAAAGTTTGTATCAGATTGTGAAATGAATGTCTCAAAACTGTTCCTTCATTCTTTTTCAGCTTCATGACGTGTCCATTTCTGCTTATGATTCCAAACGATATGCTGATCAAGATTCAAACAAAAAGTTTGCTGAGACCTTGGAAAAGTATCCACTTAGGTACTCCTTTCAAGATGGTCGCCTTGAGTCAGTGTGCCCCCAGGCCAGTGAGGAATCCTGGGCTGTCAACATCAAGAAAGGAATCCTGTCCACACTGCAGAACTCTATGGATAGCTTTGATCTCAAGTTTAAAGGGACAGAGGTAAAGAAGAATTTTTATAAAACAGTGTTATTCTTCTTTTGCTATGGCCCTAGTATTAAATTTTCACATGCATTTCCTAAAAGGCTACAATCTACATGTACTTTTGAACTGAATTAATTTACTGAAAAGCTAACAGTGTAGTCTCTGATCAGACAGCATGAATGTTAATTGTTAATAGCATGGGTGCTAATTTTGTTTGAATCTAGGATATTACATTAATATTTTACATGTAGTTGTTATTTTGCAAGAACTGAACATACAGTGAAAATCCCAGTCAGAATGCATGAATGTGTAGGCTGTTTTAGTCTACACTGGTTGCAAGTAAAAATTGGTTTTAGCACATTAAGAGGAAGTGAAATTTAATAACAGGCTGCAAAAAACTGAATATCATGTGATCAGAATCTTCAGTGATTTTAGTACTATTCAGTTTACAGATACTTAAAATATTTTAATTATGATGGATATTGAGCATACGCTAGTTGTTAACTCTTTACTACTTGGATATGTCTGTAATCCCATATTAACCCTTTTCTTGATATATACCAATTTTTACGCATGTGCGACCAGTGTAGATCCAGATCAGTCGGCACATCCATGCCATCTAATCAGGATCTGCACTGGTTGCATTTTGCTCAGGTATAACCTAATGAATAAAAAAAGCGAACAGTTTAGATCCTGATCATCCGACTGATCTGGATCTAAACTGTTCGCCCTAGCAATAAAGGTGTATCTATACAGGAAAGGGTTAAGCAACCAGTGTTACTGTAGATCCAGATCAGTCTGGGCATAAAGGCAGTCAGATCTAGATAATTTTTTTTTTGTTCTTGGTCAGTAATAATCTCATAAATCTCAAAGCCAGCAGTATAAATCCAGATCAAACTGCAAAAATGTGCCTACGCATCTGGACCTGTACTGTTATAGGGAATAAAAGCCATATCCAAGGAGTAAAGAGGTAATATACATTATGATATGGGTAAGAGCCGAGACTTTGCCTGTTTCAGAGTGATATAACAGGTCAGTGTGACACTCAGTATGAGGTGACACAGCGGGGATGGAGATCCCTTAACATCAAGAAATCCAAGGATCTCTCGACATGCTCACACAGGCAGGGCTTTGACAGTGCTATCCAAACAACACCATTCAGGGTGTCCTCGGTAAGTCATCGGAATTTACCCTATAAGTCACTGTTAGAGACACGAGTTTGTGAGATGCATTTCTTTGACACAAATTTTTTCCATTATGCAACATTTAAAGTGACCTTAAACTGAGTAATTTTCTTGAAGATCGGCCATAAAAAGGAAGATTATTTTATGACGATATTAGGACAGTTCACACATGATGATAATAAGAACCAGATTTTGGAGAATTTAGTCTTTTATGCACAAGATCATAAGCTGAAATGGTGACTGGTCACCATATTAGCCAATCAGATGCTTGAGATTTGAGACCGGCCTCCAATCTCAGTTTTATGATATTTGGCTCTGTTTTTTTCTTTAATAATCATTGAAGAGTTCTTGTTTTAGGGAATGAAATCCTTGCCAATCATGAAGAGCTCGCACACATGTGACCAGGAGGTCAGTACATCAGGCACTCTGACACGCTCTGTATGTCACGAAATGCATGTGCTTCGGCCTTTCTCCAAGGACAACAGTGGGGCCACCACTGAAGTCACACAAACTATGACATTTGTACAGGAGAAGAGAGGCACTCTGTATAACCAAGGTAATGAGTCCCATTCAAGGACTCACTTATTGCCATTTGTATACTTGTTGGGTAAAGGAATTTTATTGACTTTAGATACCTGTATTTTATATACATTCTTCAGGTTTAACTGAGTAAGAATTTCTTATTGTGCTTTTTGGCCATTTTGCACAATAATTTGTGTGTGTGTGCAAATACTGAGAAGCCTTCAAACCAGGGCTAGGCATTGTAGACCGTAATGTAGATGCTCTTCCTTTTCTGCCTCAAACCAAGCAACCACTGATCTGGATCTACTCTGGTTCATCAATGCCATCAGTCAAATCTATAAAGGCTTAAATTAGGGTCATTTCATGGGAAGATTATGACCAAGGTTATTAAACTGAGAATGGAGCCAGTCTTGAATCTCATGCTTCCCATTCGTCATTTTTGTGACTGTTCTCATTTTCAACCAATCGAAATGCTGTTATCAGAGTTTGTTTAATAATCTTGAGTTGGTGATATATTTATTAATTTTAACACAGTTTAATGTTTCTGTCATGTCAGAACACAATTGAAACATTTTGTTGACATTTTGAGGAAATATGGTTATGCCAATTGTACTTGTTTCGTTATAAATCGTAACATTGTTTTTGATTCATATGACACATCCTGAACTGAATGCTTCATGTTATTGACGTGCTTCATTTATGATTTCTCAAAGAGCTTGGCCATAAGTCAAGTGGTTTATAAGTGGCTTGAACTAACATTGCTATGGTTTATTCTAAACAAAAAATGTTGGCAGCTGTGCAAGTCACAAGATGTCTATTTGTTCATGATTTATTATTGTTATTGTTTTTCACCTAGAAAACTTTTGAAGAAATAATTTTTTTTACAAAAGATGTTCTCACTTTCACATGTAGATTTCATTGTATACATAAAGCATGGTTTTCAACAGCTAAATTAATGCACTTAGAGATGATATTCAGTTGTGATATTGTTATGATTCGTTATTAGCAAATTTAAGTTAATCATTGCTTGGATTGCTGAACCCTTTCTTGCATATATAGAGGTTTTATCATATATTCCACCAGTGTAGATCCAGATCAACTGGCACATCCATGCAGTTTGATCTGGATTAACGTTGGTCTCTTCTTGGTCAATAACAACTACATGTAAAGGAATCAGAAAGTGAACAAAGTAGATCCTGATCAGATGGCATGGTCATGCATTATTATTATTGCCCATGCAATAACAGTTATGCTTAAAACATATTGTGTGGACATAGTTTTGTTATGGTTGTTCATTTCAAATTTTAGAAATTAATTTATGGATTTTGAAAAAGCAACAGCCTAAAGACCCAATTATGACATCTGTTAATTTGCACTACTGTTAATCCAGGAAAACCAGCCTTTCATAAACAATAATCTGTTCATTGTTACTGTATTTCTTCAAAGAGACAGTTCATGAAGCCCCATGTCACAAAAATTTTGGGACCAAATTTCACATTTTCTTAAAAACAAGATGGTGACCATATCAACCTTTGACAACTTATTCAATTATTAACTTGTGGTTCGAATATAGGCTATTCCATTTGTTGTTTAAATGGGTGTTTTGTAGGAATTGATTGACTGAATAGCAAATAATTAGTATGAAAGGAGAGGCTGATCAGGTTCTACATTGGTCTCAAATGCTTAGGACTTTAAGAAGTTTTAATGTTGAGCAGTTTAAACTTTTGCTACTTTGACTGAATAACTGCCATTGAATCAAAACACATATTTTGAAACAAGCATGTAAATTTACAAGGGCTTGGCCTTTTTATCTATTTGTAACAGTGTGTTTGGAACACCACCTCTGTATTACATGCAAATTTTAAATAAAATCCATCACCTTTCCATTAAAACTTTTGAAAGACACTTGGCCTGGCCTGTATTAAAGACTACCTCCAACTAGAAACACATGTGGAATGTTTTGTCAGCAAAAGAGCCAGTAAAAGAAGGAGCCTGATCTGCATAATGGTTGCACATGTAATATTATTTAAAGCCTTATCAATTGAGTAAAGGTTTATAGATTTTCATTTTTATTTTTACTGTAACATGCTTTTTATGTTTTATAGCCGAGTGTGGAGATCGGGAAGAAATGTATTTCAAGCATGCTCCATCAGATCTTGCAACCGACCTTGGGGTGACAGAGGCCAGTGACCTTTTGCGGGACCTGTGTGACACTGCGACAATGGAGGTGACCCCAGTGACCTCTAGACAGTTCTCGGGACTGGTGTCGACTATGAAGAGGATAGACTTTACAGGACTGCGGAGGGTGTATAACCAAGTGATGAAAGACAGATTCTGTGCTGGAAGCCAGGAGCATGTCAAGTATGTATCTTGTTTACTTCTTTACCATGAAGGTAACTCTGTTGCTGAACATTTCTTGGTCAGGGGTGGGTTGATTGGGGATTTATCTCCTGGAAACAACTAATTCAGGGTAACAGTTAGACAAATTCAGTGGTATATCTTCTGTTTTATAAAATTAAAAGCAAACACTTGAGATGCATTGAAGTTTAGTTGGCCTACATACTTTACTTGATTCTCATTATTCTTTATTTGTGACTGTAAATGACAAAATTGGGCTTATCATACCGGACCAGATATCACAAAGTGAGATTTAGGTGGTTATTTTGTTTGACATAAATCTGGTGAGTATAAATTGCAAATGTCAAGCAAAATTACCCACTGTTTTAAAAGATACAAATGTTTTAACATAACAATTATTTATTACTTTGTGCAAAAACAATGACTCCTTCATATTTTGATGGTACTTTTGCCATATTTGCACTAGATGACATTGTTGTTGTTTATAACGTTTGTGACGTCAAAACACTTAATGACTTGGAATTTGTCATGTTACACTCAGATGAACAAGTTTTTTCAGCAAGAGGTTCATTGCTTGTTTTAACTGTGTTGAAATTAAAACAATTAAAAAGTCTGTAATTTGTTTTACTTTTTTCAATTATAATTATAAGCCCATTTTTCCATTTGGTCAGTCACAGCCTCATTTGAGGACACTGATACGCTTTGTAGCTTAATGAAATATTTTCTTATAAGATATTAGTATCCTGTTTGTTTGCTCTTGTTTTTCTCAAATTTATTTATCAGATTTGTACACAATGACCTAATAATGATAAATATTAGCATAAATCTTAGATCTTTATCTATGTTATCTCAGTATTATCATAGTATTATCACAGTGTTATCATCAGTATTCAAGATTATTGAACTTATTATCATTGAACTTAAATCAAGCTTTTGCCATTATCATTTTGTGTACAAAGTGTACATGGGAGTGTAGAGAAAGGGTGTTGTGAAATGTCATTTATAATGTGGCTGATTTCCCCCCTTACAGTCAAACCTGTATATATTTCAACCACCTTCATATATAATGTCTTCTTAAGTTTCATGCAAAGTGTATCTGTAGTTTGTTGAAAAGAATACCATTGTAAATGGCATGGAGAGAGTACATGAAAAATCAATGTTGTTGATGTCCCTGAGTGTTTTTTAGAGTAAAATATGTGTTTAATTTTTAAGCGATCATTGTGGATAGAGATCAGCCTGCAGATCCTTGCAGACTGTATAGAATTGAAGGTTGATCTGGATCTAAACTGGTCAAGGATTATCAAATATTTTTTTCTGCATGTATGTGCAGGCTGGTCTGGATTAACACTGTTTGCTCATGTGATTTAATTCATATTAGAGTAAAATTTTAAGAAGAAAATACCATACAAATGGCAACCAGTACGTGTTTGGCAACAGCAAAAAGGTTGACAACTAAAATGTCACACACTCATCCTTGAACCCGATGTTTGTTTTGCCAATTTGTTGATAAATAAAATGCTAGGAAGGCATAATAAATCATGTGCCTATGCTTCATAACATTAGCTTGAAGTAGAAGTGATGTTCTTTTCCTGTTTTGGCAGTTACTTGACGCTTTCATGACAATTCCGGCATAGTCATGATACAATATCTTGGCACCAACCTAATATCTGTGCATTTACCCATATTTACTCAATATTCAGGTTTTATTGGGTGTGTGACCAATGTATATCCCGATCAGCTGGCTCATCCATGCCATCTGATCTGGATCTTTACTGGTTGCTTCTTGGTCAGAAATAACCTAATGAATCTAAAGCCAACAGTGTAGATCCTGATCAGACAGCATGGCACATGTGCCAGCTGATCTGGACCTACACTGTTAACAATTGGGACAACAGCCATATCCGAAGGAGTAAAGGGTTAAGGGGAAGTTATGGTGTGACAGGATGGTTAAATTACCATGGTTAGTATGTACTACAACTTTGATAACAATATCTTAACCTTATATGTATAATCTGATATCTTCTGTATGAATTAAGAACCTGATACAGTTATTTGATATTTTACTATAATTTTGAACTTTTATCACATTCTTAACAGATTGGAAGTTACGCTGAATCTACACATTTGAAAATACTATCTTAAATAAGATAGAGTTTAATTTTGAGGGTTGTGCAAAAGTTACATATCTGGTTCTCCTTTCTAATATGGGGTGCTTCATGGGAAAAGGTACCTTCGGACAGTTGACATCAATTTTCGAAATGATGTCATTAGTTGAGCAGACGATATTACATATTACGCATTTTGTGGTAAAAATAACATAAGGTTGTCAAAAAGTGTGATAAAATCTCCAGTTTGTTAAGAAAAAAATAAAAGATAATTGTAAGTTCTTTCCAAATATAGTAACAATTAAAATATCTAAAATATGACCGAAAGGTACCTTTTCACATGGCGTGCCCCATATGAGATAGGTCAGATTTGCATTCAATCTCGATATCACAGGATATAATTAACATGTACAATGACATGTAAAAATGAAATCTATTTTAACCTAGATATTGAGGAACAATTTTTTTTTTAATCTGTCCTCAGAATTTTACAGAGAATGATGAAGTAATCTGTGAAATTAAAGATAAGTTTCAGATCATGATTCACACAGTCCATGTGTAAATTGATAAATAATAAATTCTATGTTTAGCACATACTTAACATGTTACACTTGGCCAGTGTAGATCCAGATCAGCACATATGATCAAATCAGTGTTCCATAGCCTAATAACCATCTGCAGATACCCACAGTCTAATCACAATATATCACCAATATAAACTTACATTTACTTACTGTAGATGCCATAGAAAAAACAGTTGTATGTTTTCTTCAGTTTGCAAACACTTTACAGATAAAGGAAAGTAATTGATAAGAATCACCCTTTACTCCATATACATGTATACACAATATATTACATGTGCAACTAGTGTAGATTCAGATCAGCCAGCACATCAGAGCTGTCTAATCAGGGTCTGCTCTGTTTGCTTTTTGGTCCTAAAAAAACAAAATAAATCTAAAAGCTTACAGTAGCTTACAGTAAATCCTGATCAGATGGCACAGATAAGCCAGCTGATCTGGATCTACATTTTTTGCCCACACAATAAAAAGTGTATCTGTGGAGTGAAGGATTAAATGCATATCATATATACAATTATGGTTTTATTTGATTCTCTCCCCTTTTAACAGCCAATATTATTAATTCCCATGTTGTTGGTAATTTTAGGAAGTTCTATCTTGATGCAATCCCAATGGTTGGAACGGAAGGCTCTATAGAGTTGATGAAGACATTGATCTCGAACAGTGATGTCACAGGTAGCCAGGCCGACATGTGGCTGGCCTCCATGGCCTTTGTACACCACCCCACCAAACAGATGATCAAATATGTCCAGGTATGTTTCTGATGTCAATCTATGATAGTATTTGAACACACTGATCTGTTTTAAATGTGGTACAACCTTAGTGCAAAAATTATATAACTCCTTCTTATTTCACTGGTACTGAAATCATTTGAGGTGATGATTTATACTCAGATTTTTTGTTGTGATTTTAAAGCATCAGAATGTATGCTCGGGTCAATAGACTAAAAAGTTATTTTTGAAAAGACATGAGTACACATCCATTCCTAGAAAAGACTGATTGAAATGAAATATGAAATCAACTTAAGCAAGCAAGTAGTATTTTCAGTTTAACTTCTTTTCTCAGAAACCCCCCGCTATTAAGTCCACACGGACTTAGCAAAAGTGGTCTCAATTTTGAGTTGGTTTTATTTTGGGATGGACTTTGTTCAAAACTGTTACAATACAAGGGACATTGAAATTGTGGTCTCTGTATCGGGGTAGTTTAAGTTTCAGGATTGTCTTAACCCTCTCCTCCATAGATATACCTTTATTGCGCGGGCAAACAGTGTGAATATATATGGCGGAGACGGTTAATAAGTGGTTTTACTGTATTTTCAAACAGAACATTTTTCTCATTATCATTTGTCATCAGAAAACTAATTGTTGAGTTTCTTGTTGAAGGAATTGACTGGGTTGCCTACACTGTCCACCAAGGTGCTGCTCCCACTGTCTGTAATGGTTCAGTCGTACTGTAGGGTAAATCCACTGTGTGGCCAGGTACAGGAAGTTGTTGACTTCGTAGACATTCTCAGCAGGAACATTGATAATGGATGTAAAGTTGACCAGAAGAACTTCAAGACTGTAAGTATCTTAACTTTCTACTGTGTTAACCCTTTACTTCATGGGATATGGTTGTTATCCATGATGAACAGTGTAGATCCTGATCAGCTGGCACATATGTGATTAGAATTTAGAGGTGCTGGCTGATCTGGATCTGCACTGTTCACACAAAGGGTCAACTGGGCCTGTCTTTCCATTCATTACAATTAAAGCATATTTTGCGATCTTTTTATAGCTTTCACAAAAATCTAATCATTATGTTATCTATTTTTATCACACCCTATTGAATTGAGATATTTGCAATGGAAATAGAATACAGTAAAACCTCACTATGAAGACCACCCAGTGGACTTGGCAGAAGTGGTCCTAACATAATAGTGAGGTGGTCTTTGTTTGGTGTGGACCTTTATGCTAAACTGTTACAAGAGGCATTGAAATTGTGGTATCATTATTGAGGTTTTCATTTTAGGGTGTTCTAACTAAGGGGTTTTACTGTTACTACGATATTTTAATTGAACAATGCTGGCTTAAAACACAGGATTGACCTGTTATGTTGAACATACAGATAATGATGTCACTGCGTGCACTGGGTAACACGGGCAATGCAGAACAAGCAATACCAGCACTATACAGCTGTATCTCGGAGAAGGATAACTCTATGGATATCAAAGTGGCGGCAATCCAAGCCTTCAGACAGCTTCCCTGTGCAGCCGATGTAAGTGTAACTGTTTGTACAGTATTATCCATTAATTTAAAAAAATGAACAGAATGTTGGAATGTTCAATAGTCTACTGGTATTGGTAGGAAATTCAAAAACATAAATTTAACCGTTTACTCCATATATAAATGTTTTTACGCATGTGTGACTAGTGTAAATCCAGATTATCTGGCACATCCATGCACTGATCTGGATCTGCTCTGTTTGCTTTTTGGTCAGAAATAACCTAATAAATCAGTTCAGATCCAAATCAGATTGCACAGATGTGCTGGCTGATCTGGATCTACACTGTTCATGCCATAAGGACATATTTATATGGAGGAAAGGGTTAAGAACCCACAAAAAATGAAGTCTTACTGAAAACATAGAAAACTATTTACCTTATTTAAACTTTTAATAATACATTTTAAATTGTCAAAGTGCATGTTGATTTTGACCACAGGTACAAAATTATTTCAAAATAATGTTTCAATTTTAAAGTCTGACTCTGTGGAACTTTTTTTCTGTCAGAAGAGCATATGTTAGGAATGCAGAGTCTGACACTTTCATATTGACAGTTAAATTTCAGGTCAAGGTCAGTAACTGTTGTCGCGATGTTTAACCATAAACTCCATGTTTACAAGTTATATTTTCTATGCTGTCAGTGTATGAATGTGCAGTCTGATCTGGATCTATTTTTATCACTCATGTGATTAATGTACTCATGTGATTAATGTCATACCATAGGAGATAAGGTTAATAAAAGATCAATTTTTCAATATTTCAGAGAAACAACTTGATGGGTATCTATCGTGACGTCACTGCCGATTCAGAGCTTCGTATTGCTGCGTACCTTGCAGTGATGAAATGTCCGACTTCATACACCATCTCCCAGATTCAGGAGACTTTAGCCTCTGAAGAAGTCAACCAGGTAATACACATGTTCCTATGTGTTATGGTGATGGCAATTTAAAATTTCAAATGAAGTTTTGTTGTTCATTAGACTTTGCATTTCAGACATTATTTGCATCTGTACTTCAGCCAAGCTTTGTACATTTTTTATAAAATTGTTTATAAAAAGCATAACACCCATTTTCTGAGATTTTCTTCTTAGTAAATTAGATTGAAATGTTAACTTACCCTAAAAGCTGTTGTTACAATAAAGGTGGAGTGTGCTTCCGTCCTATTATAATTTGTTATAAAGCCTATCATGTTGTTTTAAACATACTTTTTAATGCAGATTTGTTGTGTTTTGGTTTAATTTGAGTTTTAGATTACAGCTAAAATTGTGCAGTTTTCATAAAAATTTCAGGTTGGATCATTTGTGTGGTCTCACCTGACCAACTTGATGGAGAGTTCTGACCCTGCTAACAAGGATGTACAGCATCTTCTCCGGGACGTGACCTTGAACAAGGAATTTGACCTTGACAAAATGAGATTCTCAAGAAATTACGAAGGCTCTTTCTATGTTGAGAAATACAACACAGGAGCTAAGGTAATCGTTGTTGTTCGATAAACTTTGTCAAATATAGAACCGTGAATAAGGTTTGCTAGAAAATGACGGCCCATTTTTCTGCTTCATCAAATATCATGTCATAGTTAAGATAATAATAAAGATAAATAAAAAAGTTCTTATTAATTGTTATTAAATCATAAAGTAAGGATATTCATTCTTGTTTGTTTGGTACTAAAATTATTTTCATCTGCTATTTGGTCTTAGGACTGCACAATCCTAAATAGGGGGTATAAGTTTAAATGTTGGGAAACAAAAAGAGTATGGTACAATGATTGTGAGTAAATGTAGATACAGGAATTTAATAAAAATGCCACATGTTGTATTTAATATGCAACTCAGGCAGTATATCAATGTATAAATTGTTTGATTCCTTTAAATAATATTTATCTCATATATTCATTGAAAATTGTTTTCCTTTTGGATTTCTAAGACAATTTTATTCAAGTTCAGAAAATGATATTTTGAATAATTAAATGTAATTAAGTAATAATAATTACTATGTTCTAGTAGAAAATTGTGATAGTTGAGCTCCAGATCAGTGAACTATCCATGCAGACTGACTATAGTATACAGTCATTTTATGCACCAACGAAGTGGGATGTAGAGAGAGTTGCACTCATGCTTCCGAACGTGTGTACATCTGTCCGTATGTACGTCCTCCAAATCTTGAGACATCATCATCTCCTAAACTATCAGGCTGATTTCTTTCAAACTTGCACAGATGATCAAGCAGGATTTGTAGATGATGGTAAAAAGGATATTTTCCTGTGGCCATTTTTACCAGAGTTTTGACTCTTTGTTATTACAGATGTTGTTGAAGCAGTGGGGGCATCAGTGTTCAAGGATACATTGTAGTTTAAAATTATATTGCTGAAACAAACCTGAAATAGCCAAACCCTGAATACAGCTGCTTTGATTCTTAAATTCACCATTTCTGGTTTATATTTTACTCAGGTTGACACAAACATGATCTGGTCCAGCAAGTCATTTGTCCCGAGATCAGCGACCTTGAACTTGACCTTGAATCTGTTTGGAGAGTCCATGAACCTGCTAGAGGTTGGCAGTCGTGTGGAGGGACTGGAAACTTTCCTGGAGTCGTATTTTGGACCTGTTGGCTACTTCAATGATGATACGAAGGGAAGTAATGAAATCCCCGATGCTGACCCAAGATCTGCTCGACTTAGTATCAAAAAGTTCAAGGATATAAAGAAACAGGTTTGAATGGAGTTTTATTTGTCAGTAGATAAAATATGTGCTGGTCATATTGTAATATGTATACCTAGATGATATAATAGATATTTTGAACCCTTTCACATTTATCTGAAATCATTGCTTGGTACTCATTTATTACATTCAGGAAGTAATTCATTTGGAGTATGAGTTTTTTACATCTGATTTATCAGCCCATGAACAAAAACTGTCAAGCTGGCGATCAAAACAACTGTACTCAGTATACTAACCAGCTTCAATTCAAATAATGGTTTAACTCAGATTTTCCCCCACCTTATACTTTACCCATGTCAGCCAGCACTTCTGTGTCTTCTAATCTGGATCTACACTGGTCACATCTTGATCAGAAGTAAACTAATAAATCTAAAAGCAAATAGTGTAGACCAATGTGCCAGCTGATCTGGATCTACACTGTTTACCCACACAATTATGTCGAATTGATTGAGTAAAGGGTTAATACCATTCACATTTCTCGATACTTTTCAGTCTCAGAGAAGTATTGATCAGTTACGAGGTGCCATGTATATGCGAATGTTTGGCAGTGAGGTGTCATATAACATGTTTGGTGCCAACAATGGTGTCAGTGAGGAATTCAGCAACTCAGACATGCTCAACTTCCTGCAAAAGTTACGTGACAAGGAGGCCCAGCAGCTGGACTTGATGAAGAACGTCATGTTCCTCGATAGCTCCTATACCCTGCCCACAGTAGTTGGACTGCCTCTCAGACTGGCTGTTAATGGTACTGCCTCCATGGCAATCAATGTTGGAGGACAGATTGACATGAAAGACCCAAAGTCCAGTGTGATTATTGAAGGAAACTTTGAACCTAGGTAATCTATAGATTCACTGTTCAATGTAAAAACTAGTTTGGCATTCAGCTGTTTTTATCTGGTAGCTTAACCCTGTCCTCCATATAAACACATTTTAATACATGTACAGTATGTACTAATAGTGAAGATCGAGATCAGCTGGCACATCCATGCCATCTGATCAGGATCTGGGCTGTTCACTTTTGGTCAGCAATAACCTAATAATAAACAAATATGCCAGCTAATCTGGATCTACACAGTTTGCATATGCAATAAAATGGATATATGGAAAGTGTTAAACGTTCCAGTTACTTCATCTACCATTCTTGTTGTTTATATTTCAGTGCCTCAATTGCAATTGATTCCATGATGAGCGTTGATGCTGTAGTCACAAGTGGCGGCCTCAAGATGACATCCACGATGTATACCAACACAGGCGCTCGTGGCAAGATTGAAATTACTGCAGGAAATATATTTGATCTATCATTTGAAATAACAAAAGAGAAAAGTGAAATTCTGGATGTAAAGTAAGAATTTTTTACTCTTCTGATAGATACAACTTGTTACTGATATTACAAAGGATTAAAATATATTCATAATGAGTCTTCTTAACTTATCAACATCTAGGCCCAAGATTATAAAACCGAGAATGGAGACCAGTCTTAAATCTCAAACATTTTATTGGGTGAAATGAAACTAACTGTTATCATGGTCTCATATTCTTGACAGTTAGCACTTATCTGGTCTGTAAGTGATTTTAAGAAAAAAGAAAGAATTTCTGTGCATTTTATTATACCTCAAAATTTTTTACCATGAATTTGATTTATTTTCAATTATGTAATTTTAGCAGGTCATCATATTTCCTAGTCTACCATAGTGTTAAGTAGGATAAAAATTTATGTTGGCTGCCACCTTTAATGCTAAATGCCCCGCTATAGCTTTCACTTCAAACCCTATTAATGACAGTGGTAAAATTAACTTTAAGGTCAGCATTTTTCATGGTCTACAATGGTGTTGAGAAAGAGCAGAGAATGATCCAAGATGGCCGAGAGGAAAGGTCAACATGTACAGGTGATAGACTCACCAGGGCTGCTGGTATGTTGAACAATTCTCTTTCATATTGTTTTGTGCTTGGCCACTATCATCTAATTTAACTATAATTAAATTCTATAAGCTTTAAGAAGCTGCAATTACATTAAGTTCATCTAGTTTAAAAAATTAAATTACATTGATTGATTGATTGATTGATTGATTGATTGATTGATTGATTGATTGATTGATGGATTGAATCTAAACATTCTAATTAATTTTCCCTCATAATTTTTTACTTAAGTTTGAAGGAGGCTTACTGTGTTAAATCATATAAAACTGAAAACAGAGCTTGTCATTAATAGATTGTCTTTTAAACTTGAAAATATTTCAGATTGTGTACTGTGCATCTTATCATTACATTTTGACAGCTAAGTATAATTTTCTGCAAATTGTGTCAACAGTTACTTAAAGTTGGATCATATCCTTTTACGATGAATTTTCTGTTAATGCAACATAAACAGTACCCTGTAAATTCCTTTCAGGTATTCAGTTCTGTGCAAGCTACTCAGCCCCTAATACCAGTTCCAAACCAAATGCACCTAACTTCCCCTTTACGGGGCCAATAAGCATAAGTGTGGCCATGCACAAACAGGACCTGCCAAATGGCTACAAGCTGGAAGTCAAAACTATCAAGGTAAACTTTCTTTCATGTGGTGTAGTTTGATTGGTGGTTTGTCATAACCCCTGATATGATGGGGTATGGTTGTTATCTATAGAATTGTAGATCCAGATCAGCGGCCACATCTGTGCTGTCCCATGAGGAACAACAATGTTTCTCTTTGACTCATTATTTCTGACCAAGAATCATGACCAGTTAAGATCCAGATCAGACGGCATGAATGTACAAGCCGATATGAAACTATACTGGTTTCATATGGGGCACGCCATGGGAAAAGGTACCTTCTGTCATATTTTGTGACATTTTAGTTTTTACTATATTTAGAATGAACTTACAACTATCTATGTTTTTTTTCATAAATAAAAAGTGATTTTGTAACACATTTATACAATAAAATGGTATTTTTATCGCGAAATGCATAATAAGTAATGCCATCTGTTCAACTTTATGAAGTCATTTTAAGGATAGAAGTCAACTGTCCAAAGGTACCTTTTCCCGCGACCGCCCTATATGAAAACAACCTTTATATTTGGAGTAAAGGGTTAAGCCTAATGCATATTTACATGAAACAATGCAGAATTTGTCATTTTGATGCATGTAATGCAATCAGTTGAAAGCTGTAAAAAAACAGATAGGAATCTACATGTAGCAGCTACAAGACATTACAGTAAGAACAATGGGGTCCTACCGATATACAGAGTTATCTCAATATTCTGTCTTAAATTACCTCCCTTTGTGACACGCACCTGTCACTGGTAGTTCCGGTCTCAGATTGACAATTAAAATAGGCATACAGTAGTAATCCGTGGTCCATTCAAGTTCGTTTTAATATGGTCTGGTTGGTCAGAGATCAGCATGATGCATAAAACCTTTTGTTTATTATCATTGTACGGAAAAAAAAAGATAGTTTTTATAGTACAGCGCGTAATATTTAAATTTTCTCTTCTAACCATGTTAATACGTTGGAGAGGTTTTTGTTTTAATCGTTATGTTCAACCCCTTCGGTAACTAATAAAGAGTAAAAAATACGCATTTCCTACGCTCAAAAATGGCAGATTTGAGGAAAAGAAAATATATAAAACCTTAAAACACGTAGAAAAATTTACAACACATGATGTAAAATAAAGTTTGACGTCCGCCAATGAAACTCTTGTTCGCTTCAAAGTTTATACATGTTATTTCATGCGCATGCAACATTTTTTGCCATGAATTTAAAAGATTTTTTAATTAACTGAACCATTTCCTACAAATTGAATGCACACCATTCGGTTCATAGATGTGTGCCATGTTCGTATTGACATATTTTTCAATATACTAACCTTTTTTCTCCAAAAACTTCTTTCTTATTCTTATACAATTTAGAACATATTCAAACATTGTTTCATAATGTTTTCACGTTTTTCATTTTATTTCTGAAATTTTTAAGTTCGTTTAGTTTTACAATCAATTTTTATTCAATATATGTTTGGGTAACATTTTCAAGATGGCTATATTATTTAATTCAGTTCGGAGCTCTTTTAGTTTCCAATATCAAATAATCTATGTCTCGGGTCTCAAACAACATTGTGACAATTAATTAGAATATTTAATCTCTAGTCAGTTTCCTAAAATAACATGTTTACCCCTTACAAGCAACGTTTTCAACCTCTTACAAATCTACAACTTAACTTCAAAAGGCCTTTATCACACCTCCAGCTGGTAAAACCCAGTCTTGCTTATTAAATTACATAACATAGTCATAAAACACCAGGCCCTTTTCTTAAGAAGTTTTGTTTGCATGACTTAATGGTGATTGGCTGAATACTTAAGTGAATATTTAAAAAAGCTATAATTTCCATGTCAGCCAATAAATAAATTTTCATAAAGGATAAGTGCAGTTACGTAAATAGGTAAAGTTGCATATAGTTATTAACTTAAAATCAATTTACAAAGATGATGATTATTCCTTATATACCCGTTTCACCTTATTTGTTAATTCGACAATGCATTTTAACTTTAAAAGCACTTTGAGACTTTCATCTACACTTCTAACGCTACGCTTTATTACCGCTTCTAAACCGGAACTACCCAATCAGCAAGGGAAACCACTCTCAATGGGAGGTAACTCTGTATATCGGTAGGCCCCCATTAACAATGCTTGTTAACTTCTATAAATAACAGTTAAATATGCTTCAAGAAACACAATCTTCAAGTGATTCTATTAAAATACAGCAGAGATGTTGTGTGTATTTTCTGAGAGATGCTTCTTTCAACCAAAGAGTTTTTAAACAGAGTGTCCTTTCAAAGAATAACACTACGCTAGATAAATATAGAACAAGCAAATTCACCTAAGAGAAATTAAAAAGTACATTATATTTTAAAACCCAGACAATTAAGGTCTCAGTCTTTCATTAAACATTTTAGTAGTATGAATCAGACATAGCAATTTCTGATATTCAAAGATGATTCATTGTTGTTAAAAGAAGCTAGTTGAAAGTGATCCTGAGAATATTTCGGGAAATTGTTGTTACTGTTGTTGATGTTGTTATTGTTATTATAAACTCTGTGTATGACATATTTCCAACCTAATGGCCAAGCTATCATGTCTATATTTTCAGACTCCAGTACAGACTCTGTTCCGGTTTATGTCCAATACTCCTGGGTCTAAGTATGACAGAGCCATCGGTCTTGACATGGTCGTCCAACATGAGGAGAAAACTCTCGACATCATTCTTACCTCCCCTTGGAAGAAAGCTACTTTTAAAGGTAATGGTTTCTCAACATTTTTACTCTTTCGATATGACAAAAAGTGTAGATCTAGATCAGCCAGCACATCCATACTATCCATTGAGGATTTTCACTGTTGGCTTTTTTATTCAATAGGTTATTTCCAACCAAGAAGCTAACAGTGTAGATACTGATCAGATCACATGTTCCAGCAGATCAGGATCTACACCCTTCTCACAGGCAATAAATTCAGTATATATGGAGTAAAGGGTTAGTGCATGAATACACTAAATTTCCCATGTTTGACAGAGATCCAGATCTGCCTGCACATCTGTGCAGTGTGATCTGGATCTTTCCTGAAGCTTTTCCCAAATATAATCTGATTATAATAATGGTTGAAATCCATCTTATCTCCATTTAAGCCAGTCATATGCTTGAGATTTCAGACAGGTCTCCAGTTTTAGTTTGCTAATACTTGGCTCTTAATATGAATTATAATTGATATGGGTACTTAATCTGTTGCTTGATGTGGCTCTTAAGGCCCAACACCAGTGGAAGGTTACTGTTAGATATTTGATGTGGAGAAATAATCCACATGAAGGTTTAAGTCCCAGAGGAAACTTTGGTAAATCTTCATACTAAGCTGCATTTCAAAGTCAAAGCTGCATTTCAAAGTCAAAGATAGATAGGAACTGACAGGCACAGAGTGAAATGTTTCTTTTACAACATAGTGATATCTCTGAAGAGCAAGCAACAGTAAGCCATAAGTTATCTTGTTTTTTCAGCAGTTTTCTTTCCAACAGGTTTAAAAGCATGCTTCTTGGTAGAAAATACAATCCCATATGTTGTTTGCTCTTTAGCTGAGAAAATGATATAAAATATTACTGTTTTTATTTCTTCAGGAGAGCTGATTGACACGGCTACTATGAGGGGCCTCACTGGAAATCTGGACATGGATGAAGGGGCTCGGATTTACAACCTGGATGCCAAGATTCTGATAGAGAAGACCAGGGACCGTGTGACTTACATCCCACAGGTCAACCTGATTATTCCAGACTGGAAGAATGTACATCTATCTGGGAAAATTGATTACATCATGAAGAAATCTCTGGAGGCTGACCTGCTGATAACAGGGGCACAGGATGTGCCCATCAACATTCAAGGTGGGGCCCAAAATCATGATCAGAAACCAAAGATTGATTGAGTTGTCAGAACACAGAGAATATTTTCTAACTTTCAGAGGTCATCTAGGATTTTGACTTTATGTATAAAACATGTAAAGAAAAACTTCTCTCGGCTGAGCAGAAATGAGAAATTTGATGATTTTGGAGACTTTCTCCCAAGTTTCATTGTAGATCATTCCCTGGGGAACTTGAGATCAATATTATAAAACTATGATTGAAGACCAGTGATTGAAATGGCAACTAGTCTCAATGTCTGCCAAAGCTTCTGATTTGTTCAAATGGAGATTAGTCTCCATTTCAATCAGTTAGAATTCAGAGATTTGAGACTGGTTTGGTGTCAGTTTTATGATCTTGGGCTCTGAAGTAAAATTCTTGGTTTTTGTACGTCTATATCAAGAGCAACCTGCTTCTTATTGTGTCATCTGACTAGGCAACATATAGGTATTACTTCGTTGGCGGTGTCTGCGGCGTTGACTGCGGCTTCGGCAGCATCCAGATTTCCTTGTCCGGAGCCTAACTTTGTCATATCGTTGGTCCAAATGACACCAAACTTGGTTTTCATGTTTCTGGCAATGACTCGAAGTGCAATGCACAGGAACCATGACTCTACCATGTTCCGTTTTTGAATTATTCCCCTTTGATTGATTTTTATAGAGCATTTCTTGTCCGGAGTGTAACTTTGTCACCATAGGTTCAAATGACTCCAAACTTGGTATGCATGTTTCTGGCAATGAGACAATTAAAAGGTTATTTTATATGTGGATTTTGTGCAAATACATTGCTAATAACTGCACAACAAAAACCTTATTTACATTTTTTATGTTGACTACCAAAAATTTTGTCAGGCGACACATCCGGCTCATGGAGTTCTAGTATCAGTGAGTACATTGGCTTCCTATCCATCTTTAAATTTCTGCAATATCACCCTGTTAACATTGAATTGACTGTTTCATGTTCAGAGACATAGTATCTCCAATATATTGAGTGTGGATCTTATCGACCTCAAACTTTTAAATTTCTATAATGCATTAACTTTTAAATTTCATTGACTTTTCAAAGACAGTTTTACTGGAATCTGCTTTCAGACAGATGAACATGGTGTAGATGTTCACTGTACTCAGTAGATGATATAGGTCTATACTGCAAATATAATGCAAATATATGATCATTTACTGCCCTGTAAGGTTAATGAGCTTACCTTGACCATTCATTTCTTCTGTTATAATTGTCATTTACATACTGAATACTTTAGCTGGGCTTATGTGGGGTTGTTTCATCCACCTGTTTTGGGCAGCACAATTTAATTTCAATTGGAAATTTTGTCAGATAGTTGGAAATCATCTTGTTACTACCACAAGACTGCCCAAAACAAACCTATGTTCCACATCTTACTGTTTCTAAACATTATATTTTTCAGGATCAATTATGAACACAGACACAATGATTGGAGCAAAGGGCAAGGTCAACTTTAAGGAAGGTGAAGGTTATGTGTTTGAAGCAGTTACCAAGCAACGTAAAGTAGAGAAAAAAGAGAGGTCAACATACACTTACGAGCCAAGGGTCTATATGAGAACACCGGAGGAGGAGCTTGTGGAGTTTAATGGAACTGTGGTCTACATCTCAGATAAATCTTTGAAGGCCTCTGGATCTCTGGCAAAACTCACAAAAACTCCTTTCACAATGAACTGTAAGTTAATATAGAAGTGTGCATGACAAAATATACTTTCACCCTTTCCTCCATCCCATCTGATCAGGATCTACACTATTCATTTTAAGATTCATTAGGATATTTAGGATGAAGTTGTGACCAGTGCACATCCAGATCAGATGGCATACATCTACACTGGTTGCTCATGCATTAAAAGGTGCATATATGGAGTAAAGGGTAGACTAACGTGATAAATATTCGTTTTAACTTGCGTATTCATATCAAAAATGCATTTAGCAGAGAATGGTGATGCTGCTACTAAACTTTCTCAGAATTCCATCCAGGTAAAAAACCCTGATAAAGTTTGTGTAAGATGCACTTTATTTGAAACTGTTTCAGCTACTTCTTTATTCTTCTTTCAAGATATATTTTTATAATGTGAACTCTTACAATATTAAATTTTTAACCTATATTAATATCTGTATGTACAAAAGAAGTGTTGGTATTTAGTTGGATGGTACTGTACAGATGAATAACCCTAGCATGTGGACAACTAAGGTATGAGAAACATTATTGAAGATTTCTAAGAAACATAAAAACAACAAATTTAGGAATCAAAACAGCAAAGTGATGATTTACCTTTAAAGCCCTGGGTACTGTTTATGAACAATTAATGGACTGTGCGTAAGAGATTGAAACGTAAGTCAATGCTATATAATAGCATTCTGACTGGAAGTGTTTTGGGGACAGTTTTTGGTTTTTAACCTTTTTTCTCACAGATATGCCATTATTGCTTTGGTAAGAAAGATACACAATTATTGCTTTGGTAAAAAAGATACACCATTATTGCTTGGGTAAAAAAGATGCACCATTATTGCTTGGGTAAAAAAGATGCACCATTATTGCATGGGTTAACAGTGTACATCCGGATGAGTCTGCACATTTATGCCATCT
Source organism: Corbicula japonica (assembly GCA_038501625.1). Taxonomy (NCBI): domain Eukaryota; kingdom Metazoa; phylum Mollusca; class Bivalvia; order Venerida; family Cyrenidae; genus Corbicula; species Corbicula japonica. The sequence continues at coordinate 9,912,497 of JAZAYU010000008.1, forward strand.
AAACAGGATCTACACTGTTTGCTTTTTATACGCCCATTTGAAAAACGGGACGTATTATGGGAACACCTGCGGCGGGCGGGCAGGCGGCGTCCACAGGGTTTCCGCTCTCTAAGTCAAAGAGTTTTCATCAGGTCTTTATCAAACTTGGTGAATATGTTGGTGGGCATAATATCTCGACCAAGTTCTATAAACAGCCAAATCCCCCCAGGCACTCCTGAATTATGGCCCTTGAATTGTCCAAAATAAGGGTTTACGCTCTCTAAGTCAAAGAGTTTTCATCCGGTCTTTATCAAACTTTGTGAATATGTTGGTGGGCATAATATCTGGACCAAGTTCTATAACCAGCCAAATCCCCCCATGCACTCCTGAATTATGGCCCTTGAATTTTCCAAAATAAGGGTTTACGCTCTCTAAGTCAAAGAGTTTTCATCCGGTCTTTATCAAACTTGGTGAATATGTTGGTGGGCATAATATCTCGACCAAGTTCTATAACCAGCCAAATCCCCCGAGGCACTCCTGAATTATGGCCCTTGAATTGTCCAAAATTACTGTTTCCGCTCTCTAAGTCAAAGAGTTTTCATCCAGTCTTTATCAAACTTGGTGAATATGTTGGTGGGCATAATATCTCTGCCAAGTTCGATAATCAGCCAAGTTGCTTCAATCACTTAAGAGTTATTACCCTTTATTTATACGAAAACTGTGGCAAATTAGCCAAACTTTTTGACGGGTGTATTTTGTGGCAAGAGTTAATTGGATGGATGATTGTGTTGACATTTCCACCAGTATAATTGAGCTGCCCATTCTCAATGCACTCCACTTCATCTAACCATTGATAAGTGATATACCATGACAAATTTGGCCTTTAAGTCTTTACAACCAGTGTAGACCCAGAGCCTGAATATCCACCAAGTTTGATCAGGATCTATCCTTTTTGCAGTTCTCAGTGCACCTTCGATCAGGATCTATTATTTAAATCTGCTTTCCTTGTTTCTCATGGTTTGTCAAATCTTCTCTAGGCAAAAAACTAGAGTCAACCTCTAATAAACCATTTCCTCCATATATATGATTTAATGGCAAGAGCCAACAGTGTAGATTCAGACCAGCTGGCACATTCTTGCCATCTCAGCATGATCTGCACTGTTTGCTTGTTTGTTTTATAAGGTTATTTCATGAAGCATAAAGCGAACAGTGCAGATCCTGATCAGACAGCATAGATTTGCTGGCTGATCTGGATATACACTCTTCACACATTCAATATGTGTACATATGGAGGAGGACTAAGTGTTAATTAAGAAAGTAACCCTCTAAAGGCATAGTTTGCTTTGTATTGTTATATCAATGATTATCTTTTAATGTTTCAGTGGATTTGGCAAAAACTGAGATTGCCAAAAACAACCGTGTGAAATACCAGGGACGAATGAATATAAACGGACCAAGGGTAGTGAGCAAGCTGATGGTCATGCATGACAGTAGAGCCGAGAAGAATATATTCACCAAGATGCGATGGGATTATAATCTGGCTAACTTTGGTTGGAAGGATACAATAGTTGCAAACAGCAGGGTGAAGATGAACCTGTTCCCATACAAGAAAAATGTCAAAATGACAGGGTACAAGATTTTTAAACTCTTTGTGGACCATGAAATGATTTCTACTTGTTTCTTTAGCACCAATCTTACTGAAATACTGCCCAAGTATTATAAAACTGAGTATTTAAACTAGTCTTAATATTCAAGCATCTTATTTTATGAAATGGAGACAGATGCTTGAGATTTTGAGCCTTGAGACTGGTCTCCAATCTCAGTTTTATAATCTTCAGCAAAGGTTTGCAAATGTTTTCATTTATGATAAGCCATCAGTAAAAGTTACAATATTAAAGTAGCATATAAACAAAATTTGTTTTCATATTGTCTGTAAAGAAAATGTAATCTATTGACCAAAATGAAGTTATGAAGAACATGTATAAGAAATAATTTTGCCCAGCATGTTTCCCTGACACTTGTTAAACCATTTTGATTTACATGAAACAGTCAGGCTTATCAAGAGAAAACATTTGCAAGGATAAAAGATTTCAGGATTATGCCTGAAATTCAATTTTCTGTGGGTCTAAAAATGGTTGATTTTATTTAATTTCCCTATATACTCAAAATTTCAGGATTTCAGGTTTTCCCAAATTTCTAAATTTCACCGATGCATTTGTTTCACCACCAAAGTATCTTACAGACTAATTTTACTTTCAGTAATTTGTAGAAAATTAACAAATTTTTAAAGGAACTACAGCCTAACTTGCTAGCAATGAAAGCACTGTACAGTGAAACTCCTCTATAAACTCTTTCCTCCATATCCTTAATTACATGGGCAAAGTTTTTCCAATCACATCTTTTCAAACGGAAACAAGTCGTCAACTAAACTAAACTAAAGTAATTTTTATCACAACACCGCAAAAAAAGCAAGAAGTGAAAAAGTTTCATTAAATGTGCATAAGCTGCTTTTAAATATGTACATTTCCATCAATTCTTTGTTTACATTTTGCTATTGATTTTTGCTATTTTGTGCATGATTGTTATTAATTTATGAATATTTTTATTTCAATTTGTTTTCATTTGTTACATGACTGTACATACATTTTTGTACTGATTTAAGAGGGCCCCAAGGAAGATTAGTCTTTTGGCTAATTGGTCACCCTCAGTAAATAAAGTCTTCCATTCATTAGATCTAGGACAGCTGGCACATCTGTGCCATCAGACCAGGTTCTACACTGTTTCCTTTTAGATTCATTAGGTTATTTTGACCAAGATGTGACCAGTGCAGATCCTGTTCAGACCGCACATCCATTGAACCAGGATCTTTACCATTCACTGTTTGGTCATGATATTATGACTTAGAAAAGCAGACAGTGTAAATCATGATCAGACAGCACTGATGTGCCGGCTGATCTGGTTCTTCACAGCCATAAAGGTGTATATATGGAAATATATATTGTATATGTCATGCAAACAAGAGATTTTATTTTACAGTACATTGAACTCAGCAAGGAACAATAAGTTGGACTCGGCTTTGTCAGTAAACTATGCAAGCAACACGGCCAAGACAAACCTTGATGCAAATCTCAAGTATGGCGAGAATATGAATCAGAAAACTAGCAAAGATTCTATCGACCTCACATTGGAAGCAAAACACAAGGATGAGATGAACATAGAATATGTTGTTGACTTCAAATTCCCTGCACAGGTCAGATTTCACTTTATTTCTAAAACAGTCAGATGAAAAATTTCCAGAACGGGGGTTCATTTAGGGCATTCTTAGGGTAATTACATGATAATTTCCAATTTTGAGGCCTTTTTTTTTTAATCTATGTATTTATATGAAAATATGTAATCAGTGATTTTTTAATTAAAATGTATACTTATATTATAGAAAGTGGATTTGAAGATTACTGGACAGAATGAGTATGAGAAGAAGAGTCTGGCAAGCCGAATTAGTATCCAGTACCATCCGGAGAGGACTGTCTCATTTGGCATTCACCTACATAACCGCACTGATATGTATGCTAACTATGCTGGAGAACTGAGCATCAAACTGCCTCAGGTACATTTCTCATTAGGATCTAATTTTTTTTAATTCTCAAAACATACTAAACAGCATTGCTATACTGTGTCATGAGATCCCAACCAATTAAAAATTACATGCTTTTCAATGCAGTACTTTAAACTAAAAAAACAACAACAACAATACAATAGTTTGTCAATAGCTGTTTTGTTGATGGCTCTTAAAGCTACAGAAAAAATCCCAGAAAAAAAATGTAATGATGTCACAAGCGGACATCAGTAAAGGTAAAAGTATTTTAAAATGGCATGTACCAGCCCCAGTGTTGTATGTGGAGACTACTTTACTACAATGACTATAAGTGGGTTTAAAAGTTACATAAGGACTTAATAAATGGTGTTTGAAGTTTATATTTTAATACACCCGTTTGAAAAACAGGACGTATTATGGGAACACCTGCGGCGGGCGGGCGGGTTGGTGGGCGGGCGGGCAGGCGGTGGTGTCCACAGGGTTTCCGCTCTCTAAGTCAAAGAGTTTTCATCCGATCTTTATCAAACTTGGTGAATATGTTGGTGGGCATAATATCTCGACCAAGTTCTATAACCAGCCAAATCCCCAAAGGCACTCCTGAATTATGGCCCTTGAATTGTCCAAAATTACTGTTTCCGCTCTATAAGTCAAAGAGTTTTCATCCGGTCTTTATCAAACTTGGTGAATATGTTGGTGGGCATAATATCTCGACCAAGTTCTATAACCAGCCAAATCCCCCCCAGGCACTCCTGAATTATGGCCCTTTAATTGTTTAAAATTTGGGTTTCCGCTCTCTAAGTCAAAGAGTTTTTGTCCTGTCTTTATCAAACTTGGTGAATATGTTGGTGGGCATAATATCTCTACCAAGTTCTATAACCAGCCAAATCCATCCATGCACTCCTGAATTATGGCCCTTGGATTGTCCAAAATAAGGGTTTACGCTCTCTAAGTCAAAGAGTTTTCATCTGGTCTTATCAAACTTGGTGAATATGTTGGTGGGCATAATATCTCAACCAAGTTCTATAACCAGCCAAATCCCCAAAGGCACTCCTGAATTATGGCCCTTGAATTGTCCAAAATTACTGTTTCCGCTCTATAAGTCAAAGAGTTTTCATCCGGTCTTTATCAAACTTGGTGAATATGTCTGTGGGCATAATATCTCGACCAGGTTCTATAACCTGCTAAATCCCCCCAGGCACTCCTGAATTATGGCCCTTGAATTGTCCAAAAACTGAATTAGCGGTATCTGCTCTCCAAGTCGAATAATTTTCATCGGATCGTTACGCAACTTTGATGATCAGCATTTTGACGGGCGTATTTTGTGTCAGTTTGGCACTCTTGTTTACTATTCACTTCTATTTGCTGATTTTGTTTGTTTGTAAAATGCCAAAATGTGTACATAATGTTTATGTTTATTTATTTTTTTTAGATTTATACAAATAATAGAAATTAACATATTGTGACATAATTTTGGCTATAGAAATGAGGCCTGTAGGTGAAAAAATTAGAAACCAGTCTTGGATTTCAAGTTTGCTATTGGACAGTTCTTGTACTGGATGTAATTTCAACCAATCCACTGGGAATCTTCTGGTCTATTAGTTTTATATTTTGAAGACAGTTAGATAGACATTTTTTTTGCACAAGATGGTCATGTCAAGCAATATTCAACACTTTTGAGTCACAGTAATGGGCAGTCAGTCTTTAAAACTGGGCAGTTAGTCTTTAAAACTGGACAGTCATTCTTTAAAACTGGACAGTCAGTCTTTAAAACTGGGCAGTCAGTCTTTAAAACTGGGCAGTCAGTCTTTAAAACTGGGCAGTTAGTCTTTAAAACTGGACAGTCAGTCTTTAAAACTGGACAGTCAGTCTTTAAAACCGTGCAGTCAGTCTTTAAAACTGGACAGTCAGTCTTTAAAACTGGACAGTCAAACTTTAAAACTGGGCAGTCAGCCTTTAAAACTGGGAAGTCAGTCGTTTAAAACTGGGCAGTCAGTCTTTAAAACTGGGCAGTCAGTCTTTAAAACTCTGTCATTTCAAAATATGAAACAGATGTATAATACTCTCTTATTTATCTAAAGTTTTGTTTCTGTTATTTGGTAGGAAAGAGAAATGTCTTTTGCTTGTGGATTTGGGAAAGAAAATGACAACAAATACATTAGTAATCTGGAATTTGAAATCATCAAAGGTAGAAGGACAAGAATTGACACAATGTTGAAGATTGCCACTGAGAAAATCTATGAGTTTGAAGTCGGGGTCCAGCTTCCAGACCTGGAACCAGTAAGACTCCTGGGTGCATACACTATTGAGGACCACGGGCACAGTATTGAGGCTTCGTACAAGAAGGCTGACAACCTGTATAGAATATACATGCAGGGTATATATGAAGAAGGCAAGACAGGAAAGATGATACTCGATGTTACGGTTCCAACACGTAGAGTCAAGTTCGTGAGTGGTTTGTCCAGCTTCAATACAGAGAAGCACATGTTAGTTGATCTCCAATGGGATGCTGACAAAAATATAGATGAGCGATTCCTGACCAACGTTACCTATGACTTTAAGAGCTGGGACGATTTTGTGATAAGTTCCAGATTGCATTACCCAAAACGCACAATTGACTTTAACATGAAACATTCCTCTGCAGCCCGATACATCACCAACATTGAATTGTCCTGGAGTCCTGAAGACCAATTAGAATTCAACATAATTTTCAGGGATGATGTTTTCAATGGGGCAAACAGGACTGAATTAACAGTTGAGTTTAAAAGTCCATTTAAGGGTTATGAAGAGCTAGGACTTGCCGTGTCGTTGATTGGTGATTCAGCTCAGTATCAGACAAAGAGTAGCGTAACCTGGGCAAAGAAGAAGAAGGTGTTGGTGTCAGCAACAGCTAAGGTTCCGCTGGACATTAACAGCTTAGATATGGTGGGTACTATCACCACCCCATTCAACCAGTATGAGACAATGACGGCTAGTATAAAGCACCGATTGAATGACGGATTACAATCCAGCTTTTTGGTACAGTGGGGCAAAAACAGATTGGCACTTACAACTACAGGGCAACTACAGTATTCGAAAATATCTCGCTCTTTTACTGGAAAACTTGACCTACGCACTCCTTTTGATGAACTAAAAGTTTTACTGATTGATGCTCAACATAATGATGATTTTAGAAAGTTTTCCACAAAATTTGCAATGGAAACAACAAAACAATTGAAACAAGTTGCAGTGGACAAGTACACCATTGAAGCAGATGTGACACATGATTGGTCAGCATTAATATTGAGTAATACTGGCACAATGAAGATCACAATGCCGAATGATAGCATAGTAACAACATGGGAGATAAGCAACCAAAATGGAAAATCCCGTGCAATGATTGACATCATGCCAATGCGAAAGAACCAGTTTAAACTAGATATCAGCGAGACACACCAGATGATACCAAATAGAAAATTATCAGCAAGCTTTGTGCTGCTTATACCAACTCAGGCTATACAGCAGATGACAATAAATTTTGACCATGAAGACAAACCCGGGTATGTTAAAACAAAAGGAACAGTCAACAAGGACAATCTGGAAATCATGTCCGCCAGTGTTAACTACATGAACAGTCTTGGGTCCCTAGAGTTAGATTCTTTGATAAAGAGTGCCTACACGGAAGATGTTATTCTGAAGGTGATGTCTGCCCACAGTGTGATGCCATACTCTGGAAAGTTTGATTTGAAATGGGGTGAAACTCCGTACAAGATATCGGCAGTAAGCAGTGTTTACTACAATGAGTTTGGAATGTTTGACAACTCCTTAACAATCTACCTTCCAGTGCCAAACATGAGCATGATTTCTGTTAAATCTAAATGTGAGAGACGAGGACTTAATTGGAATATTTATAATGAAGTTACAGTTGAGAGACAAAAAGTCAGCTTAGAAACATCTTATCGATTTGATCATGTCAAGTTAACTTCTGTCTCTATAAAGACCACATTCCCACAATTCCCTGGATTAGACACTTCCTTCCAAGTCGATGGTAGTCTTAGTAACCTCAAAGGAGAAGCAGACTTCACAATGATGCCATATGTTAACAAAATATCTACTGACTTCAACCTGGCTTATTACCAAGGAAATACTTTGTCTGGTGCTTTTAATTTAAATACTCCATTCCCACAATACCCATACTTTAAGGCTAAAATCAACAGTAACAAAATGGGATTGTCTAGAGTGTCAGGGTTTGAAGTAGAGTACTTGCCAACACAGATTGTTAAAGTGGATGCGAACTACAGATTTACCTCCCTTGAGACCTTTGAAGGAACAGTGAAAATTAGAAGTCCTTACACAAAAAACCAGGAAGTGGTCACGGCATTCACACATATTGGCAATTGGGAGGAATTCCAAACCAAAGCTAAGATCACTTGTGACTGTTTCAGTAAAACTGTGATGACAGAGGCCACCTTCTCCTCCAAGAATGGTATACGATCCACATTTGATATGCAAAGCCCATTCAGGGGCTATGAGACTGTTAAATGGAACTTTACCCACAGGGGTTCCATTGATGATTTCAGCACGAAGGCAGAATATGAAACTAGCGGTAAAAAGATAACCTTTGAAAATGTTTTTAACATGAAAAATGCAATTGAGTATCAAATAACATTCCTAACTCCTTTTGCAAATATAACTAGAACACATCTTAAGTTTTCACATGCAGGAAAGTTCCCTAATACAAAAACCCATGCAGAAGTAGCTTACAATGAAAACATGATCATGTCCGACTTTGACCTTTCTCATAATGACAGGTCAACCAGAGCAAATGCCAAGGTCACCACACCATTCCAACGATATGAAAACATGAGAGCTACCATTATAAAAAGCGGAAGTCTGAATGATTTCACAGCGAAAGCAGAATTCCAGCATGATCAGCTCTGGCATTCCAGTCTGCGACACAAGTTTAACGGTCAAGATGTTCTATCAAGCTCTATGTTGAAGATGCCATACCTCTCTGGTGATGTGATACTCACACTGAACCATACTGGCAAACCTCTGAATTTCACAACTCTGCTTGAATACACTCTAGGGAAAAATTACAAGTCGACTGGAGAATTGAAGTTTTTGTTTGATTTACCCAATCTAATAGCCTCGGGTAAAACTGTAACAGAAATAGAAAAAGAGAAAAAAGTGAGTGCATTCAGTTTGGAAAACAACTACAGTACGGACAGACAGAACATAGACATCTCAACAAAGTTATTAGGTCAGGTGCGAGAAAATAAGGTTGATGTTGATTTCAAGTTTAAGCTAGATATGTGCACAGAGGGAGCAGACTGTAATGCAAAGGCCTACAAAATGTTGAGCTACTTAGTCATTGAAACACCACATCCAGATTTCAATTATAACAAAATGTTCATTGAGCAAATTAATGATGCTGTTAATGACAAAGAACTAACTCAGGAGGGTAAATTTTCTTTTGAGACACCTCTTCTGGAGAAAGTCACCTACATGATGAGTCAGACCTTCTCAAATTCAAATGGTATGTATATAAAAAAAATATCCAAATATACATATGGCGGTCAAGAGATCATTGATGAAGAAACATACGAAAGCCATTTAGACGAGGGGATTAATTACCAGAAGAAGATAACTACACCATTTAGTGGATATGAACTAACTAACATTGACATCAACTTTGCTGGTAACCTGTTTAAGCAGATTAATGACAGGTTCTCTGACATGACAGATTGGAATATTGATGGCTCCTTCACCTGTTCTGCACTATCTGCACCAGTCAAGGTCACTATCAGTGGAAATGCTGATAATTCTAACCAGCATCTAGATTCCATCAACACTGACCTGAAGGTTGTCTATAATACTGACAAAGAAATCACAGCCAATTACTATTACAAGCCGGGAACCACAGGACTTGAGCTGAAAACTCCATTCTCAGGGTACGAGTCAGCTGACCTAGAAACCAGCTACTTAGTTAAGGATAATCTGTTCGATTACAGTTTCTCAGTGTCAAGCTCATTGTTGACAGAACCAGTTGTGTTCACCTCTCATACAGTTTATGAACTAAGCTCACTTGAGCTCACCTACAAATTTACAAGTGGCTTCACAAATTTCACCCATCTGGAGCTGGATGTGAATAGAAGGTATTGCAAGGTTATCTGGGAAGATCAGAAGCAAACAAAGAAGGAAATCTATGTCGAAGGTCCTAAGTGGTCATTCACAGAGAATTCAGATGGTGTAGAGGCTAATATTCATCTTACAGTAACAACACCATTCAATGAATTCAGTGATTTAAAATTCAACCTGGAGCATAGACATTTTACTGCACCAATCAGAGCTAAGGAGATCATTCTGATGCAATATAATGGAAAGAAATACTTTGATATGGAGGCTGAATTTGGATCATTGAACAAGTTTTCTGGAAGCATTGAGTTCCGTGAGCCGCGCCCCATGGAGTACAGCTTCAGTACTGAGAACGAGGGTGAGAGCGTGAGCGCAGACCTAATTCTCAACTGGAACAAGTTGGATAAGGACAGCAACTTCCGGCTTGAGTTTGGTCTTGCTGACAGTGGTGACCGGAACAAAGAGAAGAAAGTGTTCCATGTGCGTATCACCAACCCGGGAAGGATTGTCAGCCTCCAAAACAGCTTTGAGAGAACAGATGATAAGCTTTCAGGCTCTGGGAAGATCTCCTGGGATGAGAGAAACAATCAGCAAGTCCTGTATGAGTTTGATTTCTCCAAGATGTCAGTTCGCGGCAATACGCTCTACAGCTCTGACGTAAAATGCACACTGCCAACAAGAAAAATTGAAATGTCAGGCTCATACACTGACCAGCAAGGTCTGATGACAGGAACAGGAACTGTGCTGTGGGATGCTGGGAATGATAAAAACAAACAAGTTCAGGTCAAAGTCATGGTGTCTCCTTATAATGTGAAGAAGATGGCAGAAGTGAATGTCAGACTGCCAAGTCTTAATAAGGTAAAAATTTTGTTTCAATTTGGGATTTTTTAATTGATGGACACTTAAACAAGTTAAGAAAAGTTCACACTTCAAAAAAAATTTGTCTTTGAATGATTGGGAAAATGGCAGCTGTTTGATAATGGAGGTTAAATGTCGGTGAAAATGCTTTTCCACAGGAGTGCGATGCTCTGATCGAAATGGGACCAGATGTTACTGAAAAAAGGCAAAATCTGAAAATCTGAAGCGAATGATTTTGTGTGTGCATGACATCCAAAAAGTCACTTGTTATAGCCACCCTGAATATTCAGAGGTGAAAGTTCCAATATTAGTTAACTTTGATTCTTAATTGTACCAACCTCACATTCAGTATGCTAATGAAGATTAAACTATTCATGGTACAAGATTCGATAAATTGTCATCAAAAAGACATTTTTTAATATTGTAGGACTTGTCCCTGAGTACAGAGCTGGCAGTGAATGATGGAGCCAAGCTTCTGGATGGACAGACAATGGTGAAGTACTCCATGGACGACAAGAAGGCAGTACTTGTGAAATATAACGTCCAACAAGATGGATCTGATTTGAGGTAAATTTTTTACACTAATGGGTCGAAGGTTATAAAACTGAGATTAGAATCAAGTCATAAATCTCAAGCATTGGATCCGCTGAAAGGCGACTTTTCAGCCAATCTAATGCTTGAGTTTTTAGACTTGTTTTCATTTTCAGTATTATAACCTTGGGACCTGCATAATTATCTTAACATTGAGATAGCATCAGAATATGAGTCAAGCTCTAAGACTGATAGATGGTGTTATTCCTTTAACCCTTTATTCCATATATACGCATTTTAACCTGTGTCCGATCAGTTATGAATGTTCCATCTGATCTGGATCTACACTTGTTGCTTCTTGGTAACATAGAACCTAATGAATCTAAAAGCATACAGTGCAGATCCTGATCAGATGGAATTGATGTGCTTATCATTCTGGATCTTGTGCCTGTTAATCTGGATTTACACTTAGATCATGGGATAACATTCATACCCCATGGAGTAAAGAGATAATGATCTTATTCAAGGAGCATCAACTGTGGTTTTAGATATTATATTACAGATATGACTAACATTTCTCTATAAAAAAATCCATTTTCTCCATAAAACAGTGCTGGCTGGAGTGTGGACCATATAGCCACAAAGACCCATGTTGCTATGACCTCTAGTTTGGTCACCAAGGACACACTGACCACTGGAGTTGTCCAGCTGAAGTATGATGGTACAGACAAAGATATGACTGCTCTGGCTCTCAATGGCCAACTAGACACAAACAAGAGACAGCTCAACATTCAAGTATGTATCAGGATCTGTACATTTTGCATTTGGATTCATTAGGCTATTTCTGATTCAGTTATTTAAAGTATTTAACTGTAAAAAAAGGAATTTATAACCAGATTTTCTTTGGAAAATCCTGATTTGTAGATTAGAGAATGTAGGGTGATTGGCCTGTGGGTGGGGATCAGCATAGCAATTTGTTTGAATTCATTTTCCTCAGTGACCATTCAAAGTAGAGCTTTGAAACTGGCATCACAATAGCAATTATCAGAACAAGTTTCATAACTCTTGACTGTATTGTGTCATATTTTGTCAGAGTTATATCACTTTTTCACTTAAAATTTAAATTTAAGCATGGTTTCTTCCCATTGTGGCATCATCTTGTTTTATCATAAATAGACAGACATAGGCTTCATGAACTCCAAAAGTTAGAGATTTCAATCTTGGGCTGTTTTCAAAAAAATGGCTGGTTTGGGTTTTCCTGTTACTAAAATGTACAACAAACAGTTACTTCCATTTCCCTACTTTGCAGAGGTGTCTCATCATACCCTTTAAAGATTTGTGAAGTTTCATCAAAATAGCACCATCCGTTAAAAAATTATACTAAAATAATGGGCAAAAAATGTCAGGAGTGTGACAAAAAAGTGTGACACTTTTAAAAATCACATTTGTTCAGACCATCATTTTACAAAAAGCTTGAATAAAGACAAGTTGAAGTGTTGTTTTAGTAAAAGGTGCATTTATTAGGAATCAACTAATGATAAATTTAAGCATATTATACTTCAAGTAGTCAAAATTTATGCTATTAAGTCGAGCGTGGTAGATAAGAAAATACCTTTAGACAATCAATACATCTTTGCTTTATAAATTTATAGGACTGTAAAGATTAATAGTACAAAAGAAATGTTTAATGTATCATTAAGTTTAATGTTTCTAGATGCAATAATTATAATATTATCACCTCTATTGAAATTATATTTGTCTGCAGCTCCCTTCAGAAAATATTAGCTTAATTTGTCAGGAGTGTGACATTATGCACATATTGCAATATTCTGTCAACATATCCTTTACATGAATGCAAGAGCATGTTTTTTCCTAGAAGTCTATGTAATGTTTTTTTAAATTGTGACAAACAGGAATGGCCATAGTTAAACATTTTTGAGTACACTGCACTTATGTGGTTGTCAAGAGTTTGACGCACTTTCTTAAAAATATGATTTTTTTTATCTTTATGTGATACCACAAGTTCTAAAGCACTTATATTTGATGTATTTTAACAGAAATGCACATTTAAATATTAAGAAACAGTGATAAATGTATTTTAAGCACATAAATTAAAATTCTTATGATTTATTTAATATTGGTCAATAAAGCTCTATAAAATTTTTATTCTGCCACATACGAGCATTACTTGATTGATTTTGATCACTGTAAAGACTGTACAAACATATAGAGCAACCAGTTTGGACTTTTAATGAACTTATATTCTTTACATTTTTTTCATTTCACTTGCCATTTTTTTTTAAATAGCCCAAATGGCAATATCTCAGCAACCAGTTGACCAATTTCAAAAATCTTTTCAGTTCTGTACTCAGTTTCAATAAGCAAAAAATACAGAATATCAAGTTTGGAATTTTTATGAACTTTAATTTTTCACTATTTTGTTCACTTTTCCAGCCATTTTTTTGAAACAGCCCTCTTACAAGATTTGCAATTTTTGCTGAAGCATTTTTTTCATATAGGGGGAAGTTTGTTCTTATCTAGCATTAAAATGTTATCTTCATGATTTAGCTGTCAAGCCAAGATCAGTCTGTGGAACTCTCAGGTCATGTGACATCAGAATCACCATACTCTGTTACCATAGAGACCTCACAGAGCAGGAAACCAACATGGAAGACTGTAATGACTGTTGATACAGAGCTCAGGTCACTTGAGACCTCTATGACTTATGGTAGGTTTAACCTTTACTGCTCATTGACCAACTCTGGTGAATTTCATTCAATCTTGCACAGATGATCAGACAGGTTGTTGTTGTTGTTTCTTTAATGTAATTAAATATTCTGTTGCGAAGACCTTATTTGCTTTCAGTGCAGTAAGAACAATGAAACCTTGATTGTGAAACTTCTCACTGAGAATGATTCTGGAATATATAATACAAAGTTTTTGTTACAAATCTGCAGAAGTTTGAGCATCAGGGTCCTGTGTACACAGTCTAGTTCATCTGTCTCTCGGTTTTAGAAAAATCTATTGTTAACCAAATTTTCTTGGGTTAAAAGATTAAGCATTCATTAAGGTTTTTGTTTAAGTTCACTTTTTCTCAGTAACCGAAGTAAGGTAGATCTTTGATAAATTGAGAAGAAAAAAAAGGTCATAAACTAAGATTGACCAGTCACCATTTCATGCTTGAGATTTGAGACTGGTCTCCAGATTTAGTTTTATGATGTTGGGCACTGGTTTCCTGACACTGTGGCATGTTGGCCCAAGGTTATAAAACTGAGAATGGAAACCAGTCTCAAATCTCAAGCATCTGATTGGCTTAAATGGTGACCATGAGGAATGGTCCAAACTCAGTTTTATAATCTTCAGCTTTTATTGTTTTACTTTTCAGATGACATGAAAGGTCAGTTAATCACCAAGTCTTTCTTCCCCAACACAACTTCACTCGTTTCTGACACTTCCACTCAAACATCAGCGGACACAGTACAGGAAGGACGTCTGGCAGCGGAGCTACAGGACCGTAAACTTCATGCTCACCTGAAGTGGAGGCCACAACTTATCTCGGAGGCAGCTGTAAGATCTGATGTTACTCTTAAACATTTTTATGTGGTCCTTACAGCATCTGCAAAATGAAATAATAACAATGCTAATGTTGTGAGCCAGAGAGAAACATCTTTAGTTAACATGCATATTGAAAAAACAATCAGAAACTTTAAAATTGATGGGACATTTAACTGTAGGGACACTGTACCGTAATCAGTAAATTGTCGGTGCACCAGTTCTTAATATCTTTTAAATTTAAATCAAATTTTCCAATATTTATAAGTTGATTGGTTAAAACTGAATCAGTCTCATAAAATGACCAGTCTGAAGCCCAACTTTAGAAACTAATCTCCAGTATTAGTTATGATCTATGGTCCAGGTGCTTGGTACTGGCTCAGGTGCTAAGAACTGGCCATGGTGCTTGATTCTGGTCCAGGCACTTGATAATGGCCTTGGTGCTTTGTTCTGGCCCAGGTGCTTGTTGGTACTGGCTCAGGTGCTAAATAGCATCAAAATATCAAAGAAAATCTGTTAACAAATTAACATTCTTGTTGCCAGTGTTTAACAAGAGTTCTGTTTGTATATTGGACAGAGTTATGGTTCCTTGGTGCTGCAGCAGATGAGCCAGGGTGTGAACCCAGTTGTTGAGAGTGTCATGAAGGATCTGGGTAACCTCATAGTAGACAAACATCAACAGATCAGTGCCAGCCTCGAGGAGGAGCTCAAACCCCTGTCCTTGAACTTGGAGAAGGAGATAGAGTTGGTACAGCAGGATTTGAGGAAGATGAAGAAGGAATTAAAGCGGATGTACAAACAGAATGAACTCTATATGAGGACCATTGAAGAAACTTACTCTGGATCTGTTCAGTCTATGCTGTAAGTTCGGTCAGAAATTGCATGGAATTGATGCATATTAGAATAGGGTCCAATATCAGAAAACTAAGATTTTGAGACCAGTTTCAAATCTCCAGCATTTGGTTGGCTGAAATGGTGTCCAGGCGCCATTTCAGCCAATCAAATGCTTCAGATTTGGACTAGTTTCTATATTTAGTTTTGTGATCTTGTTCAAGTGTGACTCTTTCTTATTGATGACAAAGTGCCATTTTGAACTATTGTTTTATATCTTGTAGATGTTTTTTTTACGAATATGGTATTTTTTCCTATGTTTTCTTGCCAATGTTTTCTATCAACAGCAAACTCTTGTAAATGTTCAAGCTGAATAAAAAAAGTTCTATATTATTGCACTATAATTATAATAATTAAATTTAAATTACATTAATAAATGTTTTTAAGACTTCCTACATGGTCTTCCACTTCATCTATTACTGATGTAATAAATACATGTATTAAACACTATTGTCCAGGGCCAGCTACTCTGTGGCTATTGCCAGGTTGAATGGAGCATACACAAAGGTCAACGATATGATTGAAGAAATCTCCAACAAGATTGATACATATCAAATCAAGGAACAGTATAATAACATGGTGAACACAATTACTGAGGGCATCAAGGTACGTTTCATTGTTATACACACATAATTTATGTTTGTAGTTTGCAAGTGGAAGAAAGCTCTTTATTAAGACCATTTAAGGTAAGGCCTTCCTAATGAATACCTATATCCAGAAGAGTATCCAAGGGAGGTAACTATAGTAGTAAATTAGGGTAGATTTCTGTCATGCAAGAGGACCAGGGTTCAAATCCCACTGGAAGCTTTTTAGCTCACCTGCGCTGGCTCAGGGTCAGCTATTAGGATCGATGAATGTCCGTCGTCCGTCCACACTTAGTTCGTTAACACTCTAGCGGTCACATTTTTGCTCCGATCGTCATGAAACTTGGTCAGGATGTTTGTCCCAATGATTTCTCGGACGAGTTCGAATATGGGTCATCTGGGTCCAAAAACTAGGTCACTGTTACTAAAAATAGAATTTTCTTGTTAACACTCTAGCTGTCACATTTTTGATCCGATTGTCATGAAACTTGGTCAGGATGTTTGACCCAATGATTTCTTGGACGAGTTCGAATATGGGTCATCTGGGTCCAAAAACTAGGTCACTGTTACTAAAAATAGAATTTTCTTGTTAACACTCTAGCGGTCACATTTTTGCTCCGATTGTCATGAAACTTGGTCAGGATGCTTGTCCCAATGATTTCTCGGACGAGTTTGAATATGGGTCATCTGGGTCCAAAAACTAGGTCACTGTTACTAAAAATAGAATTTTCTTGTTAACACTCTAGCGGTCACATTTTTGCTCCGATTGTCATGAAACTTGGTCAGGATGTTTGTCCCAATGATTTCTTGGACAAGTTCGAATATGGGTCATCTGGGTCCAAAAAACTAGGTCACTGTTACTAAAAATAGAATTATCTTGTTAACACTCTAGCGGTCACATTTTTGCTCCGATTGTCATGAAACTAGGTCAAGATGTTTGTCCCAATGATTTCTTGGACGAGTTCGAATATGGGTCAACTAGGTCCAAAAACTAGGTCACTGTTACTAAAAATAGAATTTTCTTGTTAACACTCTAGCGGTCACATTTTTGCTCCGATTGTCATGAAACATGGTCAGGATGTTTGTCCCAATGATTTCTCGGACGAGTTCGAATATGGGTCATCTGGGTCCAAAAACTAGGTCACCATTACTATAAATAGAATTTTCTTGTTAACACTCTAGCGGTCACATTTTTGCTCCGATTGTCATGAAACTTGGTCAGGATGTTTGTCCCAATGATTTCTCGGACGAGTTCCAATATGGGTCATCTGGGTCCAAAAACTAGGTCACTGTTGCTAAAAATAGAATTTTCTTGTTAACACTAGCGGTCACAATTTTGCTCTGATTGTCATGAAACTTGGTCAGGATGTTTTTCCTAATGATTTCTCAGACGAGTTCGAATATGGGTCATCTGGGTCCAAAAACTAGGTCACAGTTACTAAAAATAGAATTTTCTTGTTAACACTCTAGCGGTCACTTTTTTGCTCCGATTGTCATGAAACTTGGTCAGGATGTTTGTCCCAATGATTTCTTGGACGAGTTCGAATATGGGTCATCTGGATCCAAAAACTAGGTCACAGTTACTAAAAATAGAATTTTCTTGTTAACACTCTAGCAGTCACATTTTTACTCTGATTGTCATGAAACTTGGTCAGGATGTTTGTCCCAATGATTTCTCGGACGAGTTTGAATATGGGTCATCTGGGTCCAAAAACTAGGTCAATGTTACTAAAAATAGAATTTTCTTGTTACCACTCTAGCGGTCACATTTTTTCTCCGATTGTCATGAAACTTGGTCAGGATGTTTGTCCCAATGATTTCTCAGACGAGTTCAAATATGGGTCATCTGGGTCTAAAAACTAAGTCACTGTTACTAAAAATAGAATTTTCTTGTTAACACTCTAACGATCACATTTTTGCTCCGATTGTCATGAAACTTGGTCAGGATGTTTGTCCCAATGATTTCTTGGACAAGTTTGAATATGGGTCCAAAAACTAGGTCACTGTTACTAAAAATAGAATTTTCTTGTTAATACTCTAGCGGTCACATTTTTGCCTCGATTGTCATGAAACATTGTCAGGATGTTTGTCCCAATGATTTCTTGGACGAGTTCAAATATGGGTCATGTGGGTCCAAAAACTAGGTCACTGTTACTTAAAATAGAATTTTCTTGTTAACACTCTAGCGGTCACATTTTTGCTCCGATTGTCATGAAACTTGGTCAGGATGTTTGTCCCAATGATTTCTCGGATGAGTTCGAATATGGGTCATCTGGGTCTTGGTCACTGTTACTAAAAATAACTTTGTTGTACTCAGGTGAGCGATAAAGGGCCATCATGGCCCTCTTGTTTTTTTTGTAAGCCTAGAGCTTAAATAATTGGCATATTTCTTTTTTTTTTGTGTAATTTGTCATTGAATATAAAATTCTCATGATTTAAACTAAAATAAGCAAAATAATCAAGATTAAAGGGGTTTTCGCTATCAGAATAGTGTTTATTCAAGTCATCAATTTGAAAATTTCTAAAACTGGATGGTAAACTTCTCTGAAATTTTGTTTAAATTTTATTTAAGGTATATAGTTAACAAATGGTAAATTTTTGTATATTGCACCAATCAGGATTTTGCACAATTTTCATTAATTTAGTCTCGTGAAATATAAAAAAAATGCATTTTTTAAATTTATTTGGTCAAAAAATGTCATTTTAAGATAAATTCTGTATTTATATATTATATCTTAAATTGGTTTAGTAAAATATAACATATTTGGATAAACTGTAAAAAATTAGGGTTGAATTTATCAATAACAAAAAATGTTGTCACCGATTAAAGA
The DNA here is from genome assembly GCA_038501625.1 of Corbicula japonica. Classification (NCBI taxonomy): domain Eukaryota; kingdom Metazoa; phylum Mollusca; class Bivalvia; order Venerida; family Cyrenidae; genus Corbicula; species Corbicula japonica. Next base: position 9,931,432 of record JAZAYU010000008.1, read on the forward strand.
ATTTGGATACTTTCACGTTTTTTCTCACTTTTTTAAATAAAAAAAGCTAAAAATCTCAAAAACTACACGGTGAAAATCATTAAAATTTTGCATACAAGTCAATGGTATGAAGCAGTTGATGAAAATATAATCAGATGTTGGATTCTTAATAGTGCCAGTTAGGAAGGCCTTACCTTAATTTTATGCCCCCACAAAGTGGGAGGCATACAGAGTTGCACTCGTACGTCTGTCCGTTCGTACATCCCCAAAACTTTTGGCATCAACTCCTCCTAAACTATAAGGCCAATTTCTTTCAAACTTGCACAGATGATCAAGCAGAATGCATTAAGAAAGGATTTTTTCCTCCGTCCATTTCCAGAGTTATGGCCCTTTGTTAATTTCAGTAATTAAATCTTGTGGCATCAACTTCTCATTAACTATCTGAGGGATTTCTTTCAAATTTGCACAGATAATCAAGCAGGATGTGTAGATGATCACTAAGAAAAGATTTTTTTCATACGGTCATTTTTACCTGAGTTATGGCCCTTTGTTCATTTCATTTATAGTTTTAAAATCTTGTGGCATCAACTCATCATTAACTATCTGAGGAATTTCTTTCAAACTTGCACAGATGATCAAGCAGGATGTGTAGATGATCGTCAAGAAAATATTTTTTTCTACGGTCATTTTTACCAGAGTTGTGGCCCTTTGTTTATTTCTGTAATAAAATCTTGTGGCATCAACTCCTCATTTACTATTGGACAGATTTCTTTCAAACTTGCATACATGATCAAGCTGGATGTGTAGATGATCATTAAGAAAAAAAATTTCCTGCAACCATTTTTATCAGAGTTATGGCTCTGTGTTAATTTCACTAACAAAACATCAACTCCTCTATTTGGCTGATTTCTTTCAAACTTGAAAAGATGATTAGACATGATGTGTAGATTGTTGTAAAGGACATTGTCTTGCAACCATTTTCACCACAGTTATGGCTCTTTGTTATTGTTAGTCATTAAATTTTGTGGCACCTACTCCTCATTTACTAATCATGATCACCACATGTTGTTAATACCTGGTACACAATTTTGTTAAAATTGTTATTGCAGCAGTGGGGGCATCAGTGTCCTGAGGACACAGTCTAGTTTTAATAAACCCTTTTCTTGATATATACAGGTTTTATCATGTGTGAACAGTGTAGACTCAGCAAGCATATTTGATTTATATGGTTTGCTTCTTGGACCTAATTAATAAAAAAGCAAACAGTCTAGATACTGATCAGCCTTCTAATCAGGATCTAAACTTTCACTTGAAGAATTATTAGGTTATTTCTGACAAGAGGAGAACAGTGTAGATCCAGATCAGATGGCACAGATGTGCTTGCTGATCTGTATCTAAACTAGTTGAACCAACCAAAATTCTGTGTTTAACCCTTTCCTTAATAGACATCTGTGCCGTCTGATCAGGATCTGCACTGTTCGCTTTATGATTAGTTAGGTTATTTCTGACCAAAATGTGACCACTGCAGATCCTGATCAGATGGCATGAATATGACGTCTGATCTGGATCTACAATGGTCACACATGCATAAAAATGAGTATATACATTGTATAGAGGAAAGGTTAGACAAGCATGCCATTGACAGAATTCTATATTTAATGAAATCCTGTTATGTGTTTTGACACTTTATATTACTTCAATTACTTTAGGAAGGAGAATTGATAATGACAGAGAAGTTGGAGACAGTGTTCTCTACCCTGACAGGGAAAGTACAGGAGTTATCTGCCCTGTATGATGAGACCATGGTTGATGTATCCAGCCACTTCAGGAAGATGCTTGAAGGTATGAGAATTCGATATATGTCCTATGGCATAATGTTTCTGGTGATTTCTTTTGTTCATTTTTTGGTTTGTTGGTTTGCTTTCTTTCAACTCTGTGATTGATGCCCAGTTTGAGATAAATGTTTTAAACTATATTTATTCATGTAAATAGAGTAAGTATTTAAACAAGTACAAGTGACAATTATTGTCAAGATGTAATGATTCAGCTGCATAGATGCAAATCTGCACTGATATTTAAATCACAATTTTATGTAAAATATTGGGACATATGCAGATGCTGTTATGAATTCATAAAGTTTTGCAAGCTGTTGCTTACAAGCTCACAAGACAGAAATTATCATTAAACCTATACTCCACCTTTATTACATGGGCGAACAGTGTAGATCCAGATCAGCTGGCACATCTATGCCATCTGATCAGGATCTACACAGTTCTATTTTAGATTCATTTAGTAATTTCTGACCAAAAGGTGTGACTAGTACAGATCTACTCTGGTTGCACATTGGTAAAATTGTGTATATATGGAGTTTAGGGTTAAATAGAAACAAAACACAAAGGATTCTTTTGTTTACAGATGTCAATATGAAAAGAGAAACTCTGAATTCATGTTCTTTCAAAATATTTAAATATTTTATAAAGACTTACTCATAGACATTCTAAAGTTGTTTGTTTGGTTCCAGTAATGATAGACGAGTTTACATTGGCACCCTACCTGGAGGATGTTCAAGCTGCCTATGATGATTTGGTCAATACAGTGAGCCTCTCTGATAAAGACAAGCAAAAGATTCTCAAGGTCATCACACAAGTCAAAGAGGTAGGGATAACTATATGTAACCCAGCTATGATGGAGTCAGTACCACACTAGCACTGCCTTATATTGCGATGTGGAAGGGCGCCGGCCTAGCATGCAAGGGGTCCTGGGTTCAATCCTTTTTTCAGGTTGGATTTTTCAGAACCCTTGTTACATATAGTTAGACAGACAGGAGACCAGTCTCTTAGCATTATGTGTCTAAGCATCTAATTGGTTGAAATTGAGACCAGTCTCGGCACCTACCAATTCAAGCTGGAGTTCTGGGGTTGGTTTCCATTCTTAGTTTTATGTTATTTGTCCCAGGCTTTGTTTGAAATTTTAAAATTTTTTTTGTTTTATGTTCTCTTAAAAATACATCATTACTTAAATACTAGATGTGGTAAAAATACAGAATTTTCTCTGCTTGACGTTATAAAACAAAAATTATCAGAAACATAATTTTCTATTGCAACTTTTCACAGGCCTTTGTTACTCTTTTGCTGTTTTTCTAATTAAACATCATTTTTACAGGTTAGGTTTGGCTCTTAGATGTTTAATGTCAATGGACATTGAATACCAAATTATAACATTAGGATTTTCAAATGTCTCTGACAAGGAATTTCAGTTGATTTGCAATTAACCCTTTACACCATAGGATGCGGCTGTAATACCATGAGTGAACACCATAGATTAAGATCAGCCAGCACATCTGTGCAATCATGTTTGCTTTTAATTAATAGGGTTATATCTGATCAAAAAACAACCAATCTAGGTCCAAATCAGATGGCATGGATGTGTCGGCTGATCGGGATCTTTAAAGGTCTGGTGATAAAACCTATATATAGTATATGGAGTAAAGGGTTATGGGAAACAAATGTAAGAATTTGAGTATCAAAATTGACATTCTATGTCAGTTGAATTTGAAAAATAGTTTTGTTAACATAACTAAATGAACTACGGGACATGGCCCTTGCTGACTTGATGATTCTTATATTGTCAGATCCTGCTAGAGTCCATGACAAAGACAACACTTGTGGAGAAATACAAGACACTGTATATGAAAACAGAGGAGTTTGTGTCACAACATGTTGGGGACTTCATGAATAATGATGACCTTAAAGAAATCAACCAAGCTGTCCTTGACCTCTATGAACAGGTGAGACTTCGCTGTTATTGTTATTGAAATTAATATGACTTAAAGATGTAGGTATCAAACAGGATTTGAACTTGGATCATCTGTTGACCATGTTATTTTTCTATGCATGGCACAACAAGTCCTTTAAAGACCAACTGAACTCCCAAGTTTTTTTTTATAGAAAGAGATTGTAAAGTTAACAATAGGATTAAGAAATACATGTGTAAATAGCCAGACTCGGGCCAAAATTCAGACTGTTTATGCTAATTTTTCATATTATTGTACTGCTGTAGAAGTAAATCTTACTTGTTCTTATATTTCAAATATCAGATAAATCTTCATAATATTCCAAAAGAGTGTTTGAATGAAACGTAGAGCAAAGCATGTGACATACTTCAAATTAAGTGTGTTTTTACTATTTATTTTATTGTAAATGTATCTTTATTATTTGTTTTTGATTTATTTAGGTTTCCTGGGTGTACAAGTACACAGAAATGGACATTTCCCTGAAAGATCTTCTACAGAAAGTCACTGACACCATAAGGTCAAAGGTCATGGAGGAATTTAACCAGTTGCCTATAGGAATCCTTGACCTTCACAAGTCGAAGGTCATTACATTTGACCTTGAAAACGGTGAAATTGAATTTGACCTTTATTTACCAATCCCTATGGAAAATTTTGAAGAGCTTATGAAGTTCAAGGCACAGAAGTACATCAGTAAACTCCAGAAGATGACGGACAAGTATTTCCCGAGACGAGACTTTTGTTTGTGGGACTTCTACTACAGACTGCCACATATGCCCTTAGTGATGAGAAAAGACTGGGTACCTCCTTTTGATGGTAAGAATTTATTTACTGTATTTTGGCCATAAATTACATAAATTATAGGGGTTCTACTAGCTGTTGTATCTGAATGGGTCATTTTTGTTAGCTCACCTGTCACATAGTGACAGGGTGAGCTTTTGTGATCACCCTTCGTCCGTCATCCGTCCGTCGTCCGTTCACAATTGTTGTCCGCACTCTAGCGGTCATAATTTTTATCCGATCTTCTTCAAACTTGGTCAGAATGTTTATCTCATTGATATCTAGATCAAGTTCGAAACTGGGTCATGTGAACTTAAAATCTAGGTCACTAGGTCAAATTACAGAAAAATCTTGTCTGCACTCTAGCAGTCTCAATTTTGGTGTGATCTTCTTTAAACTTGGTCAGAATGTTTATCTCAGTGATATCTAGATCAAGTTCGTACCTGGGTCATGTGACCCTTAAAACTAGGTCAGGTCAATTTAAAGAAAAAGCTTGCCTGCACTGTAGAGGTCTTAATTTTGGTCCGATCTTTCTGAAACTTTGTCAGAATGTTTATCTCATTGATATCTAGGTCAAGTTTGAAACTGGGTCATGTGACCTTGAAATCTAGGTCACTAGGTCAAATTATATAAAAATCTTGTCTGCACTCTAGTTGTCTTCATTTTGGTGCAATCTTCTTTAAACTTGGTCAGAATGTTTATCTCAATGATATCTAGATCAAGTTCGTAACTGGGTCATGTGACCCTATAAACTAGGTCAGTAGGTCAAATTAAGGAAAAAGCTTGTCTGCACTCTAGAGGTCTTAATTTTGGTTGGATCTTCTTCAAGCTTGGTCAGAAAGTATATTTCGATGATATCTAGGTCAAGTTTGAAACTGGGTTATGTGACCTTGAAATCTAGGTCACTAGGTCAAATTATATAAAAATCTTGTCTGCACTCTAGCAGTCTTAATTTTGGTCCGATCTTCTTCAAACTTGGTCAGAATGTTTATCTCAATGATATCTAGGTCAAGTTTGACAGGTGAGCTATTTAGGGCCAATTGGCCCTCTTGTTATTATTTTAGGGGATTCAGCCTATTGATAGCCAAAATACAACTAATTTCAAGAAAAAATGACTCTTCAGTTAAAATTGTATGGGTCAAAATGAGGCTTTTTGGAAATTTCAACTCTTGGGTCAAATGAAATCCCTAAATAAAATGGATAACTACATAAAATCAGAAACAACAAATTTTGTGATAAATCGGAAACAATAAATTTTGTGATAAATTATTACTTTGACTTGAATCTAACATACATTATCCAGGTTTAATTAGGTTACAATTAAGAAACCTAGTTCTCGTTTAACTATTGTTCAGTCTCGGAGATATTGTATAATAATTAATATTTTTAATTAAGACTTATCTTTGAAAGTAGTGTGTGTTGGTTTAAAATGAAAATGTAAGAAGTGCCTTACATAATTTTATTTTTAAACATAGTTTTTCATAAAATAAAACACCATTTAAAACATCTGTTGCAGTATTTGGTACAGTTTCTGGCAAACAGCACTTGACAACATTTGATGGTCGCCACTATGATGTTGCTGGCCTTTGCAGCTACGTTCTGGCTCAGGATATGGTGAATGGTAACTTCTCTGTGGTACTCAAGTACACTGGTGGACCTAAAACACTCGACAGGGAATCTATTATTGCAATGGTTGCTGGAAAAACAGTGGAAATGTTCCAGACCTATATGGTAATAACATGCTGAGTTTAAGTTCTGTCTGTTAATGTTTGAAATAATAACTTGAATTTAAGACCTGTGCCAAAGGTTTTAAAACTGAGCATGGAAACCAGTCTCAAATCTCAAGCTTCTGTTTGGCTGAAACGGCGACCAGTCACCATTTTAGCCAATCTCCAACCTCAGTCAATTTCCAATCTAAGTTTTATAACCTTCAGCCCTGTAGGCACTTTTTTAATAATTAACACTTCCCTCCATAATCATATACACCTTTTATCGCATTTGTGAACAGTTTAGTTCCAGATCAGCCAGCATGTTCGTGCCATCTGATCAGGATATACACTGTAAGCTTATAACCCAATGTATTAAACAGCAAACAGTGATCAAGACAGCACAGATGTGCTGGCCTGAAGATATAACTATAATCTTCTGAAATGAGTTCATACATGATTTATGAACATCTTTTTTTATCTATTATTTTAAATGACACACTTGGTAGAAAACTGGTTAAATGACACTATGATTGCACAGGTGAAAGTAGATGGTCAGCCAGCTGAGATGCCCTACAGATCAGACAGACTGACCATAGTGAGGTCAGGAAACACTGTCACCCTGGACAGTACTGTAGGACTGACCGTTATCTCAGACTTCAGCCGGGACTATCACATTGTTGGTGTGAGTGGATGGTACCATGGCAAGGTGGGAGGTCTCCTTGGTAACATTGACGGGGAGCAGCACAATGATTACATGAACCCAGCAGGAGAGGTAGAGGATCGAACCCGCAAGTTGCTCAACTCCTGGGAAGTGGACACATCATGCAAATCCACCATGGAGTATCAGGATGAGGAATCAAAGACGAAATTACCAGAATGTGCCGCTGTGTTCAATGCTTCGAGTTCATCTCTGCGCCCATGCTTCCTTATGGTAACAAAACTTTATGTCATATAAGATATTTCCTTTGCTTCTTATACTGCAGCTTGAGATACCATGGTGTGAGGATTTATACTGTACCCTAGTTAACCCTTTCCTTATACCTTACTATTAAGTCAAGTGTGAAGAGCTATTCTACTCACTCAGTTGCCGTCCCGCTTTGGTTAAAGTTTGCGTGCAACATACCTATATCTTAAAAACTACTAAGCTACAGCTTTGAAACTTGGCACACTTGTTCATCATCATGTCCCGAGTGTGTGTGCCAAGAACCATAACTCTAACTTTCATTTTGATCAAATTATGGCCCTTTTTCGACTTAGAATTTCAGGTTAAAGTTTGCGTGCAAGCTACTGTACAAACACATAACTTCAATGCTACTTATACTACAGCTTTTAAACTTGGCACACTTGTTCATCATCATGTCCCGAGTATATATGCCAAGAACCATAACTCTAACTTTCATTTTGATCAAATTATGGCCCTTTTTCGACTTAGAATTTCAGGTTAAAGTTTGCGTGCAAGCTACTGTACAAACACATAACTTCCATACTTCTTATACTACAGCTTTGAAACTTTCAGCACTTGTTCATTATCATATCCCGAGTGGATATGCCAAGAACCATAACTCTAACTTCCATTTTGTTCAAATTATGGCCCTTTTTTGACTTAGAATTTTAGGTTAAAGTTTGCGTGCAAGCTAGTTTCTTTAATGCTTCTTGTACTATAGCTTTGAAACTTTCAACACTTGTTCACCATCATGACCCCGACTATGTATGCCAAGAACCATAACTCTTTCTTTAATTTTTAATCAAATTATGGCCCTTTTTGTGTCGCCTGCGATAGCAGGTAGACACATAGGGATCCTATTGTCCGGCGATGTCGTCGTCGTCGGCAGTGCCGTTGTCCGGTAGTCCCCCAACTTAAATATGAAACTTAATGTTGCCAATAACTTTGAAAGTACTTGTCCTATTAACTTAATACTTGGAATATATCATCTGCATGAACAACCCCATCTGTGACAACAAGAATGATAACTCCTGTTGCAGTATTTTTTGAGTTATGCCCCTTTCAAATGACATTAATATGGAACTTTAATATGAAACTTAATGTTGCCAAATACTTTGAAAGTACTTGTCTTATTCACTTCATACTTGAAATATATCATCTGCATGAACAACGCCATCTGTGTCAACAAGAATGATAACTCTTGTTTCAGTATTTTTTGAGTTATGCCCCTTTCAAATGACTTTAAAATGGAACTTTATTATGAAACTTAATGTTGCCTATAACTTTGAAAGTACTTTCCCTATTAACTTAATTCTTAGAATATATCATCTGCATGAACAACGCCATCTGTGACAACAAGAATGATAACTCCAGTTTCATTTTTTTGTAGTTATGCCCCTTTCAAATGACTTTAATATGAACTTTAATATGAAACTTAATGTTGCCTATAACTTTAAAAGTACTTGTCCTATTCACTTCATACTTGAAATATATCATCAGCATGAACAACGCCATCTGTGAAACCAAGAATGATAACTCCAGTTTCAATATTTTTTAGTTGTGCCCCTTTCAAATAAAACTTTAACATGAAACTTAATGTTGCCTATAACTTTGAAAGTACTTGTTCTATTCACTTCATACTTGGAACATATCATCTGCATGAACAACGCCTTCTGTGACAACAAGATAACTCCTGTTTGACTATTTTATGAGTTATGCCCCTTACACATGCAACTTAAATATGAAACTTAATGTTGTCTATAACTTTGAAAGTACTTCTCCTATTCACTTCATACTTTGAATATATCATCAGCATGAACAACGTCTTCTGTGACAGCAAGAATGATAACTCCAGTTTCAATATTTTTTTAGTTGTGCCCCTTTCAAATTAAACTTTTAACATGAAATTTAATATTGTTAATAACTTTGAAAGTACTTGTCTTTTTCACTTAAAACTTGGAATATATCATCTCCAGGAACAATAACATCGGTTACAATAAGGACTATGACTTCTGTTTGAATATTTTTTTAGTTATGCCCCTTTCGAATGCAACTTTAACACAGAACTTAATGTTTACATTACATTTTAAAGTACTTGTCTTGTTCATTTAATATTCAGAATATATCATCTTCATGAACATCGTCATCACTAACAACAAGAATGATAACTCCGGTTTGACTTTTTATGACTTATGTCCCTTTCACATGAAACTTTAACATGAAACCTTATGTTGCCTATAATTATTTTTAAAAGTACCTATTTTATTTACATAATACTTGAAACATTTCATCTTCATGAACAACAACATTGGATACAACAACATAACTCCTGTTTAACTATTTTTGAGTTACATCCCTTTCAAATGCAACCTAATGTTGCATATAACTTTGAAAGTATATGTCCTATTCACTTAATACTTGGAATATATCATCTGGATGAACAACGACATTGGTGACAAAAAGAATGAAACCTCCTGTTTGAATATTTTATGAGTTATGCCCCTTTCAAATGCAACTTTAACATGAAATATAATGTTGCCTGTAAAATTGAAAGTACTTGTTCAGTTCACTTAATTCTTTGAATATTTCATCTGCATGCATATACCAACTGGTGAAGAATGAAAACTCAGGTTTCACCATTTTTTTAGTAATTCCCCTTTCAAATGCAATTTTGGTGACTCATATGTTCTGTGGCGTAGTATTGAAATCAACTTGAATAAAAACATTTTATAATATATGATTAACCATAGGCCCACATTTCAACTTTTTACCAGCAGGCGACACATGTGTTCCACGGAACACAACATTCTAGTTCAACTTAGAATTTCTGGTTAAAGTTTGCATGCAAGCTAGTTACTTTCATACTTCTTGTACTATAGCTTTGAAACTAAAGACACTTGTTCACCATCATGACCCTGACTATGTATGCCAAGAACCATAACTCTTTCTTTGATTTTTATCAAATTATTGCCCTTTTTTACTTAGAATTAAAGGTTTAAGTTTGCGTGCAAGCTAGTTACTTTCATACTTCTTGTACTTTAGCTTTGAAACTTGTTCACTATCATGACCCTGACTATGTATGCCAAGAACCATAACTCTTTCATTGATTTTTATCAAATTATTGCACTTTTTAGAATTAGAAATTAAGGTTTAAGTTTGCGTGCAAGATGGTGAAACCTCATAACTTTCATTCTATTAAAACCACAACTTTGGAACTTTGTATACCTTTATTTTATCATACATCAGGTTGATGTTCAAAGGCCCATAACTCATCCTTGCTTTTTTATTTGATTTTTGCCCTTTTTCACTTTGAAATTAGAATTAAGACTTAGAAATTATGATTAAGGTTTCAGTGTTAGTGTTTTTCATAGGCAATGCTCTAGAAAAAAAACAAATTTACTTAGCATACTTTGGATGAACGTGTTGAGTGGTTATACTATACTATACTATACTATACTATACTATACTATACTATACTATACTATACCATACCATACCATACCATACCATACCATACCATACCATACCATACCATACCACACCACACCACACCACACCACACCACACCACACCACACCACACCACACCACACCACACCACACCACACCACACCACACCACACCACACCACACCACACCACACCACACCACACCACACCACACCACACCACACCACACCACACCACACCACACCACACCACACCACACCACACCACACCACACCACACCACACCACACCACACCCACCACCACCACATACCACCACCACCAACAACAACAACACCCACACCACACCACCCCCCACCACCACCACATACCACCCCCCCACCACCACCACATACCACCACCACACCACCACCACCAGATACCACCACTACCAACAACACCACCACCATCCCCACCACACCACACCACCCCCCCCACACCACCACATACCACCACCACCAACAACAATACCACTACCACCAACAACAACACCATCACCAATAACAACACCACCACCAACAACAACACCAACAACAACAACACCAAAAACAACATCAACAACACCACCACCAACAACAACAACCACACCAACAACACAAGCAACAATAACACAAATAACAACAACTCCACCAACAACACTGTCATCAACACCACCAACAACAACATCAACACCAACAATAGCATTAACAACACCAACAACCAACAGCATCAACAACACTAACAACAACACCCCCACCACCACCACCACCAACACCCCCACCACCACCACCTACAACAACAACACCAACAACACAACCAACAATAACACAAATAACAACAACACCAACTACACCATAAACAACAACACCGTCAACAACACCACCAACAACAACATCAACACCAACAATATCATCAACAACACCAACAACCAACAGCATCAACAACACTGACAACAACACCCCCACCACCACCACCAACACCCCCACCACCACCACCAACAACAACATCACTACCACCACCACCAACAACAACAACACCAACAACACAACCAACAATAACACAAATAACAACAACAACACCAACTACACCATAAACAACACCACCGACAAAAACACCACCACCAACAACACCATCACCAACAACACGAACACCACCAACAACAACAACACCACCAACAACATCAACAACAATAGCATCAACAACACCAACAACAACAACACAAACAAAAACAACAACACCGCCACCAACAACACCACCACCACCACCAACAACAACAACAGCACCATCACTACAAACACCAACACAATACCAACAACAGCAACAACACCAACACCACCAACAACAGCAACCAGCATACCATACCATATACTACACCACATCACTTTAGGTGGGTAGGGATAGTGGGTTGATGGGTGTGGGATCAGGGGTGTATGGGCTGGGTGGTGTAAACACTCTTAAAAAACTACAATAATAAATTAAGTGTAATTTATTGATTTCCTAACTTGGATTAAGAAACTTTTGTTAATGTGTGTGTGTTGGGTGTCATAAACTCCTGAATCACTCCCCAGTTTAAATGAAGCCCAGTTTAAAATGTGCTTAAATATGTCTGACTTCGAATAGTCGAGCGTGCAGTCGTTTCTGACTGGCTCTTGTTACACTTTTGCGACCAGCATAGATCCAGATCAGCTGGCACATCGTGCCGTCAGATCAGGATCTGCACTGGTCACATTTTGGTCAGAAATAACCTAACTAATCAAAAAGCTAACAGTTTATAGATCCTGATCTGATATGGATCTAAACTGTTCGCCCACACAATTAAGATGTGTGTATGGAGGAAAAGGTTAACTCAATTGTGATGTCGGTTACTACAAAAAAGTGAAATGTGAATAACTGCTATGAAATAGAAGCTATGTTACACAATTTAATTTTAGATTTCAGTTTACTTCAGAGAAATCACTTGCATTATTGAAAATTTTGTTTCTGAAGTAAAGAGCTCTGAATTACAAAATGTATTCACACCATAGACCTTTTGTAAAATATTGATTTTCACAATGATAACTAATTGTCAACTTAATCTAATGCATCAAATATTTATTTCCTATAGGTGGATCCTGCCATGTATGAGCACAGTTGTAACATGAACATCTCAGCCCTGTGTAATATAGCCACACTTTACACAAAGACATGTGAGAGATACGGCATTGCTGTAAACATTCCAAATACATGTGGTAAGTTACGTCAGCCAGCTAATTAAGATATACGAGCGATGTTAGGCTCAAAAGGTCAAGAAGTGACCAGTTCAGATCCAGACCTGATGGTGCTGATGTGTCGGCAGATCTGGATCCACCCTAGTATCACATGGGATAAAACATGTATATAAGGAGTAAAAGGTTAAAGATTTTAAAGCTATGTCATGATGGAGACCATACTAGGATTTACAAACTAATGTATGTAATTATAAATGCACAAAAACTGTTTAGGATAAACATGATCATAATTATTCCTCTTATTTACTCTTGGACTGTAATATGTTCTTAAAGGTCTATTGATAAATATCAACAAGTCAATATTAAAAATCACGAATTGTCAAGCAATGTCTAAGAAACAATCAAAATCCAAGGAGTTTAGATCATATGATAATATTCATTACAGTGAAGTGCCAGGCCCACGATGAAGGGGAGTTCACTCCAGATAAGACCATGAGATACGAGGCATCCAGCAACAAACCTCTCCGTAATTCCATGGACGTTGTGTTCGTTGTAGAAGAACGTCAGTGTAACCGGGACATTTCGAGCAAACTAAAGGACGTCATTACAAGGGTAGAACAAAGCCTTACACAGTCAGGTTAGTTTGGGTTATATATCATTCCCTCGGCCCTTCTTACTAAATATATAAGCAAATGACCTCACTTCAAATCAAATGATGCCAGATTGCTAATTGTTCACTGGAATATTTTGCAAAAATTTAAAAATTTGAATAAGATAACAGCAGGCATGATTAGTAATGATATGCTGGATGACATTTTACTCATTATTATAAAAAATTGTTGGTTGCCATTGAAAACCCGTAAATTGTCCAAAAAAATTCATATAACTTTACCACATACGTTTACTGGACTGACTGCTGGCTTAAATTGTCACGGGTTTCCACTAAATATGACCACAAAATAATACATTCTATCCAGGTGATTAATATTTTATTGTGTTGCTGCCCACAGGTTCATCGGACAACCGGTACAGTCTGGTTGGTTACGCTGGTAGCTCAGTGGTCTCCCACACCATGGAAGGACAGCTGTTTAATGATGCCACAAAGTTCTCAATGGGTCTCGAGAACCTCCGCTTCACTAACTTAGGCCCCTTCTCAAACCCTCTATCTGCAGTGATGTATGCAAGCTCTCTACCTTTTAGGACGGCAGTGAAGAAAACTGTCATACTTGTTAGGTGAGAAAACTTTCAATATTATGTAGTTGTATCGCAACTGTTTACAGATTTAAAGGCAGGGTTATAAGTTAAGGGCTTGAGCATGTTCCTATCCTACATAAATCTAGACTGATCCGTGTTTAAGTTGTAACACTGTCTTAACCTTAACCCCATATGGGATATGACTGCTAACCAAATAGTGTTGATTTAGATCACCCAGCACTTCTGATCAGAATCTAGACTGTTCACTAGGTTATTACTGATCAAGAAGGGAAAAGTGTAGATCCTTCTCCAACAGCATGGATGTGCTGGCTGATCTGAATCTACAGTGTTCATACATGTTTGAGATAAAACCTGTATGTATGGAGCATAGTTTAAATAGTTACGGGCTAAAGATCAATATAATTGCTTACACAATGTTATTATGTTGTAGTTGTTCTCCTTGTGAAAATGCCTTGGGTGATAATTACTACAGCCTTTCTACGGAACTTCAGACAAGGGACATAACTCTACATGTTCTCAGACAGAACGGCTTCCAGCTGAAAACAAACAGAAGTCCAAAATCACAGATTTTTGGTAAATCTTCATAGATTTCGATTTTTCACAGAATTTTATAAACATTTCACCTTCATTCTTAGTTTTGTAATTATTGAATCTTGTTAGGTACCAATTTTAATAAGCCCATTCAAGTCATTTAAAGTCCATATAATTAAAACCTTGAATGGTTTATTAGGGTCATGTGACAGTATTTCATTTATTAATGAAGCAGCTGCATATTTAGATGGCCTTTACTACTGTGTGCAAATTGTATACAGCATAATCATAACATCTTAATCAGTAAATGAGAAATAAAGAAATGGTTTGTCAAAAGTTTAACTTTAGGAATTGAATTTTTCTTTGTTCATCGATGTATGATCTGTCAGAATATCAACACCTAATTTTTACTCTTTCCTCCATATATAAACCTTAATTGCAAGGGAGAACAGTTTAGATTCAGATCGGCTGCCATCTGATCAGGATCTCAACTGTTTGCTTTTTGATATGTTAAGTTATCTCTGACCAAAATGCGACCAGTGCAGATCATGATCAGACGGCACGGATGTGATGGCTGATCTGGATCTACACTGGTTGCACATGCATAAAAATGCGTTTATATGG
This sequence comes from Corbicula japonica, assembly GCA_038501625.1. Taxonomy (NCBI): domain Eukaryota; kingdom Metazoa; phylum Mollusca; class Bivalvia; order Venerida; family Cyrenidae; genus Corbicula; species Corbicula japonica. The sequence goes on from JAZAYU010000008.1 coordinate 9,946,674, forward strand.
AGGAAATGGTAAATATAAAAATCTTCAGTTTTTATGCAAGTTAGGTGTAATGTTTCCAGCAGTTCATATATTGATAAAATGCATAAAATCAAAATTCAATTAAAAACAATTTACTTGACAGAACTATTTACCTTGCCCTTTTGCTAATGTCCAGAGATTCACAATATAAAATATATACTCTGTTTTGTTTGCATTTTGGTCAGAAATAACCAAATAAATCAAGAGGTGAACAGTGTAGATTCTAATTGAACAACACAGATGTGCCAGATGATCTGGATCTACACTGTTCGCCCAAGGGATAAAGGCTTACCTGTGTAGTAAAGGTTTAATGAGAGGTTTTAATTTAATGAATGCTCTTGCAGGCATTGACTCGGCATCCTTATATACTGGACAGAGGAAGGACAGTACTGAGGGCTTTTCCGATATAGACATTCCACAAGACTACTGTGCCTCCCTCGCCCTCGGAACAAACGGTTCCATCTTTGACTCTGGTCACATGTTTGAAAGTAGCGTGAGACAACAACGTCAGTTCATGGAGAACTTTGGTGAGCGTGTACGTCAGCCCACTTCCCAGTGTCAGGTGTGCAGCTGTGAGCTGGATTCCACAGGTGCTCCATACACCAGCTGTAGGACATGTGACTCTCAGCCCCTCTACTTCAAGGTAACCTGTGGCAAAACTCAGCCTTATCAGTCTCTATAGAAACTGGACACTTTTTCTAATGAATTAAATTGCAAAGAAGCGATTTTTCAGGGTTTTTAGAATGATAAAAAGGCATGAAAAACATTACTTTTAAAAATATTTATGCATAAATAATTACTATACCCATTTACTCTATATGTTTTTACCACGAGTGACCTGTGAAGATCCAGATCAGATAGCACATCTGCTCCATCAGATCAGAATCCGCACTGGTCGCATATTATTTAATAAAAAAAACCTGAATCTAAAAGGAACAGTTAAGATCCTGATCAGTCAGCACAGACGTGATTTTTACAGGTCACACACAGGATATAAGCTGTACCCATGGATTAGTGTTAATTTATTCCTATTCAGTCTATCGTATTTTACACTGTAACTGAGTTTTATGGAGCTAACGTATTATTTTATGTTACAGGGAGTGTCTGATATGATGCAGAAGGCTGTAGACTACAAGAACACACTTACTCAGAAAGTCCAGGTATATTATACTGTTAAATCATCTGTAATGAAAGACTTTCCCTAACAATGCCAGCCAGTGATCTCTGTATACGTGGGGTCTTTACAGGATGAAATTTATAATAAAAAAAAAACTTGTTTTTTTTTTATCTTTTAACACAACTTTGGCTCTACTGGTAGTGTGTAAACTGGTGTCAGTTCTGACAAAACCTGTAATTCAATGAAGTTATTAGTGAAGTGTCACTATGAAGTTCATCACCTCTGGGGCTTAATTAAAGTGTTCATTATGTGAGATAGTCTTAATGTAAGGGTGAAAAATGGTACAAAACTGTGACCAAACCTTGACTTTGAAACAGTGGTCTCATTATCAAGATGGTCCTTATTCCAGTACAGTACAGTATAACTCTAATAATTACACTTCTTTTGGTACTGGTCACTAAGAAAATATCATTGGGGTGATTGTTTTAAGAGGGAAAAAGTGCAGAGTTGTAAAATGTGACTATTTAAATAGTGGTCTCTATATTGGGGGAATTTCCTGGATTTTAAAATGGCTTGTAGTTTGATCCAGTTTTTGACATAATGACTTTTATCACAATGTTGAAATGTTGGCTGCATAATCTTTTTTACCCATGTTTCAGCCTAAGTTTGTGACTCTGTTGTCTTCTAACATTTATACAAGTAAATAATTTCTGTAATAATAAAGTAACAAAATCAACTTTTGAAATTACAACACTAAAATATTAACAATAAAATGAATTTGGAACAAATTTTTTGAAAGATTTTTCCATTTCATAATTTAAATGAGGTGAAATTATTTTAATGGCATAAATTGAATAGAACTATTTAGCAACAAGTACAAATTATTACATATTGATGTGTAACTTGGTCCTGTAGAGTAAAGAATAACAAATTTTGTGCCCAAGATCATAAAATTAAATCTGGAGACCAGTCTCAAATCTCGAGCATCTGATTGGCTGAAATGTCAATCAGGCCTATAGGTTATAAACCTGAGCTTGAAAACCAGTCTCAGATCTCAAGCATCTGATTGGCTGAAATGGCGATGGTCGCCATTTCAGCCATTTTCAGATGCTTGAGATTTGAGACTGGTTTTCCACTGGCGCTTGACCAGCAGCTCCACCCCTGCCAACCCTTACTAATACGCCTTTGTTTTGTTTTTTTAAAATGGTGTCAAGTCACAAATATTATTCTATTCTATTAAAATATTCGAAAATACACCGTCAAAATTGTAGTTTGAATTTTTTTTTTTATGTATATAATATTCAATTATAGTTTTAAAAAAATTATATTCTGTGTATATAGTATTCGATTATTTTGATGGTGTATTTTCACATATTTTGATAGAATGGAATAATATTTGCAAATTGACATCATTTTCACACACAAAAAAACCAAAGGCGTATTAGTAAGGATTGGCAGGGGTGGGGCTGCTGGTCAAGCACCAGTGTGGTTTCCATGCTCAGTTTTATAACCTTGGGATGCTTGAGATCTGACACTTGTCTCCAATCATAGTTTTATGATTCTGGGATTGTCCATGAGATTCCCCAACAAGGCATCTGGTGATAGTGTGATGGTTTTATGGACAGAAATGTTCCTCAGATTTATTTGAGCACTGGGCACTGTTTACTATCAGAAAGTGTTTAATTACATACTATGGATTACTAATTAGGCATTTACTTGTTCAGTGACCTGGCAGGAATCTGGTCAACTTGTTAATTTGATGGAAGACCTTGCTGAAAATGATCACTAATCCATCAACCAATATGTTTAAGTAGGGAAACTGTGATTGACGGACAAGCCCCTGGTAGCATTAAATAGTTCAGTAGTTTATGGTTGTAGTATTGCATGCAAACAATTCCGAACCAGCACTCATGATAAAGCTAAACACATTCATTGTAATGACAAAACATACATCAACTATAAAAATTGTCCACTTGTGAAATAAAGTAACAGATAAGTTCATGCAAATTCAGCACTGAAAATCAGAAGTACCGGTATTTCCATCTTACTATACTTTAGAATATATCCTATTTTTTTACACTTGTGCTCCCTTTTCATTCAGAGTTCTTATTGAAGTTCAAAGCATTTGGATTATAACTTGTGTATAACTGAAGTAATTGATAATAGAATTAAAATAAATGTCCTCAAGTACATGTATGACCTTCTTCATTCATTTCCAACAAGACCTACATGTATAACTTTTCCACATAATATTTTGACTTAGAATGTTTATGTTGCTATGTTTACTTATTATCTTCATAAATTTTATTATCATAAATTGCTTACAAAGTTTCTCTTTCCAAAATATTTTCCCCTTTTAACCCTTTCCTCCATAGATACATCTTTATTGCGTGGGCGAACCATTTAGATCCATATCAGCCAGCACATCTGTGCTGTCTGATCAGGATCTAAACTGTTTGATTTTTGATTCATTAGGTTGTTTCGACCAAAATGTGACAAGTGCAGATCCTGATCAGAGGGCACGGATGTGTCGGCTGACGTGGATCTGCACTGGTCGCACATGTGTAAAAATGCATATATGTGGAGGAAAGGGTTAACTAGAAAATTTTGGGGCTTCATGGATTTTATGACAGTCATTAATTACTAACTTATCCAAAAATATTTAAATTATTAACCTATTCAGTTAAGTCTGCTCATTTCAATATTTCAGGCACTGCTGTTCTAAGGAAGTACACTATGATAGCAGATAGCCAACAAACAGAACTGACAGTGGAACTTGTTATAGCCAATTACTGAATACATGATGTGTGTTTTATGTAAAAATAAGTACTGTGTTGGAGTTTTTGTAATTTTTAAAGTGGCGTATGTGCAATTTCTGCTGTGCCATTATAATGAGATTTGTTGATAAACAACAATTAAACTTTGGAGTTTTTATTAACAATGCAATTGACGTCAGGGTACAATGTATACATTCAGCTGACATGCTGGAAGTGCGTAAGCGACTTGTGATTTATGGGCATACTTTTTGATTGACTCATTAATTTTCTTTACTTATTGTGTATATTGTATTGTATATGGTTTTGCATGTGTTCAGTTTACTTTTTGTATGATAAATTTAGTAGAGCTAATTTTCTGTTAATTACAAAAGAAACATTTTGATTTTCACATACAAATATTGTCATCATTATTTATTTTACATTGGAGTTCATTTTATTACAATTAGAAACCGATCACTTTTAATAGATTTAATGGAATCTAAGAGTATCTTGATCAGAAAATACAGATTGATAACCTTTGTAAGAAATGTGTCAACATAATAAGATACAGAATGCCTGTACATGTATATGAATGTATCATTTGAGATGATTAAAGTATTACTTGTTTAAACTTGTTTTCATAGAGCTTGTTCAGATACATCTTTCCCTGGAAGGATAAAGTTTAAGAGTTGTGAACCCTTTACTCCTTTTATACACATTTATTGCATGTGTGACCAGTGTAGATCCAAATCACCTGGCACATCCAGGCCATCTGACTAGGATCTGCACTGTTCACTTTCTGGTCAAAATTGAACAAATAATTCAAACAGCAAAGAGTGCAGGTACTGATCAGACAGTAAGGATGTGCTAGCGGAACTGGACACACACTGTTCCCTCATGCCATAAAGGCGTATATATAAAGGGTTAAGCTGAATCCAAGACTATACAGTTAGGACTCAGTCCTCAGACTTTTGTTTCTGGTTGGTTGGTTTGGAGACTAGGCAGCTAAGGATGTTTAACTGAACTCACTGCTTTTTTGCCTATTTTGAAGAAGTCTTACACATCAAAGAATGTTTTATTATCCCTCGCTGCATAGCAGCAGGATGATTATGAAATGGTCTTGTCCATCCGTCTGCCCTAACGCCTGTCCGTCCGTCCATCCATCCATCCATCCATCAAGATGCTGTGCAGAACCTATGTTCCAAGCTGGCTGGCTCGGGGTCAATGTCAGCAGTGGTGTTAAAAGGTTTGAGAAATGTATTTTGTATCCACTCCAAAACTTATGAACCCCTTAAAGGAATTTCTAGAAACTTGCATCAAATGTTCATTTCATTGAGGGGATGTGCAGAACCTATGTTCCAACCTGGTCGGCTTGGGGTCAATGTCAGCAGTGGTGTTTAATGGTTTGAGCAATGTATTTAAGTGTATATTTGATTGAACTATAACCAGGCAACATGAAGTTGTTTATTACAGGTAAATTTGATTGTTTGATGATAAATGTTATATTGATTTGCTATCTCCAACTCGGCCTTGAGTAAATCTGTTTATACATATTAATTTAAGACAAATTGGTGATGCACTTTTCAGATTAGAATCAATTGCCTTGATTTCCGAAGGGCATTTAAGTCAACAAATGCAAATGACATAAAAACTGCTCACCTATATTTCTATGCCACTATAAAATACAATCTCGGCTTATTATTCTTGCAGTTTACGGTAGCTCTGGGTTCCAAGCTCAGAGACTACTCCAAATTTAACCCTTTCCTCTATAAATATGCAATACACATCCTTGCCCTCTGATCAGGATCTGCACTTGTTGCATTTTGGTCAGAAATAACCTAACAAATCAAAAAGTGAACAGTTTAGATTCTGATCAGATGGCAGGGATGTGCTGGCTGATCGGGATCTAAACTGTTTGCCCACGCAATAAAGTTGTATCTTTGGAGGAAAGGGTTAAACCCATATGGCTTATATCCCACATGTGGCCAGTTTAGATTCAGATCAACTGCATATCTGTGCAGTCTGATCAGGATCTACACTGTTCTTTTTCAGATTCATTTGCTTTTTCCTGCCGAAGAAGCAACCAGTGTAGATCCAGATTAGACTATACTGGTCGCACATTAAAGCATATCTTTGGAGGAAAGAGTTAAGCAACTGATTGATGAAAACTGAAACAGTATCAAACCTGACCAATTTCAAGCCTGTGTTACAAGAAGGGTCTTGGGGTTTTTGTTTTCAGCCAGCTTGACAGTTGTCACATTGGTCAGTGTATGTGCATGTGTTAGTGCATGCATGCCTTAGTGTTTGTGTGCATTAGTGCGTCTGATAGTGCATCTGTCCATTAGTGACTCTGTCCAGATTTGTCCCGCCTATAACATGCATTGAGCTATCTTGTTTATATTTGGCATGAATGATTACCTCAGTGAGTCGGAGTGATGTGCCAAACCCCAGGTTCCAACCTCAAAGGTCAAGATCACAAATACTGGTCAAAGCAACTCCCCCCTCCCCCCACCGGTTCCCACCTCAAAGGTCAAGTGTTGTCAACAGGCAACTAGTTTATTATTTATCTTTCTGTGTGTGTAGGGGTGCAGATAAGGATGCCTGTTTAGTGTTAATCCATGAACAAAAATATACCGTTTCACAGTATTTTAATTTTTCTGACAACTTGATCCATTGATATCTCCATCATAAAATTTATTGAGGGGGATAGGGTGGGATGAAGTTGCCATTTTATAAGGTCTTCTTCATAACACACTGAACACTTTATTAAAGTGTTTGTGTCCTTTTTTATTTTTTTTCTTATAATGTCTAATGACCTTTATTGTTTCAAATCAAAGGAATGTGTTAAGAGGTCTCTTGATAAAACATTGTCAATTTTTAATTCTCTTTTTATTAGCCAGCTGTATTGGCTCTCTTTTATTTGTATTTCCAAGTAAGTAACCAATGAAAGTAATGTTAAATATGATCCACTTAAAGCAAACAAGTTACAGATATAAGTACATGTAACATATGTGACATACAACTAATAAAGCTAATCACATCTAATTATCTTCAACATCAAATGATCTATTGTTTTCTTATCATGACAAACATTATGTTAAATTACTGTTATTTAGAACATGAAATTCCTATTTAAACTTGTACATTTCACATTTAGTGTAAAGTGTTTGAACTTCACTCTGCCGAGCAACAGAACACTGTAACAGTTAAAAATGTCTGTGGTAGGAAGGAATATTATATATACCCCAAATGCTCCTCGCCCAGTCGGGCCTTACAGGTAAATTATATAAAAAATTATTTAATGAGATTTCAAACTTGTTTTTGTTTTACAATTTCAATTAATGGAAGAAACTGTAAAGCAACATTCATAAACTGTAGATGCTTATGCGTATTATTGACCAAGCACCATGACAAATCGGGCTAATTGGCTGCGATTAGGGTAGTACCTGTTCAAACTGCCAATTTAAACGGTCCAAAAAATGATCTAAACTCTGTACAAGAGTTGCTTTACTGACTGAATGGCGAACATTGGAGACTGGTTAGACTGGATGGTTGTTGATCTGGATCTGTAAATTAAAATGGTCCTGTTGGTCCTACTTTGTCACAATGTGTCAAAAGGAGTAAATGTTATATTTTTGTTGTTACAATAAAACAATGGGAGTAACCCAAAGGAAAAATTCTGTGAACAAGTATGCATATATATCTCATAAACAAGACAGGTTGTAACCTTTACTGCTACATTCTGGTGTTCTTGAACATTTACCTTGACAGTGTGTGGTAAATGTGTTAATTTTCAATATATTTAACTGTTTTGCTCAATGTTATATTTTTTAAACCTGTAAATAATATCCTCCTCTCTTGTCAGCTTACTTTTAAAAAACATTTTTCCTCCAGTTATCAAAACTAAAACATACGCTATATCACCAAATTATATTTTAAACAATTTAATTTTAATCAATATTTTAGCAAGAAAAGTCACGTTTTAATGGAAATTTAGTTTTCTCTTGGGATCCTCTACCAGATAGTGCCATTTTGCTTGACATCTTTAACTGTAACACTTCACAAAATAAATAGGAATAAAGAAATGCAGGATTACATTTTTTCATTATCTTGTGAACATGTTGATTAAAAACAATTTAACAATTAAACAATTAAAATCTGCCAAGGAACTATTTTGCCAAGGTTAAAGTGCAAGTTGTCTTGTATGTAATGTCCCTGTGTAACTTTGGTTAATTTAGGTTATAAAACTGAGGTCGGAAACCAGTCTCAAATCTCAAGCATCTGATTGGCTGAAATATGGACTGGTTGCCATTTTAGCCAATCAGATGCTTGAGATTTGAGACTGGTTTCCATGCTCAGTTTTATAACCTTGGGCATATGCCTCCGAAGGAAAAAGTGTGGAATTGGAAAAACTTGAATCATTTTCAATGTTTACCCTACATTTCTTTATCCCTTGAGTATTATTTGCATAGAAGGTTACAGCTGTATATATTATGTTTTAAATTCCTAGCCAGGCAGTGGTGGTAGGGGAGACGATGTATTTAGCAGGCCAGATAGGACTGGACCCAAAGACAGGCGCCATGGTACCTGGGGGAACTGTGCCAGAAACTGAACAGGTACAGTCAGTGAAACTTAACTTTTTATTCATCAATTACTCACAAATGAAAGTTATGGAACCAGTTAAGACACCAATCAAAACTTAGCAATGCAATTCATGATTGAAGTCTACATGGGCTGCAAATGTGACATAAGCTTAGCTGAGTTTTCAAATTTTATTTGTCATATTTAAAGCAAACAATTCAAAACAGTGAAAAGAATTACTAGTTAATTACAGTGACGAAATAGAAGAATTCCAGCATTTGTTTGATTGATGACATCATTAGGTCATTAGCCTATCCCCTTTGTTTTATGTGGATATGTTCTGGAACAACATGATCCTGCCATCGCAGCTACAGGAAATATAAACAACAGGCATCTCACATCTGGAAAAAAAAATTAATTACTCTTTTTGTCTACCTTGAAGTGCTTAGCACAGCATTTTCACATTTGCAGTCAGTTAACACCCAGGTTAGCACAGACCTCGGCCTAGTTTTATCAAGGTCTACAGACTCTACACTGTCCGCTTAACTATTTCTGCATTACTCACATATGTGCAACTGATGGAAAAACTCGTATTGTTTGATAAGAGTTAAGTTACTGCAACTTGGGGTCAGACTTTATCAAAAAAGATAATTGTTTCATCCAGACTTTATTAGAAGATTTTCAAATTGTGACCCTTCTGGTACTTCATAGGAATGTTTTTTATCTTTATATCATAATTTTAGCAAATTGACAGTTGTTCATCATAGGTCTTTAAAGTATTTAATGTTCATTCAACATTGTCTTGTTTTTGTTTTGTTGGCATGGCCCTTGAGTTAATAATGGTCTGGTGAAAGGAGGAGTAACATATTGAAGGGAGGTTAATGTAGTATTTTGTATTTTATTGTGTTGTCTCCCTTTATTATTCCAACTACTTTAAATTCAATGAATAGGCTCTGAAGAACATGGGTGCTGTGTTGGATGCTGCTGGGGTATCATTTAGCAATGGTAGGTTATCATTTTGTGTCTACATTTGATTTTGTTTTCTACCCTCTATAAAACAATCGTCACTAATGGAAGAGTTGTTTTCTTAGTATATTTCGTAGACTTCTGCATCGGAGCCTCAACGGTCATTAGTTGTTATTAAATGTACACAGTTGTTAACATAATTTAAATGCAAAAATATTTCAGTTGTGCAGTAGTACTGTTAAAGTTTTAGCTCGACTATTCGAAAAATAGGGGAGCAATCCTACTCGCCCTGGCATCGGCATCCGTTAAATAAAATATGCACTTAGGTCTATAACTTTGAAAATGCTAAAGATATCACCTTGAAACTTGGAATATAAATTCACCATCAAAATCTACATCAGTACCATTACTCCCAAAAAATATTTTTTCTAGTTATGCACTTTTCTCACTTTAGATTTTGTGTTAACCAAATAATGCATTTGGTCCATAACTCAAAAACTACTTTAGATATTACAATGAAACTTGGAATATACATTCACCAGCAAAATCTTCATCATTATCAACACGACCCATTATCTCGAGTAGATCCAGAGACATCCATGCTGAGATCTATCAGAGTAGATCCAGCACAACCTTGCTGTCTGATCAGGATCTGCACTGTTCGCTTCTTGGTCAGAAATAAATACATGGATTTAAAAGCAAACAGTCTAGATCCTGACCAGATAGCACTGATGAGCCATCTGATCTGGATCTACACTGTTCGCACATACAATAAAATGTGTATATAGGAGGTAAAAGTGTTAAATTACCAATTTTAGTTGTGATTAACATTTAAAACACTACAGTACAGTACAGTTGTTGGTTGTCATATGTATGCTGTTGTTTCACATGACTTGGAATGAAAAATAACTCTAATACAGAAGTGCTGTTAACATTTTCCAAATATCTCAAGTATTGTTTTACTGTTGACAAAATGCAGCTAGAAAAATGTTAATGAAGGTAATGGGTACAGTATCAATATGGAAATAAACTCCAGACATTATATGTTTTCAGTCGTGAAAACAACGGTGTTCCTGAGAAACATTGCTGACTTTGACAACATGAACACCGTCTATATGAAATGTAAGTGTAATATTTGATATTTTTTACGCATACCCACAGGATAAGGCTTTATCCAATAAGCAAAGAGAGTATATCCTGATCAGCCGACACATCCAAGAAGCTGTCATTTTAGATCAGATGGCATGTGCATGTATGTGGTGGCTGATCTAAATTAACAGTGGGTGCCCATGTGATAAATGGCACATTCCATGGATTAAAGGGTTAAACTGACTAAAAATTGACCATGAAAAAAGTTTAATATCATGGTGTAAGTATGATCAAATTTCAACGCAAACGTTTGCTAATTTAGTGCACACATTCAGTAGTTCTAAAAAATAAACACTTAACTTTCATTTAATTAGTATGAATGAATGACTGCCTAGAAAGAACTTTTCTAGTGCAACTTTAAGGTAGTCTATCGACAAAACTGAAGCTTTGTGAATACTTCAAGGGTAATCATTTTCGTGGATTTTGTAAGCACACCATTCTATCCACAATTTTTTTAAATCAACATGCATTGTAGAATTAAACTTAAATATATTTTTAAAAAACCTGAAAAGATGAATTTAAGAACTTATTAAACTGATGTTTAACTTAAAAATGTGCATCTACAATATCTGTTTACTGAGGACATAAAAAGTTGCCCACAGGAGTTGAACTTTCAACAGGGTTTGAATTGGCATTTGGTTTCTTGTTTGTACTTGCAGATTTTCTGTCGCACTTCCCTGCCAGATCTGCTATCCAAGTTGGGGCTTTGCCAAAGGTTCGTAGAACATATTCAAGGCCAGGACGCACTTTCAGTGTATCAATATCATGTCTGTGCATATTATTTTGAAGATTGACTGACTTTGCAGTAAGTTTGTGGCTGTTTTTAACCTCTACTTCTGGTTAGGTAAGCCGATGTTGCATGTGTATGCATAATTTCATTATGATGTTAACCTGTTTATTTGTGGGGATGTATATTGCTTCAAGTGCATGTAACATCTTACAATGTGTAAATTGGTTTCACAACCTGGTCCCAAGGTTATAAAACTGAGCATGGAAACCGGTCTCAAATCTCAAGCATCTGATTGGCTGAAATGGCGACAAGTCGCCAATTCAGCCAATCAGATCCTTGAGATTTGAGACTGGTTTCCAATCTCAGCTTTATAACCTTGGGACCAGGTACATAGACCACTACTAGGACTTCTTCGTAACATTATTCTAAGAAAAACAAATTTTTTTCTTGATATAAATTCTACCTGTTTAGAATTAGTGATCTTACGAACTAGTTAAACAGTCAATAACACAAGGGGTGAAAAGATGCTAATGTTATCTTAAATGTTTACCTATTTAACTGTTGTTGTTTTTTGCTTGACTTTTTGAAGAACTGGTAATCCAGTATTGACATTTGGCATCTGCATCACCATATATACACATTATCACATGTGCGAACAGTGTAAATCCAGATCAGCTGGCATATCCATGCCATCTGATCAGGATCTTCACAGTGTTAGCTTCTTGTTCAGAAATAATGTAATGAATTAAAAAGCAAACCATGCAGTTTCTGATCAGATACATTAATGGCCAGCTGATCTAGATCTACACTCTTAACATGGAATAACACCCATATTCCATGGAGTAAAGGGTTGAACAATTTCTGCACTTAGTCTGTAGCTTTGAAAAATTACTTGACTGTCTAGCAGTACCCTAAATCTGCAAACACTATACACGGGATTAGTACGAGTAGTGCTACAAGTTTTTAATATGGTTGATTGCGTGGTTTCAGGGAGCCAATGTGGAGATACAGGCCATAGCTGTACTAGGACAAGTTGCTGATCTTAACAAAGTGGACGAACAATAGCCAGAACAGATGAGATCATAGTCATGTGACCTTGATTGTTCTTAAACAATTACACTTATACTTCAATCATTCCTTCTGTGTGGATATTTAAAAAGGAAATTATTATAAAAAACAACCTGAGATAAATGTCATTATCAAATGACTTTGAATATCTACATGTATACTAATTAGATATTCAGTCTGTGTAGAATAATATACATGTACTTCAAACAAACAAACATGTTTAATTTTGCTAAAAATTAAAATGTAAATATACAACCTAGTTAGTTGAATTATTTCCAGCACATATTCAACAAAAACACAAACACCAGGTAATTCCCATATAGGAGATATAAAGATAGAAGCTCACACTGACCCTTTTTGCTCAGGTTTAGTAAAAAGGTATGAAAATAAACATTTGTTCTTTTGTTTAGAATATACATTTGGCCTTGACATATAAGATGTAAAAATATTTGCTAAACTGTTTTTCAGCATATATATGAACTGTTTCGACTGATTAAAAAAGGTTGCATATCCACCATCAAAAGGACAACTGTACATAAATATGTTTCATGAATGTTACCCACAACCTTGAGTGAGAGCATGAAGTTTGGTGAGGTTTTGCCTGTTGCCCGGCATAGTATAGTTTGAATGTTCCATTTAACAACAGATGGTACCCAGTGCAAAACTTGAAACCAACCCTTGACCTTATTACAGAATTTGATGTGGTCATTTCCTAAACTGAGTGATTGTACTTTTATTAACTTATTTCAATGGAGTGTGTGCTTGAAATATTATAAATATATAAATAAGCGAGCATAGTGAACTATCATTATTTTTTTTACATGTTATTGTCAGATGTTTAAAGCATGTTAAAACCCAATTTTGTATCACAAAGGCGAACAACACATAATATATTCTCATCAAATTTCATAAGATTTGGACAATATTTAATTTTTGACATCAAAATTGGGTGAGCAACTTATCCTCTACCTTAATGTAGAGTGAATGTAAACCAGGAGAAGGAATCATGGACCAATCTAGGTCTACACTGGTTGTAAATATGAATGGGATCAGGGTAAAATGCACTTAATAAAATGTGGCTTTTATTTCCAGATAAAACTGCTTCTATAACTGAGATTCTAGCACAGAATGTAGGCTTAGTGCAAAGATGCATTTTTCAGTCCTAGACTTAACAGATGATCATACAACGATGCCAAAACTAAGTTTATCTGAAAATCAGTGGTAATTAAGTGCTGACAAGTATACGCTACGCCTTGTAACTAACAAGACAGTTTCCTCATTAGAAAGTCAGGTTTTGTATCAGGCTTACTTCTATAAACTTTGCAAAAAATTATCCTGCTGATTTAAGCAAGAAGCACTGTTTTCCTTACACTTTACACCAGAGTAGATCCAGGGCCCAAGATCATAAAACTGAGATTGGAGACCAGTTTAAACTCTCGAGCATCTGATTGGCTAAAATAGCAACCAGTTGCCAGCCAATCAGATGCTTGAGATCTGGTATCCTGATTTAGTTTCCTGATCTTGCATGTGCATCTATGCAGGCTGATCATAGTCTAGACTTACTAACTGCAGTTAATAAATTTTCTATAAAAATCCCTAGGAGCAATGAAGGCACAGGCTCATACTTAATGGAAGTTGTGTCCATGATATAACTATCAGGTGAGGTGTTATCATACCTCATTGTACATTTATTATTTATAGAACCACTTGAAGTTTTAAGACCTTTTAATATAATTATTAAGAATAAACGGTAATCTTGGCTTAACAAAGGCATCCGAATATTCCTATGATCTGCTTTCCAATCTGCTATAACTGGTTATAATAGTTTTAGAATTAGGAAAGTTTACAGCTGAGTTAATATATGACAAATATATTTCAGTCTAATATTACCCATTATTGTCTTGGTTGTATTGGCACATATTGAAGTTGAATGAAGAAATACAAATGTATCAAGAAACTAAGATAAGTTTTCCCACTAACAATCAAACATTTAAAAAGGAAAATACATGTAATACTGTAGACTGATACCTTGACCATTCATAAAGTTTTTTTCTGTCTGATCAGGATCTGCACTGATCCCTTTTTGACCAGAAATAATGTAATAAATCAAAAAGTGAACAATGCAGATCCTGGTCAGGCATCACAGATGTACCAGATGATCTGGATCTACACCCAAACATGTGGGTTATGGTGCTAAAAATGTCAAAAACTGTTTTTATCTGGAATCTGGTTGGGTAGCAGATATTTGAACAATCAAATAATATATTTTCAAATTTTAATAAGTATATGTCATTATAATGCATACATTTGCCACAATTTCCCTTCTAATTAAGGCTCAGTGTAAAGGTACCAAAGAAGTGCAGGTGTACTTATACATAGCAGTTAGTTATGTGATAAAATCTGTGAAAAATATACAATTTTAAATATTTGACCAAACCTCTGGCGGCACCTTTTCATGACCCTTAGATAGATAAAATAGAATGTCACTAAATTCCACAACAATATCAAAACGTTTAAACAAAATAAAATGAAGAGCTAATATCTATCAATACATGAGTTAAAGAGTAGTTTGCGGACAGTGAATACAGATGTATGTAACAAGTGAGACATAAGACACAACCCTGGGAATTATGACAGAACTGAACAGAACAAACGTAATGTTACAATTAAATGATAGAATCAAACATATATAAACCTGAATCAATGCAAAAAGTAAAACCTGATTGCTTGGATATTAATGGTTATAAATATCAATATCTACGTGATAACATACTGTAAATGTAACAGAATGTATTTCCCAGTGATTCCTCTTATTATAATTGAATCACTTCCTGTACTCCATTCTACCTGTCAACATTCTACCTGTCAACTTGTATATGTATCAATTAATTAATTTGAAAACATACTTCTGTATGTAGATGCAGAGATAACAACTATGCAAAAGATCATAAAAATAAATCTGGAGACCAGTCTCAAATCTAGAATATCTAATTGGCTGAAATGGCAACTAATCTCAATCATCTGATTGGCTGAAATGCCAACTGGTCACCATTTCAGCCAATCAGATGCCTGAGATTTGAGACTGGTCTCCAATCTTAGTTTTATGACCTTGCGCCCTGGATATGTTAACCAACGTGTTCTATATGCTCTGTAAATCTAAATTTGTGCATCTGCCAAAATAAGAAATTAACATAAATGGATCCCCCAGATATAATTATCATTTCACAGAAGGTACATATCACTAAACCTATGTCTAAATAGCTGTGAAAAATATATATATAACAACAATGTTGGCAACAAAAATCAGAACACTAAACTTGTTTCCCTTGCTTAAGCAAGAAATTCACTGTATAACAGATATTTAAAGAAAGCCATTAGAAACTGAAAATATTTAGCAACAGAAAAATGGTAATTTTAATCCCTAGCCAGGTTATCAAGACTTGACTCTTAACTGGTAAATTTTAGAAAAGAAAGGCTCACTTTTCTATGAAAATGAACTGTTCAATTAATTGTTCTTAGAGGTTTTAACATTAAATTCATAGACTGAATAGCTCAAGTGTAGACAACTATCATTTGAGCTGATCTGGGTCTACTGATAGTAAATGTGACATAACATTAAAGGTTAAATCATATCTGCAACCAGTGTACAACCAGATCAGCAAGCACATCTGTGCAGCTTATCATGTCCTACACTGTCCACCATCCAGCTTTTATATTTCAGCAAAACTCTCATCAATATAAAACTGACATCATTCTGTGCCATTTGATCATGATCTACTGTTTGCTTCCTGGCCAGAAAAAACAACAACGAATGAATCAAAACAGCAGTGTGGATCCTGATCAGACTGCTTTTCTTCACAAAAAAACTTAAACCCTTCTAAAAGCTTTTGTTGACAGATAGACAAGATAGAAATCATTAAATTATAAGCCTGGATTTCCTATGCAATCAGCTAAAATTAAGTTAAAAGAAATAATACAGATGTGCTCCTTTATGTCACATGTCACCATATATTTTTCATGTGCTCAAAATGAAGTCGGTTCTGATACATACTAGAAAGATTACAAGCATATGTATAACAGAAATAGCCCATTATAATGTGATATCACCTTAAGAAAGCTGCATTATCTTGTAAAAACAACATTACGTCTTATTTGCAGTGTTTCACTCTATGAATAATGAATATCCTGCTCGCAAGTCCTTTCTGCAGATTACAGATTATGTCTGTAACAATAGCTAAGTCACATCTGCAGCCAGAACAGGACCAAAGATCAAAAAACTGAGTTGTTTATCCAGTTTTAGTTTCCTGACTTTAGACACAGATTATGGATCAAGTCTCTAGCCACAGCTTAAGTCACATTTGCATCCTCTGCTCAAGATCATAAAACTAAATCTGGAGACCAGTCTCAAATCTCAAGCATCTGATTGAGATGCTTGAGATTTGAGACTGGTCTCCAATCTTAGTTTTATGATCTTGGGCCCAGAGCAGCTACAGATTAGCAGGTACATCTGCACAGTCTGATAATGTATATAGACTGTTTGCTATTCAGTTCACATATTCCGTTAATAAATGTTCGGAAAACACCCTATGACAAATGAAATGACTGTCTCAAACTGAAAGTTAACTCTGTCAAAACTGATTATTACAGCAGGTGAACGATAAGGACTGTTTCACAATCTTGACTCAAGAAAAATACCTTTTAACAGCTTTTTGCTATAATCACAGCAAAAGTACATTAAAAATATGAAAAAAAACACTTAGAATTTAATCAGTATTTTTTTGGCATTAGAAAATTCTCTTACATATACACCTTAAGCAACAGAAAGTTTACTTGTTCTCATGTTTATTGTACCTCCTAGTCGCGCTAAGGTGACCCATGTTTCACTATTGACAAGTGCAATATAGTTCTACTTAAAAATAAAATTTACAAACTTAAATTATTAATGCAACATGAAAATCATACAGATTCTATTGCACAACAATATTATGAAAGAAAAAGAAATAAATTAACATAATAATCTATAAAAACATAAATCTTTAACATAAATTTTAAGGAAAATCACAAACACTATTATGACTGTGTAAAGGCATTTAACCATGTAAGCAATAAGCGCTGTATGTCATCTATAAAACCAGTGTAGACCCAAATCTTATTAGAATTTAATCATTTATTTCAGGTGGGGTCCATTTCCTAATTTGTTTACTTGGTGCTCAGGTAGTTAAGAAAAATCGAATATTTAAATATTATTGTATTGTTAGCATTGCTTTTACCCTTACCTCCATATATGTATCTGTATGGCATGGGTGAACAGTGTAAACCCAGATCAGCTCGCATATCCGTGACATCTGGTCAGGATCTACACTGTTCTCTTTTGATTTATAAGGTTATTTCTAACCAAAAAGGGAACAGAGTAGATCCTGATCAGATGGCACCAATGTACCAGCTGATCTAGATCTACATTGTTTGCACATGATATAAAATGCATATACATGGAGGAAAGGGTCAATTTATACCTGCATGCAACAGTAACCTTTTAGTACCAGCAAAACTTAGTGCATCTGCACTATCCACTGTCTACAGTTCAAAACAATCTCAGAAGCCGGATTTCATGTTTTCTTACTAGCAAAAATGTAAAATTGGACAAGTGGAACGAGAACACAGTTTTTAGCCCTTTGGTTACCTACAATAAGGAAGTACATTTGTACTTACAGTAAAAGGGTCCTCTTTTTGAGGATGAATACTGATTGAAATTTGAATGAAGAGTACTGATTAAATGGCATTTTCGTACAGAGTAGGTCTGAAGCAGGAAGTAAATGTCAATTTTTAGTGAATGTTAATGATAGATTGTTGTAAATCAGCCTTTGAACAGGGGTTATTTTGGCCTGTTTACTGCCGAAATTGTTTACCTGTCAAACCAGCCAATACACTTTTGAAATTATTGCACAAGGAAGCCAGTCAAGGTACCCTTTCTTGCAGCAAGAATATGTTGCATTGGATAGTATTACAAAGTTCAGGTGAGATTTTTCTATTCGGAAAGTTTATAAAAATATTCTGTTCACAAATGCTTATATGAAACATATAGGGAAAAAACTGTGTTCTTAGGCCAAGTTGAACAATATGCCCTGCAAATGTAAAATGTGTGAACTTGGACATCAGTTTGATTACATGTACCTGCATCAAAGTATATCAGAAAAACTTGACTAAAGTATGCTTGCCTTCTTTGATGTGCTAATTTATAACTTATAAGAAATCCAGATTTATTAAGAATAAGTTGAAAAAACAACAGCATACATATATGGTAACTTTAAAAAAATGTCACATTAAGAATGTTTGATGACCAAATATATGCAAAGAGTAAATGTGAGAAATGTCTGATGACCAAATGTTTTTTATAAAGAGTGAAGAACAGAAATGTAAAATGATCAAATGTATGCCGAGTTGAAATCGAGAAATGTCGGATGACCAAATGTATGCAATTTTTTTAAAATGACCAAATGTATTTAAAGTGTTAAAAGTGAGAAATGTCGGATGACCAAATGTATGCAAAGAGTTAAAAGTGAGAAATGTCGGATGACCAAATGTATGCAAAGAGTTAAAAGTGAGAAATGTTGGATGACCAAATGTATGCAAAGAGTTAAAAGTGAGAAATGTCGGATGACCAAATGTATGCAAAGAGTTAAAAGTGAGAAATGTTGGATGACCAAATGTAGGCAGAGTAGAGTGAGACATGTGGGATGACCAAGTGTATGTGAAGAGTTAATGTGAGAAATGTTGGATGACCAAATGTAGGCAGAGTAGAGTGAGAAATGTCGGATGACCAAGTGTATGCGAAGAGTAAATGTGAGAAATGTTGGATTATCAAATATTTACCTGCATGTATATTTAGTTGTTAGGAATCTTTTAAGCTTCTTCTTGAGTTTAAATTTTTAAGATGATATTCTTGTCCAGGACTAAACAAGAAAATAAACCAACAGCCAAATATCCAATTAAATATATATAGAAGACAACTGTCTTGCTGATACTAAATACAAATGCCTTTTCAAGATGGATTTTTTTAAGGTCACTCAATAGTGGCTTTTTAAACAGTTCTTTAAAGTAAAAACAACTTATAAGGACAAAACGTGTTCTTAACAGAAAGCACATTTATTGATCAAAGAATATATAAATGAGACAATTATGTCCACAGGTAACAAACTTCTCAACAATACCAAAAATATATATAACCAAACTTGACAATAACTGAGATGATATAAGCTAAATGTCTTGACTGAAGCACATATTTTACATAACTTATGGTTTAAATCTCAGAATTCAAATTGTTTAATGATAGCCAAATTAATCAATGGCAATGTCATAACTTTATATTAACAATGGTAATGACCTACAATAAAATGAAAATAAATTCACATTCTTACAGCTTTAACATGTATTTAATCAATTTAAACATGAAAAGATATTGTTTACATTAAACTATACATGTGTATAACATTAAACAATGCTGAAAAAAGTTCACATTTATTTGTGTTTGACAGAGAAAGGCTCTGTTATGTGAATAAATCACTTTTTGTCATCTTAACCCTTTCCTCCATAGACACTCCTTTATGGCAAGAGCAAACAGTGTAGATCCAGATCAGCAGGCACATCTATGCCATCTGATCAGGATCTGCACTGTTTGCCTTTTTATTCATTAGGTTATTTTAGACCAAAATGTCACCAGTGCAGATCCTGATCACTGCCGGCTGATCTGGATATACACTGGTTACACATGCCTGAAAATGCATATATATGGAGGAAAGGACAGTGATTAAATCTTATGCCAATTAACAATGACACATGCATTCTTTACTTGTTTTGACCTAAATTCTGCTGGCTTCTCTGTGACAGAAACATGATGGTAACAGCCTTTACTGTCGTCGAATCAATAAATTTTAGCAGAGCATCCCATAAACTAGGATTGGGACAACCTAGATTATGAATACAGTTAGTGTTCTACAGAAATTTGTACACTACTTTTTGATAACCTTAATACATATATACCAATTCAAACATTCAAGTAACAAAAATATGTTATTAAATCTTTAACAATTTTAGTCTGTCATTTTACTAATACTGGTTCAGATGGCACCAAAACAGTCAATCGAATGTTCACCCTTTACTCAATGGGATATGGCTGTTATCCATGGACCGACCGTGTAGATACAGATCAGCCTGCACAACAATGCCTGATCAAAGAAATCATGGCAGATCATGGCTGATCTGGATCTTAAATGGTCGCACATGTGACAAAACCCGTATTAAAAGAGTTTAGAGTTAATAATGCAAAGAGCAAATAACAAAACTCCCAAAACCTTCCATCTATCTGTTAAAAAACAAGAAAACCATAGCGCAATGAAATTAAAGCTACACCATGATTTCTTTTTTTAAGTTTGCATCAGTTTTGGACATAACATTCTGATGCTTGGTTTTGACAACATTGCCAATACAGTATTGCAGGGTAATAAAAATCCAATTTCTTTTAAATAGAGATGCATTAATAAAGCAAAAAGAAAGATTCTGAGTCAATTGTGAGACAATTATTCACCAGACACGTTTTATCATTTTATGGCTCATTACAATTATGAATTGAATGTTAAAAACTCCAGACATTACTTCTTTAGTCACAACAAAATATATTTTTAAAGCAATATCACTGCAGATATATTCTGTGATAACTGAATTCATAAATAAACCCTTTACTCCATATATATATGCCTTTAATTGCATGAGCTAACAGTGTAGATCCAGATCAACCTGTGCATCTGCTTTTAGAGTCATTAAGTTATTTCTAACCAAGAAGAAATCAGTGTAGATCCTGATCAGATGGCATGCATGTGCCGATTGATCTGGATCTACACTGTTTGCCCACTCACTAATGTGTATCTATGGAGTAAAGGGTTAATAGCAAACTATCCAGATATTACTCCATGGCCAAGCATAACAAACTACATGGTCCAATTAATAGTTCACAGGATATTTTATTAACTAGTTTAGTCAAACTTGTGCTTAAGATAACCTGATAGAAAGGACAACCTGTCTTGATATACCACTCAATTTGCCCCTATCCTTTCTAAATAATTTTAACTTTTTTCTTAAACCTGTTAAAAAGACTCCAGTTGTTGAGAAAAACATTTGTTGATCCCCTGGCTGGTCTTTAAACACAAGTTTAACAGATTCCACGATATCACCTATTATCTGTGCTATCTTCCGTGGTACGATCAGAATATCTCTTCTGAATTTCTTCAAATATGTTAATGAGATTCTGCAATCCAAAAAGATAGCCATCATCAATGCCCTTATGGGGCGTATCGTCAGTGAACCTGCTGTGTGTGGAATGTGCGAAGTCAATCATCCTCACGTCCACCATAGAATTATCATCCCAACTACCACTCGAACTTCCAACATCAGTCTGGGTTTTACTGTCATGTTTAGTGAAAGTTCGTGCCAAACTTGTAGAAGCCACTTGCTCTGTCACAACATCCTGGTCCATATCGTCATCATGTAACATGGTGTTACCACCGTACATGATCAGTAAGGAACTTGAATAAAACCTGAAGGTTTCTTGTTGCTGTACAACCTTATAAAGT
Source organism: Corbicula japonica (assembly GCA_038501625.1). Taxonomy (NCBI): domain Eukaryota; kingdom Metazoa; phylum Mollusca; class Bivalvia; order Venerida; family Cyrenidae; genus Corbicula; species Corbicula japonica. The sequence goes on from JAZAYU010000008.1 coordinate 9,968,682, forward strand.
CTATGAAGACGGTTTAATATTGGCTCAATGAGCTCTAGTCGGAACTTCTCTCCATCATATAAGAACAGTTCTAGAACATCCTTAAATCCTTGCACTGTCAGTTTACGACCATGGTATTTATTCTGACAAATAAACTGGCCGGAGGTAGACTGGTACACCTGAATCAGGAAAAACATTGTCATTATTATAACTTTCATGAAGTCTGCAATTATGTTTTGTCTTTTGTAATGTCAAGTGCAAAATTTTCACATTAAAAATGTAAAAATCTAGACAAGCTTCAGAGATGTGACAAATTAAATTTTAAAATTCTAAAATTTGCTCACCATTCACCCCCATCCTTTTAAAAACTTTTGTTTCAGGCAAAATGTTACTAATTTTTCAATTGTCTAATATCCCCTTCTGATACCAAGCCAACTCATCTCTGAAGCTCATTAACATTAAATTCAATTTGTATAGATAACTTGTTATTGTTTAGTCTGGGCAAGACAATTACCTGACGATGATGATTGTTAAAGTTAATAGCACAAAACGGCCTTTAATATGAGCTGCATAGCCAGAAAATGGACATGCTTGAAAATTGTTGGTATCTTGAGATTTTCAGTTAGAAAGCAAAATAGTTATTCCTTTGTATTTCAAATAAGTTTTAACTGAATTACTTATGCCATTATATTATAACATATCACTGAAGTTTCATCTGTAAGTATAAAATGTTTATATTTCATGAAATCCTTTGATAAAATTTAATAATATTGAAAGATTTTAGACCAATTTTCTTGTGACACAACTCATATACCAGCACAAATCATGCAAAAACATACATAAACTATCTTCACCAAACAAAGACTTTAAGCTGGATCTTAAATAGTTGACTCTATATTATTTTATTACATACTTTGAAATGAGATGTTTGAGTTAAGTAACTGCATTTGTATACATAATTACATGTTCCTCTTCCCTACAAAGCAATGCAAATTCTAGATTATTCATGCAAGGTTGATACATGAATTTACAGAGAACCAAATTACCCAAACTTGAGTTGAGTTTTGGACGGTCACGTCAAAACCAGGCGAGGATGTTCAAGTGTCAACCTCACCTGCATGTTGCCATGGCAGCAAAAACATTCTGTTAGAAAATTAGAATATGGAAACATCGAGTGTTTGTATCAAATGTAAGAGATGAAAGAAGTATGTGAACATGTTTATCAGAATGCATTCATATTAATCCAAGAATAAATGGATCATCTGAACCTGTGCATGCAATTTTCAACCTTAACACATGACCTTAATTTTACAGGAAATGCTGTAGCACTCAACAGTGCAATTAACTTTATTATTGAAGCTGAGTACAAATGAAATTTTGTTTTAAATTAGAGATGTAAGAAAATAAAACCGATATATTACTCATCTCATGAAATACCGTAGTTAAACTCAATCGCAATGTATTCATTAATATTTTAAAGTTTTAATAAAACAATAAGCATAATTTGGAACAATTTGATGCTTTTGTGTGTGCCATTTTGATGAGCAAATATTGTTTTACAGTAGAAAATGCATGCATAGGCTCATTTTTATTTCACCGATTGTCCTTACTGTTCTGCTGTCCAGATCACTTAAATCTTTTCCACATCAATAAGTAAGTAATGGTCAGTATCATCACAACAATCTTATGCTATGATAGTTGGAACATTTAAAAAAAATATCTTTTTATTAAATTACTTTGGTTGGAAATATCTTTGCTATTAAGTTTCTGTAGTAAACTATGCCTCATTGATGTAATGTACTGCTCGCTTTATCAAACCTGATTCAATTTGCATTTTATTCAGTTGTGTTTATGCATGCACTCAGTTGTAAAATAGTCAGTGTCCTGTCTATAATTAATTTTTAAATCCATCCATAAAAATCAGATGACTGATTATGCTTGTGAGCTACTCGGGTGGGGGGTGGGGATGGAGGAAAATAATTTCAATTAGTTCTGAATAAAATGATGGTATATGAGTGACTTAATGTTATTAACATCACATTTTCAAAGTAGGTTGGTACCATTTTATTTCAACAAAAATGACCTTTTTATGTGGGCCTAAATATGTGCATTGGTGTTATTGTCATAAGATAAGCTATTTAATTATTAAAAGATTCTGCTGGGTTTGATTACCCATGTTCCTTAGCATTAAATACATATAAATTAAACTCAAATTATACCTATTCAACTAGTAGTGATGAATCCAGTAATGCAGGAGTTGGTTTATTACTTGATCCTGTTACTGATAAAAGTCAAGTGTTCTTTCAAGCAACTGGTTAGGTAATCTCTCAAGATAGTGTCAAATACATTCATTTTTGGATTGAATGAATGCAGAGTGCAAAGATGGTTAAAAGTATCTGGTTATCTGGTAAAATTTGAGTGCTACCATTTTCAAAGAGTTGTACAGTAAAACAAGTATGTAGACAAAAACATTACTCTTAATGCAAAAAACGGGAAACACATTTAAATAACAATCGGAAACAACACAGTTACTTAATGCAACAATCCCTCTTAATATGTTAACAAGGTTCATTTGACATGAGAAGAGACTGATTTCAACTTTCCCATTGGAGTTTCCTGTTCAAACCTTGTTAATAACCAATAAAAATTCCCCGACAGGTGAGCCAGTTTGATTTTTTATTGCACTTAGTTGAAACATCTCTACAAAGAAGCCTGGTTCCATGATCATATTTTGATTAGAAATCACAAAAAGTAACACAGCAAACTTGTAGAATGTAACAATATACTGTTAACCAAAGCATTATACCATACCTGCATTCCAATTAACCGCAGACCAACAGCACTGGATGTCGTGTTTGCACATTTCCGCTTCTGACTTTCTTTCTTTGACTCAGGGGCATCATCTCCATGCTGCCGGGTTCCCATTTTGAGATCCAGAATGCATGGGTACTTAAACTTGGCAGCAACATTCTCAAGCAAAATAAACTCTGTCAAACAGAAAATGGTGACCATGTTAATCACAATTAAGTGTAAGCTGACTGTCCTAAGCCTTTACTTCATGGGGTATGACTTGCATCAACTTTGCAACCAGTGTAGATCCAAATCAGTTTGCACATCCATGCAGTCTGTTCAGTATAGGCACTGCTCCCTATTAGATACAGTAGGCTTTAGTTCTGCCCAAAGATCCTGATCAGACATACAGATGTGCACGCTGATCTATATCTACACTAGTCACACATGATGAAAGGTGTACCCCGAGGTAAGGTGTTAAGCATCCTTTCTCATATCTGAATTAATGGAATGGACTCAGCTCACCAATTGAGGCGAGTCTATTCATTGCTCAAATGGTTCTTTTCCGATGATTTATGAACGAACTGAATTTATTAAATGAATACCAAACAGTGTAGATCCTGATCAAACTGTGCAGGGTGATCTGGGTCTGCAAATGCGATAGATGCTTTGATTCCTTTCTCATCTTTAACAAAATTCTGCAATACTGGTTGTTGGGATCTTCAACTGTACATGTTTTATCTAGGACATTAACCAGAATCAGGTAATTTTGACAAGTGTCATACATTTCCATTTGCTATCAATGTAGACACAATAAACTTGCCAACAACTTTGATAGGTTGATGAAAATAAATAATCCTTCAAATACAAGTTTAATGTGATGTGGTGCCATAGGAAAGCCTCTGACACATTGTAAATCCCCACATATAGCACTAGTTATTGGTGCTACACAAATCTCTTGGTTCTACCGCAAAACTAAGATACTTGGTAATCTTTATTCTATGGATATGCCTTTTATCACATGATAAACTGCTGACTGTCATAAATAACCTAATTCATCTAAAAGCAAACAGTGTAGATCCACATTTGACTACATTGATGTGCAGGCTAATGAGGATATACACTGGGTGCCCATGGATATAGCCATATCCCATAGAGTAAAGGGTTTAAAAACATTTTATTTTAGGATAGTTAAGAAAGCAAGAATACTTTTAAGGTGTGAGTCTTGATTGTCATTTCTCATCATTGCAAGCTGTCGTTTGTGGCATTTCAGACTCCAGGGATTTAGGTTAGCCAACTTGGAGCCAGATGTGGGGTCTGGCATGTGGAACAATGTATCTGTCTGTGTGCTCACTTCTATACTACCACTGCGCAACAGTCGGACGCTGAAAATGTTTAAATCAACCTTCATAAACAAACTGAGATTGATCCAACTAGTATATCAATTACAAGAGCACCATGCTCAGTCGACAATAAAAGAACACATTAAAGCTGACCAAACAATTATTTGTGTCACTAATAATAATAACGATGGAACAGTTTATGAATGGTTAGTGTCTATTATTACAGTAACATAATAGTTAGTGCTGATGTTTCCAGAATTACCATAAAAAAGATGCATTATAATTACCAAATAGTAAAATAAGAGCACCTGCTCATTAAAAGGCCAAAATTTTTTTAACCCAATTAGTTAAAGAGTTGGGGGTGGCCAACACATAGGTATAAGGGCTTAGCATCTTTTTACCAGAACAATTTTGCCTATTTTCAGGCCACAAGATGCAAGATGTTGACTTCATGATATGGTGACATGAGCTCCCTTAATTTTAGAGTAGACATGAATTGAAGGAGGCAGCATAGCTATTTAACAGTAGGGTTTCTAAAATTTCAAAATCCCGCTTGGACATTGGCAACAAATTTGACTATTCCATGTGTCCGAGTCCCCACAACTGCACTGCACACTACAGTTATAACACTAAATTTGGATTTTTCCTACAAATTTAATGTTTATTTTTATGGGAAGTTCATGTTTAATGATCATACCTGTATGCATTATTTGTGCCTCTTGTATTACGATTACGGGCTGGTAAAACTGGACTTTGCGAGTTTTCATTTTCACTGCCACTGGACAGAGGGGAACTTGCCCTATCATACTGTTTGGGTGACCCTCTGGGGGATGACCTCTGTGCTAGAACACCTCTCTGACTCTCCGACTGGACTGGGTGACCTATCAGAGTTATCTGCCCATCTACATCTTCTTGTAACTCCACTTCTATTATACCTAATGCAAGAGAGAGAAAAAAGCTTTGTATTAACATTATCTTCAAAAGAAGTTCTAACATGACTTCCAAACTTTAAACCAATCAAATACTCTGTTATTATTAAATAGCACTCGGATGGATGTTTCGAATTTTTAGTGCAAGAGAAGTGCAAGAATTCAAAGACCATTTAATTTAGTGAGTACATGATTGTACAATAGAACTGCAGGAATTTATGCCAGTTGCAAACACTTCATTAAATTTTATGGGAGATGCACCAGAATAAAACTTTGCAAAATTAAATGATGCCACTAATGTAATTGTCAATGATCTATCTTCCAAAATTACTTTGTATCACACTGTCATACATGTAAATTCTGTCCAGTCATCTAGTTTACAATGTGTAACTTGCAGATATTTATTGCTTCTAAATCAACATCAAAACCATGATTTCAACATTATGCAGGGCATAATTATCTCTCTTTTTTTTCTCATATTTAGTGACATCTCAAAATGAGCTCCAATATATTTGTACATTGGATTTCCCCAAACTCAGTAATATAATTATGATATCTATCCAGTTTATTCCAGTTCTCTGCAGGTAACTGGAAACTTCCTCTGCTTTAATGGAGAAGTCTGATCAATGATCTACAGCTTATTTATTAATATTCCTGCATACTATTTTTTGTGGATTTTATCAATCCATGTATCTGACCAGAAAATAGGGAATGATATGTAAATGTATGGTAGAAAATGGAAAACCATTTATTTAAGCCTTTACTACATGGGATATGGGTGTTATCCCATGGCTGAGCAGTGAAGATCAACATCAGCCGATACATACATGCTGTCTGATCAGGATCTACACTCTTTGCTTTAGATTCATTAGACAAAGAAGCAACAAGTATTGATCCAGATAAGATGGCATGGATGTGCCCTGTGATCTACATTGGTTGCACATACCAAAAAAACATGTATGTATGGAGTAAAGGGTTAAGAACCCATGGAAATGCTGTTTTAATCCAACCATGTAATTTCATGCTCACAAAGAATAATGCATTTACAGGTGAGAGACTAAAATGACAAAGTCTTTTAATCCTAAATTTGCAACTAGCATACAACTAGTGTAGATCCAGATCAGCCTGCATATCAGTGCAGTCTGATCACAATCTACATTTTTCACCTTCGAAAAACACCCTGTGAACAATATAAGGGGCACGACACGGAAAGGTACCTTTGAACAGTTGACGACAATCATTTAAATGACATCATAAAGTAAAGCAGGCAATATTAATTATCCTGGATTTCATGGCAATATTACAGTATAATGTCATAAATGTGTAATAAAATCACCTAGTAATTATGAGAAATTGATAGATAATTGCAAGTTCTTTCTAAATATAGTAACAACTAAAATGTCCACAAATATGACGGAAGATACCTTCCTCAGTGGCGTGCTCCATATGATCTGAAACAAATTCAAACAACACACATTCACCAGCTGTCAATACCAGCTGTTGAGCCACTGAGAATCAAACCCTAAACCTCTATAGTGGCTCTCCCAATAACCAACGGAGCCCAGAATGAAATCTGAAATTTATTGCCAAGTTTGCAATTCTTCCTGGGTAGTTATATACAGTCAAGTTTAAAATATATAACGAGTATGTTTACAGCACAATATCAAATTTCAAAGTTACAATACACAATGTATTGGACTGAAAGACAGATGACATAATTTAGTCTTGTAATTATTCATTTATTTTAAATGGTTTGAGGATAGATATAAATAAACTCCATATATACATGTTTTATTGCATGTGCAACCAGTGTAGATTCAGATCAGCTGGAACACCTGTGCCATCTGATCTGGATCTGCAATGGGTACATCTTGTTCAAAAATAACCTAATGAATCAATGCATATTCTGATCAGATAGCTAGGTTGTGCTGGCTGATCTGGATCTTCACTGTTCACCTATACAATAACGGTTTATCTATAGATCATTGATAGCTTCAACCACTGTGACAGCACTTTGTCATTTAGATCAGTGTTGACCAAGATGCTGCATATATGCATGGTCTGGACAGGTTCTACACTGTTTGCTAATCAGTTATTAAATTCATTCAATAAATATTGTGTAACACCTACATGATCAATGAATGGACTGGCTAAAATTGATAGGAAGATGATTCCATTACAGCATTTCAGTTAAATGCTTACTGTATATAGAAGATTATAACTTGAATCAGTGGGGATATTGATTGTCAGACTGGTATAAAATGTAGAACCTGTAGAAACAGAGACTGATCTGGGCCAACAATGTTTGTAATTTATGGAATATTTGTATTAGTGTACCATCTTCCATGGCAAAGGAATTCAAGCAACTTCCATTGCAAATGGATTCCTATTAATCCTCTAAGACATTCCAGTGGAGAGCAGTGGTGTTAGTACTGGACAGGTATGAAAATAGTTTACACTGACCACCCTATCAAAACAACATTAAGTTCATTAACAGTTGCTATCTACCTGTCAGACATCATCAGGTAGATTTGTTCCATGTCTACCACTACAAACCTAACTTGATTCCCCACTGCATTCCAAGAGTGGGGGAAGAAAAAGCAATTTTAACAAGATTTAATTCTGGGAAAGGGTGAGGCATGCTCATAACTGATATAGGGCAAGTGTATTCAATTAACAATGATCATGGTGTGGTCAATTTAATCAATTGTGCCTGTACAATACCTAGAGGCTGCAGGTAGTGTGATCTGCCATTTGTGAATGTGATTCCCTCTGCCTGGATCCACCCCAAATTTAAGGCCTTATAATTCTACATATTAGCTAAAACCAGCCAGGACACACAAGTCCCAGTCAGTATAATGTTTGGAAATTTATTATACTTTTTTCAAATTCATATAAAATGAAACTATTGATTAAAACATACCAGTAAGTGCAATGATAGGAAGTAGGATATATGATCTAAAGGATATGTAAACTAAGAAAGGATTTCCTTTTAGTCTATGTCAAGATTAAGACATGCAATGAAACACAATGGAAGAAGTTTTTAAGATGAACTTCACAATGACTTAACCCTTTACTCCACATATACACATTTTATCGCATGGCAACCAGTGTAGATCCAGATCAGCTGGCATGGATACATTTGTAATCACCATAATCTGGTTATCAGGATACATTCATTTATCTTGTGTACTTTGTAAGTTATTGCTGTATTAAGTTTTTTTTTATAATTTTAGTCAGCTGATCTTTGACCTCTGGGCAGACCAACACAGACAGAAATTTGTTTATGAATTGCTTTATATTCATTCTGAACATACTCTTAGCTTTTCAATATAGTTTACACAAAGTAAACAACTACATCTGCAGAACCAGGTAAACACAAGAGCAATTATCAATACATCCTGGGCAATTACAGAACCTGGTAATGTATACAGCAGGTTAATGAAGGAGGTTGCTAACCTTGGACTGATTCTGGTACTCACTGGAAACCCGTCACATCAGTGCAATCTGATCAGGATCTACACTGCTAGCTATCTGATTCATCAAGTTATTTCTGACCAAGAAGCAAACAGTGTAGATTCTGGTCTGAAGGTTATAAAGCTGAGCATGGAAACCAGTCTCAAATCTCAAGCATCTGATTGGCTGAAATGGCGACCAGTCGCCATTTCAGCCAATCAGATGCTTGAGATTTGAGACTAGTTTCCATGCTCAGCTTTATAACCTTGGGCACTGATCAGACAGCACAGATGTGCGAGCTGATCAACATCGGGATCTACATTGGCAGCACATGTGATAAAACCTGTATATATGAAGTAAAGGCTTAACCAACAGCAAGAGAATTATTTCTGTAGACCTTATGTCAAAACTGTCATCAATGTAGACCCGTCTAGACCCTTATCAAGTTCTCCTATTTCTGCACTAAGCAATAAAAATGGGGTGAGCTGACTCCATTTTCTTCATTTTGTTAAAACTTCCCATGCTGAATTAATATAATGGACTGGGGTTCCAGTCATTATCACCCGGATGTTTTTCACTAATATATTGACAGAAAATAGAACTTAGTAGTATACCATTCTCAACAATTCTAAACTACAGCTGATGAACAGTTAATAGCAAACTCTGTTGATCAACTATTTATCCTTTCCTCCATATACATGCATTTTATCGCATGTGCGAACAGTGTAGATCCTGAACAGCCTCATACTGTCTGATCAGGATCTGCACTGATTTGGGTGAGAAATAACAAAATAAACAAGAGGGCCATAATGGCCCTAACTCACTCAACTGTGTTTAGTCAAGTTTCTTTGTGACCTTGACCTTGATCACAGACACCTGGGTAGCAATCCCAAGCTGCCCCTTCTTATAAGCCACCCATACACCATGTTTGGCATCAACAGGCCAAAGCATACTCAAGTCATTACACAGAAACTGAATTTCTATTTTTAGCAACAGTGACCTTGACCTTGATCACCGACACCTGGGTAGCAATCCCAAGCTGCCCCTTCTTATAAGATACCCACACACCTAGTTTGGCTTCAATAGGTGAAAGCAAACTCAAGTTATTGAGCGGAAACTGAATTTCTATTTTAAGCAACAGTGACCTTGACCTTGATCACAGACACCCGGGTAGCAATGCCATGCTGCCTCTTAATATAAGCCACCCATACACCATGTTTGGAATCAATAGGCCAAAGCAAACTCAAGTTATTGAGCAGAAACTGAATTTCAATTTTCAGCAACAGTGACCTTGACCTTGATCACAGACACCTTGGTAGCAATCCCAAGCTGCCTCTTAATATAAGCCACCCATAAACCATGTTTGGCATCAACAGACCAAAGCATACTCAAGTTATTACACAGAAACTGAATTTCTATTTTTAGCAACAGTGACCTTGACCTTGATCATAGACACCTGGGTAGCAATCCCAAGCTGCTCCTTCTTATAAGCTACCCACACACCAAGTTTGGCTTCAATAGGTGAAAGCATACTCAAGTTATTACACGGAAACTGAATTTCTGTTTTTAGCAATAGTGACCTTGACCTTAATCACAGACACCTGGGTAGCAATCTCAACCTGCCTCTTAATATAAGCCACCCATACACTATGTTTGGAATCAATAAGCCAAAGCAAACTCAAGTTATTGAGCAGAAACTGAATTTCTATTTTTAGCAACAGTGACCTTGACCTTGATCACAGACACCTGGGTAGCAATCCCAAGCTGCCTCTTCTTATAAGCTACCCACACACCAAGTTTGGCATCAATAGGCCAAAGCAAACTCAAGTTATTGAACAAAAACTGAATTTCTATTTTTAGTAACAGTGACCTAGTTTTTGACCCCAGATGACCCATATTCGAACTCATCCGAGAAATCATTGGGACAAACATCCTGACCAAGTTTCAAAACAATCAAGGCAATAATGTGACCGCTAGAGTGTTAACGAACTAAGTGTGGACGGACGCCGGACGCTGGACATTGATCAATCCTAATAGCTCATCCTGAGCCTACGGCTCAGGTGAGCTAATAAAAAAGCAAACATGTAGATCCTGATCAGATGGCACAGATGGCTGGCTGATCTGGATCTACACTGGTAGCACATGCCATAAAATGTGTATAAGGAGTAAAGGGTTGAGGACACTGCCCCATCAATAACATCTCCAACAAATACCCATAACAGTGATCACAGTGAATGATAAAGTCGATAAAAATAACTTTTACAATTTATCTTACTTTATCCTAAGAATAACTGTATTGTCCAGCAGGTCAAAAACTTGACAAAACAGAATTTTAAGATAAAACTAGGACACTGTCCTGTACATTTTTTTCACTAGCTTAGTCAATGACTTATAACAAGCAATGATGAGCTATTTGACTCGTAAATGACCCTGACTAGCTGAGACAATCAGCTGTAAAGGTTTCATCCATCATCAAGTTCACAGGTTCATCGACCAATTAATACAAAACATATGCTGACTTCACAGATCTCACAAGCCAGGTATAACAAACAGAAACTGACTTTAAACTGAAGATTTTGAAGTGTAACACTAGTGTGCTTTAATGATTTTGATAAAATTAAGTTTACAACAAATTTGGAAAATTACTATTGCTTAAGGGTATATTGTTAAGTAATGTCCTGTTTACAATGTCATCTGGAACATTATGAACTTTCACAACTATTTACAGAGATAATATGGTTGTTAACCCCTTAAACCAAATAAATGGTTGTATGGGATTTATCTTATGTTTGACAGTGTAGATCCAGATCAATATCCTATGAAGTAAAGGAGATCAATATCCTATGAAGTAAAGGAGATCAATATCCTATGAAGTAAAGGAGATCAATATCCTATGAAGTAAAGGAGATCAATATCCTATGAAGTAAAGGAGATCAATATCCTATGAAGTAAAGGAGATCAATATTCTATAAAGTAAAGGGTTAATTAGGTATTCTATCAAGATTTGTCTTTCAGTGGCAAAACTGTTTTTATGACCCTTTCAATAATATAGATAATTGGTAATTTTAATAATATCATTTACATGTAAGCTGAAAATCCTGCAATCGTGCAATCATATATGGCATAAATGTCACCCTGTGTTTTCACAGAATGTTGTGTGAATTTGGTCCAGACCACACAGTGCTAGTTGGGTTTGATCCCAGATTTGATCAGCAAGATCGAAGATAAAAAAGTTCTATTTTGTTTGGTACTTTCAATAAAAACTTTAGTCCCAGATCAGCTATTACATCCGCATACTCAGATAATCCATTTGATCAAGCAATAACACAAATTATTTAATACCAAAGTTTATTCTGCGATATAATATGTCTTTAATATTGCTATCAACCTAATGTCATAATATTATTTGGTTCATTAACTATTTCATTACAACAATGCCAGCATGATTTTTAATCCAATAAATCAGAGATTGTATCATTATTTCTGCATTTATTGCATTTGCAAAGCATGTAGATCCAGATCTGCTGGCACATCTCACAGATCGGATCTACACTGTTTGTTTCTTCATCAGAAATTACCTAATGAATCTAAAACGGAACATCGTAGATCATTATCAGATGGCATCGATCGGGATCCACACTGTTGGCATGTGTAATAATATAGTGTAAAGGGCTAAAACATACCTCTATAGTCTGGAGTGAATTCTTTGAGATCATTGGGTAGGGACTCGTAAAACAGGTGCTCTCGTGTGATCAGAGGCTTGCAGAGTGTTGTCTCGTTAAACCTTAACACACAACTGTGACCTCCAACCTGAAATCATGATTTTTTAATGTAAAATGCTCAAATAAATGTCCTGAATTCTGAGTAAATTCTGAGTAATTTTTCTGTTACATCATCTTTCCTTGATGGACAATTAGTTTTAGGATTGCAACTGTGAAGTTAAACATGAAATCTGTATTAACAATCAGTGAAAAAATTGCTTTGCAATGCCAAATGGATGACAAATTAACTATGATTTTTTATTTGGTATCTAGTCATCTACATGTAGACCAGTTTCAGAAATGTACATTACATTCTGGACTTTTTACAGCCTTAATAGATGAAATAATAAATCCTGGAGCCTGAAAAATAAGAACAATATTTTATCTGTATAGATAACCTTGTTCCTATTCTTGACTGAGGTTATGAGGCAAGTGTAACCTGTGTACCAGATAAAATATAATTGAACCAAACAATAACACCCTGTAAATATCAGAATAATTTCCATAGACATTAAATGTTATGATTTACCTGTAAAGCACAGAATAGATACTATCTTAGAATAAAAGAAAAGAATAAAGTAGAATAGAATAACAAAACTTTTATTCACAAAACCATTTGACAGTAAGTGTCCTCCAAAAATAGAGTAATAGACAAACTTTAACATTCTTTCGCAGACTTTCAAAAAAATTAATCTAAACATACTACATGATAATGATAAAATTGTTGACTTTTTAATCGGTGGATCTCCTCAAAATTAAAATTTATGAAAATTAATCCCTTGTCAGTGATAAATAATAACCCTTTCATCCATATATATGCATTAAATTGCATGTGGGAACAGTTTAGACCCAAATCAGCCAGCATATGCAATGTGATCAGGATCTGCACTGTTCGCTGGCAAGAAAGAACTTAATCAAAAAGTGAACAGTGCAGATCCTAATCAGATAGCATGGATGTGTCAGCTGTTCTGGATCTACACTATTCGCAGTAATAAGTTAAATAGAATACCTGGTGTATGAAGGGTTGGAGCTGGACGGGTTCTGTGTCGGACATGTCATCCTCTGTGCTGCTGTATTCTGGCATTTCCACAGACGGCCCCGCCTTACCGTTGTCTATATACTCATAACTGAAACATGCAACAGTAATACTGTTGTTTATCTTGCTCTAGAACTTTACTACTCCTATGTGAATCATAGAAAACACTGCTTTCAGTGCACATTAATTTGAAGGTACATTGTAGTTCAAAGAATGAGAATCAAAGTTTAACATTTTTGACCTCAAAACTTAGGATAATAATCAGTAATCACAATTCTTATAATGTACTAATGTGAAATTATAATTTAACCCTTTTTTCTCTAGATAAACCTTTATTGCATGAGTAAACAGTGTAAATCCTGATCAGACAGCACATACACTGGTCGCACATGTATGCATTAAAACACTTAAAAATTAATTATGCAGTAAAAGGGTTTAATTTACCAAATACTGTAGATCCAACAGAATTTAATCCACTTAACTTGATGTACACTTCCTCAATTAATTCCAAGAAATTACAGATAAAGTTTAATTACATCCAAAATGTTCTCATCACAGGTTACCCATGATTAACTTTAGTTACCGCGTAGATGTTTTTCTGAAAATGACTACCACTGTACCTAACTAGTGTTATCAAACGAGTGTGATCAATAATATTTAGAGGTTCTATCTGTGACTGCCTATTGTATATATACAAATATCAAGTAGTGGCCTGGTGGAATGGCTGTCACCAGGAAGCTGTTGAGAGCTCAGATCATAAAACATCTGTCTTACTTGACATAATCAATAACTAATCAACAGGTAACTGTCTCATGGCTGGCAAACATTAAAACCATCTCATTTTACATTTTGGTGCACTATGAAACAGCACCAATGACACTTCTGTGATCGTACCAATGACAAAATTACACCATAACAAAGGTGAGAAACATTCTTTTTGTATCCAAATTATTTAATGCTGAGACCTTTATTAAAAATCATGATAGCCCTTATACATTTCAGTTGTATTTTTTTTTAAGAAACAAAATTCATACGGTACATTCCCTTTAATTCAGAAGGTACATGTATTACCATCCGAGTACAAGTTGTCCAGTCACAGATGGGGAAACATTGAAGCTTTTTCGGACACCAAAAGTATCCATTTTGTAACTAATTGGCCATATTAAAAACATTTCAAGTATTTAAGACATACCAACAACAACCATGTAATTAAAACAAGTTTTCATGCGAAATGTATCTGTTATTTGAGCCACTATGGCCAATTTTCTTATTTTAATATGATCGTCCCAATGCTATGTGAAGGTTCCAATGACAATGAGTTAATTTTAAAACTTAGTACTAAGTGTATCAGTGACAACTCATTCTGTTAATCCTCATCAACTTTTACAGACAAACACTGTAGAACTGTGACAGCTGATCTGGATCTAAACTGTTTGCCCATGTGATAAGTCATACATGTATGGAGTAAAAGCATAAATCACCAATATTCTTGTGCTTAAGCACAGTATTTTAAATTTCACGTTCACAACCAATGTAGATCAAGATTTACCTGAGCATGCAGTCTGATCTGGGTCTACACTGTTTGCACAGTTTATAAATATCAGTAAAACACCCTTTTGAACAAGGATTCCAAAGCCAGCCTAGTCCATAATATTATTAACTGCTTACTAGTTAAAAGGTTACCAATAACTGAATTTTAATTGCCATGATTAATTGACAGTTAACCGTTTGTTTATGTTTTCCTATGATTTATAAAGTTTTCTAAGTGAAACCAATGAGATAGACAGTAGAATATCATTTGTTTACACTGTTATATACACACAGATCAAAATCACATGAGCATAACTCAACAGATAAGTGAAAAAAATGGATGGAAACAACTTTTACTTCTAGCATTTCACTTGGTAAAACAAATTTGTATCTTACACTGTTAAAAGTTAGTATGGTCTACATATTCAAGCAGAAAATAATAGAAGCTCTCTTCCTTAACATATGCCAATGCTTCCAGCTACCTTCTTCTCAACAAAAAATGCAGTAAAGTTTGTTTGGTAACAATGACATTTCAATTTAAAAAAGCTTTTCATACACTGGGAATAGGCAGATGGTTCTATATAAATAAAACATATTTACACAGTCCTATATCCTTCCGTGAATCATAAATAATCAAAATTCACTTTCTTACACTAACCAAATACTAAGATAGCTACGTGTATAGAGGAACGGAAAATTTTAGTTCGATTTGAACAAACAGAAAAATATTTACGTTTAACAACTGTGACACAAAACTAGACCAAATCAATACAATAATGTCAAGTGCAATAAAGAAACTATTAATACAGTATTGAACCTGGGCTTGTTCTGTATTAACTGCACCATGGTTGCTGATTATCAATAAGACATCAGCAATACAGTGGCCAACCTGTGACCAGTGAATGTAAAACTGTTAATTCTTGCAGTGGTTGAAAGTTCTCATAAATTGCTACATCATCCCCTATATAGTTAAGTTCAAAGAACTAACAAATTCTATGGAAAATTGCTGATGTTCTATCATATCAATTTTGAAACATAAGTGTATGACAGTGAAAATTTACTAGAACATTCACAATGCTTTAATAATATTTTGAAGACAAGAATTTCATCTGTAGCTAAGTAATAAACGAATTATACCTTTCGGCTTGTAGGTCCAGTTTCATTGTTAACTTTCCTTAATTGACAGACTGATATTCATTGTTTGCATGGGTTTATATAATAATAAAAGCTCATAAAATCTAAAAATAGACAATTTCAGCAAATATTTACATCCAACAGTCACGAATAAGGGAGGTGTCAGGATTTGTCTGTCAAATAAAACAACAAATTTATAACTACTGACATATTCAAATTATTTGATTTAATTTTATCATCATTATCTTAGAAAATGGTTATGGAAAATATCAGGATAAAAAATTTACCTTTCAAATCAACTGATCCATTTTTGTTACATTTACCAGTAACCCATTGATTTCTCTAATGCTGCTACCGGTACGAGTTCATTAATTACAGGGTAAGTATAAAGGATCTAAATGAGTAATTTAGTAAAATCGTGACACCCTCACTGTTATTAGTTTTCTGGTTTAAAATAGTTTTAATTAACAAGGAGACAATTAGAAATGGTTCATTTTTATCACGAATTATTTTTATCACTCACAAATAATTATAAAAATAGATTGCAAAAATGAAAATACTTAAAATAACAATTTACCTTAATAATTTATTAACAGTCCCTATTTTTGGAAATGTATCCGATACCCTTAAATTAAAAGACAAATAAACCACTTGTTTTGGTAATAGTAAAACAGTTACAGTTCAATCAATATAACATTTGCTTGTGGTATAGAAGTTCATTGGCTTATATCTGATGTCCTTATACAGCAAAGACCAGATATATCTGGTTGGTTAACTACAAGCCTGAAAAGTACTAGCCACATTGGGAACTGGACCTTCTTATAACTGTTACGTACATAAACCCACCTGTTTGGGGTAAATTTCTAAACATGTTCTTCATCTAAATTTGTTTAATTCTTTCACTTGTAAACACTGGTAAGTTAATCTAGTATTTTAAAATTAAAAACATTGTATTTTATTATTATTTTGCTTATTAGATGAGAAACCTGTAGCTTTAACATTGTAAAATTGTTACTTTACTCCATAAATACTCTTTATCACAAGGGTGAACAGTGTAGATCCAGATCAGCTGGCAAATCCATGAAGTCTTATCAGGATCTTCACTGTTCATTTTTTATTCAATCTGTTCTGATCAAGAAGTGAACAGTAGAAGGCACATTTGTGATGGCTGATTTGCATCTACACTGGTCGCCCATGTGATAAAAACTGTATCAATGGACTTTAGAGTTAAAAGTTTGACCGAGCATTCTGTTGTCTCCCTATCCATCCAACACAACAGGAAGCCTGGGTGCTATCAGTTTCATTTATATTTCTGGTTCCTTACTGATTTGATTAAATGAATTTTTATTTTCAGTTTCAAAAAACGGTCAAGTTTGATGGTTATTACTGAAATGGAGAAAAGTCTCCATTTTAGCCAATCAGATGCTTTTGATATGAGTCAGGTCTCCAATCTCAGTATCAAGAGTTCCACTAGCTTCAGAATCTCAATGGTCATTTTGATCATTTAGGGGAGTTCTGCTAATTAATACCCCTGATTTAAGAAAAATAACTTTTCAATTAAAATCACTCTGCTAAAATGAGGCTCTTTTTTATTTTCAAGGGTCCAAGGGTCATCTCCCAGGTCAAAATGAACCCCAGACTTATATAATCTTCCACTATGTATAATGACATTACAAATTTTACACTTACCCCAAGGTTGATTGAGTGAAATGGGTCAATGTTAAAGGTTAACATTGGGTTCTTATTTACAAATCAAAGCACAGAGAAAGGAGGTCGCCCATTTATAACAGAAATCAATATGGATTAACACTGATAACCAGTTTTTTTTCTATTTATAAACCTATATTTTGTAAAAAATTATAGATTGACAGGCGTCAATGATCTAAGGCACGATTTGTACATTATGGAAGTACTTTACAGTTAAAGCATCAACAAAAACAGCTGACAGCTGAATAAAATATACGACATGGAATACTATTACTAACCCAGATACAAGACAGGTCGTACAAACCTTCTAGTATTACTCAGCTTGTTTTAACCAGCTGTATTGTTCAAGGACCCCTGTCAATATGATGTTGTTTTAACTGTAGACTTGCTGTCTTGGTTACTAGCGTTTGTCCATAAAAAAAAAAATAAATAAATAAAAATCATTTAAAAATTGCAGTTTCTAGAAAATGACTTGGAAGTGGGGCTTGCATTTAAAAGGGTGCTTGGGTCAGATTTAACTAAAAAAGAACATAGACTTGCTTTAATAAAAAGTGATAGAAATCTCAATTCAGGAAATACTCTAAACAAGAGGACCAACTGCCCCTATATCGCCCACCAGATCCTTTAACATATGAAATGGAAGGAAGAACAAAACACAAATAAATACCAAAAAGACTGCTGAATTTGCAATAATTGAAATTACTGGTGTTGAAATATCCAAGGGAGAACTGTCTTCAAAACTGACAGAGCTACTTCTGACACTATTCTTTTAGATCCATTTGCCTGCATGTGTATGGTTTTGTATAGTAAATGTCACTAGCAATTTATCATGTAAGCAAAAAGTATATTTTCACCAAATTAACTAACTACTGCATTTACAACTTTAAAGATCTTGCTTATGAGCCTTGTGGCTGTGGAAACAGTTGGCTCGAGGGTCATTATTTGAACAATAATATTAGATAAGGGAAAAGGTCAATGCTAGGATACTCTAGGCTAAATTTGGTAAAATCTAAGTGGTTACTTGAACAACTTCAGAAAAGATCAATGATAGGATGCTTCAAACCAAATTTGGTTAAAATCTGTACTGAAGAATTACATGGAACTGGTATACAATGTTTGCATTTGTCCATACAATGATGGACAAATTGTGAATGTTGTCTAAATTGTGTAAAAGATGCAAGAAATTTCTCAACTTTGTATGCTCTATCACTTCACTATCCAACATGTTTGTTTTGGAAAAAATTATATGACACAATGAATATTAATAACTGTTTATTCACTCAGAGATAATGTAGACCCCCAATAAACTTTACATATAACAACATTGTATCACTTGGACATTGGTGTTTAAAGCGGCATTACTTCAATTTAACCAGCTCTTGTATGAAATATTACATGTATTTGGAACTATAGGCACAAATTTGCAGCATAAGTTCGGGCTAATAAAATTTTCATTTACTAAAATAAATTTGGTCCGCGCAACTAAAAGCGAAAGTAGGATTACCGAAATGTCACAGAAATCGAGATCGCGCATGAAGTGGTCGCTTCGTCAAAAATAGATGCTAAATATAGCTCCATTATATTTAGCTTCTTAAAAGTTCGTTAACTATAATTTAACATTATCATTGAAAATCCCCTCTATAAGAAAGAATTTGATTGGACCTTTTGTGTTCTGTTAGAGAGTTTATATATTGGAGTCTATATGGACAAATATGATTTTTCAATAGTATATTCTTACTTAAGTTTAGGGTTGGGGCTTTAATATTTGATGATGTGATGGTATTAACTTTCTTTACAAATAAACAAAATATCATGACATTCACATTAAATTATCTAGATTTGTTTAATACAAAGTTTGCAAAAATTTGGAGAGAAGTATGTTTTAAAACAATCCAATGTATATTTTGTAATGAATATTTAACCAAAACAAAATGTATGCTCCATGATATTATACCCTGTGACATAGTTTAGTGACTGAATTCAAAAACACTGATTTTGCATCTGTAGGCATTATTCTGATTTCAGGAACAGAAGCACATTTTGTAAATGACCAAAAACTGTGACATGGTTCTAACTGATGATATAACTAGATCTTTTTTAAGGTGCAGGTATAAGGAAGAAAATGTGTTCATGTTTTTAAAATATGAAAATTTATAACATAAACTGTAGAAGACCAGTCCTGTAAACAAAGTAAATGTTATATAACATTCTTTTAAAGTCAATATACAAATATTAAAATATACTGAGGGCTCCAGTTATTATACATGTAGTGTTATTAACACTGTAAAATTAATTCACAACAGACCATAAAATGTTCTCATTAATTCCAAATTTTGTGCAATTTTGCTCCTTTGCAGTCATTTTAAGGCATTACTAATATTAACACAACTGGCACCTTAAAGTATTCCACCCTGAACTGTGAATAATTTATGCACTGTAAAAAAAGCACAGTCATGTACTCCCATTGCCTACTCATAAGTGAGTAATCATCAAAAAAAAGTTTGGACATAAGAATAATTTCAATAAACTTATAAGTATGAGACTGGAGCCAATGTGATTTGACCTTGATGTGATCTGAACTTGATGTTTTGACCCAGCAACCCCAAAACAATAGGGTCCTCTTTTCACCTAATCCAATCATTCTTGTACAAAGTTTAAAGAAAAAGGGTTCTTGAGATACTATGAAGCAGAAACGGATTTGAAAAAAAATGCTCCTGTGACCTTGAACTTAAACAAAGTGACCCAATAACAACAGGGTCCTCTTTCATGAAGGTCAATCATGTTGTGAAGACTCTTGCATCAATTTCTTCTTGAAATGCTTAGTGGACAATGATCTAAATTTCACTGCCCCTTTGACACTGACATTTGACCCAGTGACCCAAATAAACAATGGTCATCTATTATGGGAGTCCAATCATTGTGTGAAGAGTCAGAAGACAAACTGTCAATAGTTCTTGAGATATTGAGCAGAACTGATTTGAAATTTCAGCCCATAACCTTGACCTGTTGACCAAGCATTGTAGCCTAAGGGGTCATCAACTGAAAAAGGCCAGTCACCTTTTTTAAAATTTAATGACTCAGTGTCAATGTGTTCTTGAGAAAAAATTGACATTCACAGCCGCTGTATCCCTGACCTTTGACCTAAAAACCTTATGTCTTCTATTCAGAACTCCAACAAATAACCTGAAAGCCTGAAGACTCAGGGTCAAAAGACTGGACCATTATGTGATTGTTGTCTAAATTGTGTAAATATTAATTCACTTTTTATGGGCCCAGTGACTTTGACCCAGTGACACCAAAAACAACTGCTGTCCTCTACTTTACAAGATTATCATTCTGTGAATGACCCAAATCTCTTTCATCTATCATGGAATAGCTAATTAAACTATAAACATGATACTGCAGCTTTAAAAAACTGGTGTGAACTGAATTTTGTTTTTGACAACTAATCAACATACTAAACTTGTTTGCATGTACTCAAGTATCATATTCACATGTTGACAAAAGAATATACATGTACATGATTAATATGATGCCTGTTCCAAATACACTCCAACAACACAACGACATATAGGGCAGTTAGTCAACTGTTCACTAATTTCATTATACAATTTTAAAATGTTAATTTTCTGGCACAAGGATAACTTTTAAGTTTAGAGTGTCAGTGTACATAAATGTACTTTCAGAGAAGAGTTCATGACTAAGGCTTGTTTCAAGTATCAATTTTTTAACAAAGTACCCATTTCTCTGATGTTACAAAGAATCAGAGACTTATACAGCCACAACAAGAAAACAAGAGGGCCATGGTGGCCCTAAATCGCTCACCTGAGTACAAAAGTACTCTCAGTTTTACCCCAGAGCCAACATTTAAATAATGCTGGTAAAGGGTCTCTTCACAATACTCAACACGAAATATCTAAGGATAGTCGCATTAGTTTCAGAGAAAAATGATTATTTATGTTTTCCTATATAAATCAATGTAAACTAAGAGAACCCTAGAGCATGGCCAATTTTGGCCCAGGGGACATAATTTGAACAAACTTGGTAGATATCCACTAGACAATGCTACATACCAAATATCTAAGCTTAAGGCATTGAGGTTTCCAGTAGGAAGATTTTTAAATTTTTCCTTTTCTACATATTAAGGGCCCCCAGGACTGGGCCAAAATTGACCCCAGGGCCAACATTTAAACAATGTTGGTAAAGGGTCTCTTCATAAAACTCAATACCAAATATCTAAGGTCTAGTCCTATTAATTTCGGAGAAAAATGATTTTTCATGTTTTCCTATATAAATCAATGTAAACTAAGAGAACCCTGGGGCATGGCCAATTTTGGCCCAGGGCATATAATTTGAACAGACTTGGTAGATATCCACTAGACAATGCTACATACCAAATATCTAAGCTTTAGGCATTGAGGTTTCCAGTAGAAAGATTTTTAAAGTTTGCCTTTTTCACATATTAAGGGCCCCCGGGGCGGGGACAATTTTGACCCCAGGGCCAACTTTTAAACAAAGTTGATAAAGGGTCTCTACACAATACTCAGCACCAAATATCTAAGATCTAGTCCTATTAGTTTTGGAGAAAAATGATTTTCATGTTTTTCCTATATAACTATAATTATGTAAACCAAGAGAACCCTAGGGCGTGACGGATTTTGGCCCAGGGGATATAATGTGCAGGCTCTCCAGCAGTACATTATGAAAAACTAGGAGAAAACTAGGAAGCAACAGCACAAAAAACTAGGAGAAAACTAGGAAAAACTAGGAAGAAATTGTAAAAAACTAGGAACTATTTAAAGTAATCGCTTTACCGTGTCATCTTTGCATATATAAATTTACCATTAATGCAGATGCAGAGGCTGATGAGCTGACAATTTCCTTGCTATATCAGGTCCGGCTTACTGTTGGCAAGCATACCCTAAGTTTTTTAATCAGTAATCAACATTAAAAACTAACAGACCAGATTTAAGTTAAGTTCTAAAACATTCATATTCATATAATATACACAATAATGACTGCTGTATATACTGTTATTGTTACAAAAAGGAAGCTTTTAGGTAATTATGCACACAGTGTTCAACAAACATTTTAGATACAATGCCATGTGTTAAAAATACCTGGCATTTATCTCCATAAATTTAACTAACTGAATATGTACACTAGAATGTTGTGTTCCGCGGAACACATGTGTCGCCTGCATGGAAAAAGTTGAAATATGGGCCTACGTTTAATCATATATAATAAAAATATTTTATTCAAGTTGATTTCAATACTACACCACAGAACACATGTGTCATCTAAATTGCATTTAAAAGGGGAATAACTATAATAATGTTGAAACCCGAGTTATCATCTTCAAAAATAGGTTTGTGCACGCAGATGAGTTATTCAAAGTATTTAGTGATTTGAACAAGTACTTTCCATTTTACAGGCAACACTAAGTTTCATGCTAAAGTTGCATTTGAAAGGGACATAACTCATAAAATATTCAAACAGGAGTTATAATTTTTGTAGTTGTTAATGGCAGTCTGTTCATGTTGATGATACAATCCAAGTATTCAATGAATAGGGCAAGTACTTTCAAATTATACGCAACATTAAGTTTGTGAAATTTGCATTTGAAAAAAAAGTCGAAGATGATATATTCGAAGAGTGAAAAGGACATGTACTTTAAAAGTTATAGGCAACATTAAGTTTCATGTTAAAGTTGTATATTAAAGGGACACAACTAATAAAATAGTCCAGCAGGAGTTATCATTCTTGTTCTTCATAATGACGCTGTTCATGAAGATGATTTATTTCGAATATCAAGTGAATAGGACAATTACTTTCAGCGTAAAAGGCAATATTAAGTTTCATGTTAAAGTTGCATTTGAAAGGGGCATAACTTAAAATATAATCAAACAGGAGTTATGATTCTTTTTGTTACCAATGTTGTTGATCATGCTGATAATGTATTCCAAGTATGAAGTGAACAGGACAAGTACTTTCAAAGTTATAGGCAACATTAATTTTCATGTTAAAGTTGCATTTGAAAGGGGAATAACTCCAAAATATTGAAACTGGAGTTATCATTCTTTTCGTCACAGATGGCATCGTTGATGCTGATGATATATTCCAAGTATGAAGTGAATAGGACAAGTACTTTCAAAGTTATAGGCAACATTAAGTTTCAGGTTAAAGTTGCATTTGAAAGGGGCATAACTCAAAAATTATTGAAAATGGAGTTTTCATTTTTGTCGTCACAGATGGCATTGTTCATGCTGATGATATATTCCAAGTATGAAGTGAATAGGACAAGTACTTTCAAAGTTATTGGCAACATTAAGTTTCAGGTTAAAGTTGGGGGACTTCCGGACGACGGCACTGACGACGACGACGACGATGCCGCCGGACAATAGGATCCCTGTGTGTCTACCTGCTATCGCAGGCGACACAATAAATGAAGTACAACATCAGTTTTTAAAGTTATATATACATACAAAGGTCCTATTTGTAACCCAGTTTGTTGACTCCTTTAGCCATTCTCTATTTACATTAAATAATTTCAATATACTTTGTAGCAATTTTGTTACAAAACTTGATGTTTGAAACATTATATTTCTATTTTGTCACCAATGATAGACTACAGGTTTTCAGTCAAAGAAGGCCAGATACTTTGTTATAACAAATTTCATTAAATTTTGTTGAAATAAATTTAAATTATATCAGCCAATCAATTCTGTTCTTAGAAACACAAGACTTTGAAAGATAAGCATGCCCCAACAACTGACGTGATTTGAAAAATGACCCCTCCAGGCTAAGATACAATGGAAATTTCTCCAAACTGTTACTTGTTATTTTCACTTTTCTTTTTCATTAATGATTCAATCATTTTTATTTTTATCTCTTTCTTATGTCATTTCTATTTTCTACATATTTCTTCATTGCAAATGTTACTTTGTTTGTTAGTTTGTTCAGGTTTATTTTTGCCACATCACAGCGACCTTGAGCAATGTCCATTTCTTTGAAATCCTTATTTTTTTATAGCTAGTGAAAGCCTGAGATTTTCCTCTTCAAAAATCTGATTGGCCTTATCCATTTCTGTCTTTATCTCTAATTCATTTTTCTTAACCTACTTTTCTTTGTTATCAAGCTTTCTTTTCTTGTCATTCTGCTCTTTACAGCAAAGCAACTAACAGTTGTTACCAAAATGTGAAGTGGTACTTAACAGCTGTATTTTAAATTTTGTAAAAACATTGTTTAACAGTACTAAAGAAATATGTAAAATTTACTGTTTTAATCTTTTTGTTGTTTGATTATTTTGAAAACAAAGACATTATTATTAAATAAAATATATAAACAAGAGGGCCATGATGGCCCTTATATCGCTCACCTGAGTACAAAAGTACTCTCAGCTTGTGGTTTCAGACAAGAAGATTTTTAAAGTTTTTCCTATATCAGTCTATATAAAATAAAGTGAACCCTGGGGCGGGGCCAATTTTCTCCCCAGGGAAATAATTTGAACAATCTTTGTAGAGTTCCACTAGAGGGTGCTAAATGCCAAATATCTAAGCTCTAGGCCTTGTGGTTTCAGACAAGAAGATTTTTAAAGTTTTTCCTATACAAGTCTATATAAAATGAAGTGACCCCTGGGGCGGGGCCAATTTTGACCCCAGGGAAATACTTTGAACAATCTTTGTAGAGTTCCACTAGAGGATGCTAAATGCCAAATATCTAAGCTCTAGGCCTTGTGGTTTCAGACAAGAAGATTTTTAAAGTTTTTCCTATACAAGTCTATGTCAAATGAAGTGACCCCTGGGGCAACGCCAATTTTGACCCCAGGGAAATAATTTGAACAATCTTTGTAGAGTTCCACTAGAGGGTGCTAAATGCCAAATATCTAAGCTCTAGGCCTTGTGGTTTCAGACAAGAAGATTTTTAAAGTTTTTCCTATACAAGTCTATATAAAATGAAGTGACCCCTGGGGCGGGGCCAATTTAGACCCCTGGGAAATAATTTGAACAATCTTTGTAGAGTTTCACAAGAGGATGCTTAATGCCAAAGATCTAAGCTCTAGGCCTTGTGGTTTCAGACAAGAAGATTTTTAAAGTTTTTCCTATATAAGTCTATGTCAAATGAAGTGACCCCTGGGGCAACGCCAATTTTGACCCCAGGGAAATAATTTGAACAATCTTTGTAGAGTTCCACTTGAGGATGCTAAATGCCAAATATCTAAGCTCTAGGCCTTGTGGTTTCAGACAAGAAGATTTTTAAAGTTTTTCCTATATAAGTCTATATAAAATGAAGTGACCCTTGGGGCGGGGCCAATTTTGACCCCAGGGAAATACTTTGAACAATCTTTGTAGAGTTCCACTAGAGGATGCTAAATGCCAAATATCTAAGCTCTAGGCCTTGTGGTTTCAGACAAGAAGATTTTTAAAGTTTTTCCTATACAAGTCTATGTAAAATGATGTGACCCCTGGGGCGGGGCCAATTTTGACCCCAGGGAAATACTTTGAACAATCTTTGTAGAGTTCCACTAGAGGATGCTAAATGCCAAATATCTAAGCTCTAGGCCTTGTGGTTTCAGACAAGAAGATTTTTAAAGTTTTTCCTATATAAGTCTATATAAAATGAAGTGACCCCTGGGGCGGGGCCAATTTTGACCCCAGGGAAATAATTTGAACAATCTTTGTAGAGTTCCACTAGAGGATGCTAAATGCCAAATATCTAAGCTCTAGGCCTTGTGGTTTCAGACAAGAA
Organism: Corbicula japonica; assembly: GCA_038501625.1. Lineage (NCBI taxonomy): Eukaryota > Metazoa > Mollusca > Bivalvia > Venerida > Cyrenidae > Corbicula > Corbicula japonica. Next base: position 9,995,095 of record JAZAYU010000008.1, read on the forward strand.
GATTTTTAAAGTTTTTCCTATATAAGTCTATATAAAATGAAGTGACCCCTGGGGCGGGGCCAATTTTGACCCCAGGGAAATACTTTGAACAATCTTTGTAGAGTTCCACTAGAGGATGCTAAATGCCAAATATCTAAGCTCTAGGCCTTGTGGTTTCAGACAAGAAGATTTTTAAAGTTTTTCCTATACAAGTCTATGTAAAATGAAGTGACCCCTGGGGCGGGGCCAATTTTGACCCCAGGGAAATACTTTGAACAATCTTTGTAGAGTTCCACTAGAGGATGCTAAATGCCAAATATCTAAGCTCTAGGCCTTGTGGTTTCAGACAAGAAGATTTTTTAAGTTTTTCCTATATAAGTCTATGTAAAAAGAAGTGACCCCTGGGGCGGGGCCAATTTTGACCCCAGGGAAATAATTTGAACAATCTTTGTAGAGCTCCACTAGAGGATGCTAAATGCCAAATATCTAAGCTCTAGGCCTTGTGGTTTTAGAGAAGAAGATTTTTAAAGTTTTTCCTTTCGGTTGCCATGGCAACCAGAGTTCTGCATGGAATTGATTTCTTTGAACAACTTTGGAAGAGCTTCATGCAAGGAACATACCTGGCGAGTTTCATCAAAATTGGCCAAGCCGTTTCAGAGAAGAAGTCGATTGAAGCAATTGTTGACGACGCACGACGCACGACGGACGACGGACATCAGGCGGTCACAAAAGCTCACCCTGTCACTTTGTGACAGGTGAGCTAAAAATACTTTGAAATTTGGCAACATCTTAGTTTCGTCAGCAAAAGTACTAGGATACAGACATAAGAGACATAACCAAACGTTTAACTCACAATTAAAACACAATTTTTAATGGCATTGTTTCTAAATGTTGACACACATAGTTAAAGAAAACTCATTAATGTTAAGTTTTGATTAAAGCTTTCCTCAGTGAACATTTCCTCAGTTTGAGATGGCTTGGTTATACAACAATGCCAGCATAGGAACATGTCAACTAAACAGCTTCTGAACATCTTCTGTAAAAAATACTCTGCAAAACATAATTTAAAGCATTGCAACTTGTGATTATGAAAAAAATACTTCTTCATTTAAGTAAAAACTAGGAATACTAGGAGCTTTTTGTAAAAACTAGGAAAAACAAGGAACCAATACACAAAACTAGGAAAAACTAGGAAAACTAGGAAAAACTAGGAACGCTGGAAAGCCTGAATGTGAACAAATTTAGTAAACATCCATTAGACAATGCTACTTACCAAATATCTAAGCTGTACGCATTGTGGTTTGTGAGAAGTATATTTTAAAAATTTCCTTTATAAGTCTATGTAAAAGAAGTGACACCTGGGGCGGGGCCAATTTTGACCCCAGGAAAATAATTTGAACAATCTTTGTAGAGTTCCACTAGAGGGTGCTAAATGCCAAATATCTAAGCTCTAGGCCTTGTGGTTTCAGACAAGAAGATTTTTAAAGTTTTTCCTATACAAGTCTATGTAAAATGAAGTGACCCCTGGGGCGGGGCCAATTTTGACCCCAGGGAAATAATTTGAACAATCTTTGTAGAGTTCCACTAGAGGGTGCTAAATGCCAAATATCTAAGCTCTCGACCTTGTGATTTCAGACAAGAAGATTTTTAAAGTTTTTCCTATACAAGTCTTTGTAAAATGAAGTGACCCCTGGGGCGGGGCCAATTTTGATCCCAGGGAAATAATTTGAACAATCTTTGTAGAGTTCCACTAGAGGGTGCTAAATGCCAAATATCTAAGCTCTAGGCCTTGTGGTTTCAGACAAGAAGATTTTTAAAGTTTTTCCTATATAAGTCTATGTATAATGAAGTGACCCCTGGGGCGGGGCCAATTTTGAACCCAGTGAAATAATTTGAACAATCTTTGTAGAGTTCCACTAGAGGGTGCTAAATGCCAAATATCTAAGCTCTAGGCCTTGTGGTTTCAGACAAGAAGATTTTTAAAGTTTTTCCTATATAAGTCTATGTATAATGAAGTGACCCCTGGGGCGGGGCAAATTTTGACCCCAGTGAAATAATTTGAACAATCTTTGTAGAGTTCCACTAGAGGGTGCTAAATGCCAAATATCTTAGCTCCAGGCCTTGTGGTTTCAGACAAGAAGATTTTTAAAGTTTTTCCTATATAAGTCTATGTAAAATGAAGTGACCCCTGGGACGGGGCCAATTTTGACCCCAGGGAAATAATTTGAACAATCTTTGTAGAGTTCCACTAGAGGGTGCAAAATGCCAAATATCTAAGCTCTAGGCCTTATGGTTTCAGACAAGAAGATTTTTAAAGTTTTTCCTACATAAGTCTATGTAAAATTAAGTGACCCCTGGGGCGGGGCAAATTTTGACCCCAGGGAAATAATTTGAACAATCTTTGTAGAGTTCCACTAGAGGGTGCTAAACGCCAAATATCTAAGCTCTAGGCCTTGTGGTTTCAGACAAGAAGATTTTTAAAGTTTTTCCTTTCCGTTGCCATGGCAACCAGAGTTCTGCATGGAATTGATTTCTTTGAACAAATTTGGAAGAGCTTCATGCAAGGAACATCTGTGGCAAGTTTCATCAACTTTGGCCCAGGGGTTTAGGAGGAGATGTCGTTTAAAGTAAAAATTTACGGACGACGGACGGACGCCGGACAAATTGTGATCACAAAAGCTCACCTTGTCACTACGTGACAGGTGAGCTAAAAATACCACTATCAATCACAGCTAACATATGAAAACTGTGAGCTTGATCTTACAGCTTGCCTGTTGTGACTGGTAAACATCAAGATATTTCATTTGATCTTGAAAGGCAAAGAAGAAAATTTGTTACCAGTCACAGAAACAATATAATTATATTAACAAAATCATTATTTTTATAAAATTGATACTATTTAACTTTATGGTGCAATTTAAAACTCAGATTTTACTTGAAAGCATATGTAATAAGGATTAAGATTTCCCTTCTGTATGGTGAAAAAAAAAGTTTCATGGTGGTTACACATGGACTGTCCAATCTTGCACAAACCAAGCTATATGATATCAAGTTTGAAGTGTACTTTACTTGAAATCAAAAATGAAATCCAAGTTTTTTGACAGGTCAGTACCATCAGCTGAACATGTGACTGGCTTACAATGTATGCGTCAGCCATGCTATCAAAATGGCACTGCAACATAGGGACCATGACAAGATGATTGCTTCATCAAACTTCTGAGTTGTCTTGAAACTGGTTCTCACATTGGGCACTTTTGTTAAAATAAACAAGTTTGCAAGGTCTGTATCAATGTCAGGTTAATCTAGTTGTTGACTTAATGATTATATGGAGTACATGGGAAAATATGTCCAGTGTAAAGTATCAAGCTTTGCCCTTGGTGGTGTTGCTAAACCATTAAATAAGTCTGTACAAAGTGATACATGAACATGTGAGATCATTATTTCAGAGAAAAGTGAAACAAGGCACACATACTAGATGGCTGTCCCACTTGGATGCAGTGACTTTCTTGGGAGACACATCCCAGGCTTTGGTCATGGACAATGATGATGTGATCATTTATGCTGTCAAGTAGGGAAATGACAATGTTCACATTGGTTCTGGTACATGGGCTAGTCAACTTGCAAAGAAGCTGAAGCCTTATAAGTCTATTCACATCAGTCATTACTATTTGTACCATGCCTTAAGCCAGTGACAAACTTGGCATTTGTGTTTGAGAACAATGACATTGATCTGTCCATCATCAAACCCAGGAAGGAGGCAACTATCAGTGCCCTGAAGCCTTAAGACAGTTGATGCATAAACAGTGTTGATAGACAATGATATAGAACCAAGTAAAAATCATAAGAGACTTGTTAAATAAACAGAACAGAAGTTTGTTGACAATCTCTTTCAGGAGATCAGAGAACAGGATGGCCTGCTCAGATATTATAGACTACAAAGTGTGTTCCACATGGAGGAGGTCACTACATTCTAATCCAGGGCACTTGTTTGGCAAGTTTTTTCCCCTCTCAAAATACAGTGGAGCTCCGCTATATCGCGATCTGCTATATCGCAAAATCCAATATAACGCAGTCGACCCTTGGACCCCGTTTTTTTTTTTCATAAAAGATAGTAAAATTATATCAATGGCCATTTTTTGTATATTTGGAAAGGGAAAAAAGGGAAGTAACAACGTTTATACTGCGTTAATCGATAAAGACAATGACGCTCGTTCATTAATGTACCGAGAATCGTTGAAACAATTGTAAAATGTTTCTTTATGAACTGTTGATTGTTTCCTAGGTTTATTAAAATATCAAACTGTCATAAAATTGTTAAGTAATAAATTGTTATACAAACACTGGGGCACCTAATCACGTACGCAAAATGGTTACTGAATGGTTGTTTTTCGCACCTACTGCAGATAGCATGACAAAGGTGTTTGATGTTGTTAATTGGCTTCTAATTTGAGAAGCTCATGCCTACATTTGCCATGTTTTACAATATTATTTTGGAAATGATGATTAAAACAATAAAGATTAAAACTGCAAGCGTATTGTTTTCATTCAAAACAGCGTACGGGTCAAACAAATACATGAGTTCCGCATTAGACGAACCCCCGCAGTATAAACGTTTGTGAGTTAAATTCACAAAGTAATAATTTTATAGCACCTGTTAGATAATAACAAAACAACATGCAAACAATGGATTTATTTTCAATAACCGATAAAATGTTACGAGTAATACATGTACGGACCTAAGAATAGCATAAGTTCTTTGCCCCGCGAATATCGCCGATCCGATAATAATGCGATTTGAGGGGATGGACCCCATGGACCGCGATATAGCGGAGCCCCACTGTAGTATGTTTTTTTTCCCTATCTCAGAAAAAAATCCCCTCCAAAATTAAAAATAAAACTGAAATGACTCCCGAAAATGCATGTAATTGATAATTTGTAAGTCTAATGTCACAAAATATACTAACTATTATAATCAGAGGTGGAAAACAGTGTTATGAGTAAGTGTGACACTTCAGTCAAAAAATGCATATTGACTTAAAATTCCCCTTTTTTGTCTTAACACGACAGGAAATTCCCCTTCCGGAAGGGTATGGGAACCTGTCCCCAAAAGTTGTCTAGTGCCCTGTAATCACATCATGCATTGTGGATTATCACTTTATGCTTTTTGGAGACCAATACTCATGGAATGGAAAAGTCTGTTTGAAGAAAATCTGATGAAAACTGTATCCTTTATTACATAAACAACAGAAAGTTGTCATCGGACAACAAACATGCCGGACCCATCTTATCATTTTAACTCACTTAGAGCCTATGACTCAGGTGTGCTAATATTGCAAACCAATATTTTCATGATAATAATCACAGGGATCACGAATCAAGGCGATTCGGGCGAAGAAGGCGCCCAGACCGGCCTGCCTTCACTTTATTTGCATAGAAAAGCGAAGTTCACTTTGCCCTTGATTTCCTGTTGTTTGCTGAGGGAACAATCAAACACCTGCCAATAATCCCCCAAATGTTCACTTACTCAATTATAAACATTGACAAGCACGTGTCGTAAACAAATTCGACCTGATTAACTAATCAGTCTTCACAAAATGGGATTTTTATTGGCTGGTGTATACAGAATAAATTAATAAAATCGCTCGTTAGTCTTCAGCATTTTCTTATTGTAAATGACATAAGCGATAATGATGTAAGTTACCTGGATGTTGAAAATGACAGCATGTTAATTTGACAGTTAATTGCGAGTTTTATGGCACTTTGAGAACTGGTAGGAGGTGATAATTGGATTAAGATGATTGTCTATGATCAGAATGGGAGAAATTAATAATGCAATGGACCTTTTGTGTGATTTGTTTCCTGACTTGATACTTGATTGAAGGAAGACATCTCCAGATGATGTCGGCTAGTAAAATAACAAGCAAATTCGTTGAATTTATATCCCCCGCCGAGTACTGGTTATTACTAACACAACAGCTGAAGAACTAGGGCTTTATTTAGATATTTATCATTAGTGATGGGCGACAATCGAATATATCGGCCCGACGAGCCAAAACCAGTGATCGGCGACGTAGAGCGAGCAGTTTCGATTAATCGAATTTTTATATTTCGTGATTTCGTGAATTTTCGTTGTTTTGGGTATATTTTTTTCAAAGGAAGTAATTTATTTGATCAAATATAATCTGCGATAGTATGCAATAATGTGCGGTCCTCAAGTCGTCTCCTTATATTAAGGTCTGAAATAGTCTAGATTTGGGGGCCGCAAAAAAGCCGCAGATTAGAATTTCATTGTTTAAATATGGCCGACGTTTGTCAGGAAAAGAAGGAAGACCGCAATAAAATTTACGATTATCCGTGAAAATGCAAACATTCGTATTGCTAGAGTCTATAATTCCACGCGTTACAGCCCCACACTTCTCACACTACGACCTTTGTAAAGCTGACGTCATTTTCGAAATCAATGTTCCTTCCGGCATGATAATTGAAAATGTTTTCGATTTCTGACGTATTTTATGGATTTTATTAGACTGAAATGTGTTTCTTATTCTGTACTGATGGATGTTAACCTTGGATGACTAGAATTCCCGACTGAATGCCAGCGTCTAGGCCATTTCAGTTTGAAAATAACTAAAATGGTTTTGTTGCTGGTGTTATATTTCAACTGACTGATCTTGAGTGAAGTAAACAAGTAAAATGAAGACTTTACTTTTGTGTATATTTCAACAAGGAAATACAGAGACTAGCTTTTTCGAAAAATTTAGCTGGAAAAAAGATGTGGATTTTGCACATTGGAATAAAAGCCTACGACCCATATACTTCAGCTGTTCAAGGATGGCAGGTTTGACAGTTCCCAACAGGTTACTGTCTTTTGATAACAGGTGATATTGGACTCTGCCTATATAGTCTGAAAAGGCTCAGCAGAGCCTTGCCTTTCCTACCACCATATCGGACTTGACCTATATAAAAAGACAGTAACCCGTTATTCTTTATATAATGAAAGATAAACATTAAAAATGATTATATGGACATAGACAACTGTATTGTAATGCTATTCTAAGTGTATAATGCGCGAAATGTATATAATTTCTTTAATGTCCGATAATTGCTGATTAGTCGATTAATTAGTTGGTTGAAAGTTCCGATTAATCAATGTTGAAAATTCAGCCGACTGCCCATCACTATTTATCATGGATGGCAAAAACAGTGAAAAAAAAACTTCAGATGGTGAAAAGGGTTGGGCAGCTCACCAGAATATAAAAATGAGACGAAAAGTCTTCAAGTTGTTAAAATGATGAACGCAGTAGTAAAAATATAGTGAGGTATTTGATTGAAATCCATGCAGAAGTTGCATAGAAGTAGCACGGAAACAAATACTACCCTATATGCATAGTGCATAACTTATCAAAGGGCCATAACTCTGTGTTAATCGGTCACACCAGAACAAGACAACACTATGGGCATCTTGTCTTGGTATTGATGGTTTCCATAGTTTCCTGCTAAGAAATAGCAAGGAAACAAATACTGCTCTACATGCAAAATGCATAACTTATCAAAGGGCCATAACTCTGTGTTAAAAGGTCTGACTGAAACAAGATGACAATATGCACATCTCCTGCTTGTATTAAAGGTTTCCAGAAAAATTCATTGAAATCCATCTAGTAGTTGCAGAGAAATAGCGTCGAAACAAATACTGCTGTATATGCATAATGCATAAGTTATCAAAGGGCCATTACTCTGTGTTAAATAGTCTGACGGGAACAAGACTATGATATGCGCATTTTCTCTTGGTATAGATGGTTTCCAGAAAGTTTTATTGAAATCCATCCAATAGTTGCAACTCTCTGTGTTAAACCGTCTGACAGGAACAAGACGACAATATTCATATCTCCTCTCGGTATTGATGGTTTCAAGAAAGTTTCATTGAATTCCATTCAGTTGTTGCAGAGAAATAGCCCGGAAACAAAAAACTGCTCTATGTGCATAAGGCATAAGTTATCAAAGGGCCATAACTCTGTGTTAAACAGTCTGACTGGAACAAGACCACAATATGTGCATCTCTTCTTGGTATTGATGGTTCTCAGAAAGATTAATTGAAATCCATCTGGTAGTTGCAGAGAAATAGCAGAAACGAATACTGCTCTATATGCATAATGCATAAGTTATCAAAGGGCCATTACTCTGTGTTAAATAGTCTGACGGGAACAAGACTATGATATGCGCATTTCCTCTTGGTATAGATGGTTTCCAGAAAGTTTTATTGAAATCCATCCAATAGTTGCAAAGAAAAAGCACGGAAACGAATACTGCTCTCTATGCATAATGCATAAGTTATCAAAGGGCCATAACTCTGTGTTAAACAGTCTGACCAAAACAAGACGACGATATGCGCATCTCCTCTTGGTATAGATGATTTCCAGAAAGTTTCATTGAATTCCATTCAGTAGTTGCAGAGAAATAGCCCGGAAATGAATACTGCTCTATACGCATAATGCATAAGGTATCAAAGGGCCATAACTCTGTGTTCAACAGTCTGACCATAACAAGACGATGATATGCGCATCTCCTCTTGGTATTGATGGTTCTCAGAAAGATTCATTGAAATCCATCCGGTAGTTGCAGAGAAATAGCGCGGAAACGAATACTGCTTTATATGCATAATGCATAAGTTATCACAGGGCAATAACTCTGTGTTAAACAGTCTGACTGGAATAAAACGACAATATGCACATCTCCTCTCGGTATTGATGGTTCTCAGAAAGATTCATTGAAACCCATCCGCTAGTTACAGAGAAATAGCGCGGATACGAATACTGCTCTATATGCATAATGCATAAGTAATCAAAGGGCAATAACTCTGTGTTAAATGGTCTGACCGAAACAAGAAGACGATATGCGCATCTTCTCTTGGTATAGATGGTTTCCAGCAAGTTTCATTGAAATCCATTCAGTAGTTGCAGAGAAATAGCGCGGAAACGAAATTCGGACGGACAGCGTATCGGCGTGACAGAGTGACGACGTGACACCGTGACGGACGGACAACGCCAAAACAATATCCCCCTCCCGATTTCATCTGCGGTGGATAATTACAGAAAGGTGAGTTCATGTATTGATTTTTACGAGAAAATATGAAAAAATAATCACACAGGAGTAATTTTCATTATAAAAATCTTATAATTCCCCTAAAACACCAAAATTCTTTCAGGAAAAATGACAGACTGAATTTCCATTTGTGAATTATGATGCTAAAATAAAATAAATGAATTGTGATTTGTGTCTGATAGTCAGGCTTCCAATATATTTACAACTGGTATTTTTTTATATTGTAGAACACAAGACCTCTGTTGAAGATGCAAGTTCCAGCAACAGATACAGACTGCTAGACAAGTTTCAGTGGAAAAAAGTGGGGTTGCTGTTCCAAGTGCCAAGGCAAATTTACATTTTCTGCCACAGGAATACCTTGCCATATTTATTATTGTCCTTTTTGTAGAATAAAATAGATTAAATAATCAGTATTGTTGTTTTATAATATATATGGATGTATAAGAGGAAATAAGAGCTATTTGGTTAAAACCCGGCCGACTGTGTTGGTCACTTCTCCCTGTTTCTGAAAACTTCTCCCTAAATTTCCAGGAGGGAGAAGTCACTTCTACCTAAAATTTGCTCCCAGCTTAATCCCTGAATCATTGAACAGCATTTTGCAAACACTTTAACTGTTGTTAATAAAATATTAACTAATAAAATTCTGAATAAGAATAAAAAAAGAAATTATGATGTTAATCCCTCAACCTTTCAAAATAATAAATGCTCACTTTACCTAATATGACTTTTACAGTGGGGGGCAAAAAAATTTCATATATAATTTCAGGATCAACTTCTTGGCAAGTATTTCTTTCCATCAATGTCAGCTGTAAAGATAGGACAAATCAACAGAAAACGAAATTCATCTGGACTATCTGTCTGCCCGAAACAAGTTAATTTAAGGAATTAGAAAGGAATGAGAAATCCTGTCAGACTGGCCCAAATTTTATCAGACAGGTCCGTTGATCTGGCAACTTTCGTGAAGTCTGCTAATATAGCATATAGTTTTGTGTAGACTTTTTAGTTTTAATAGTAATTTTGCATAGAAATCATGTATGATTATGAATTCACTGTATGATTTCAAATGTTCAAGTCCCAAATTTTCAGTTGTATTTTAATATATTTAAAATGGTTTGATCCACTAATTTTCAGTGTAGATCTATAGGCTGGTTTAAGTTATATAATCAGGGGCCTAAATTTTTTGTGACTTTCCTTACTACTAGAAGATGTGAATGTTACACCTAAAGGTTTGTATTCATTGACAATTTCCAATACTTTCCACCAAGATTAATATGACCGTTAGATGTTTGTCACTTGTGTGCCAAATATTACTTTTTTGTTTATGTTCATTTCCAGCTTTTTTTGTTTATGTTCATTTCCAGCTTCCAGTCAGTTACAACTGTGGCAGTATTAAAAATGTATATTGTATTTAGAGAAAGCTGCTTTAATTTTCATTACTTAACACCGGTCATTTTATAGTACATTTTCTCTAATTGTCAACTTTGCATGATTGTCAAACCAAAATCTTCTAATAAGCAAGAGAGTTGGTAAATAAACATTTACATTTTATTTCACATTTAATAACTATATTCTGTGCTGTTAACTGTCTTTTATATTGATAGGACCCTCTCAAGTTACTCCTAAAAATTTATCATTTTCATGAAAAGTGTTGGGTCATAATCAGAATCATAAATGAGAAACAAAACTCTCAAAGACTAATTTATTTTTTTATTTCAAGCTAAAATAATTGTTACTCAAAATCATAAAAAATGTTAGTTTGGTATATTCGAAATCTCTGGCACTGGTTGACAGTGGTTTGGTGCGTTTCAAAATCTCTGCCACTAGTCTGCTAGTTGCCAGTCTTTGACACTAAATTTTCAATTTATATCACCTGTAATTAAATAGTAGCCGGTAAAATCGGAGGTCAAAATACGAATATTTACTGTAATTTCTGTAAGAATAATAATTTAATAAAATGGTAGAATTTACCTTCTCAACATTAATTTGCTCGGAAAACAAAATTTTCTGTGTTCGATTTTCTTTTGCTGACAGAGTTAATTCCCTTAATATGTTGATTCCACGACAATCCATAAAATGTTGCGTCCCCTGCTACAAGTCTAAACTTTCCCAAAATATTTACTAATTAATTTATCAAGTGTCTATGTAAACTAGATTAGATAGTTTTTTTATTTAAATGAAGAGTAAACAATAGCAATTTTTAATAATCCATATTTTATCCATGGTCATTTTAATAACATACCATGTATGATAAATGTCAATAAGTTTTATTATTATTATTATTATTATTATTATTATTATTATCATTATTATTGTTGTTGTTATTATTTGTAAAGTAAAATCTAAGGCGACTGTTTAAAGTAATAAGTCAAAACATATTTTAGTTGTCTTCACCCAGGTGGGCAGTTTGCAGTATTTTTAAAAATGAACATTTCTAATCAATGTAATTTATTAAGTCTAAATCTAAAATAATATTTCAAAGCTTATAACACACAGTTTTGGGCTTTTTGCTATGTGTTAAAACATATCTGACTAACTCATAAGCTTGACATACCTTGTGTCAATTGTTTAATGCCTTGCCAACTAAAACTGAAATTCATCTTTTCTGTTAGGTATCGACATTACAGCACAGTATGTAGATAACAATCCTCAAAATTATTGTGTTATTCTGAAAAATTGCAGCACAGAACATGCAGTGCATGTTCTTAAATGTTAGGTGTCCCATGCAATCCATAATTTGAAATAAGCTCAGATAAAAGAGATTAAAATTCTAGACACCTATGGTTTAGGAACATTTAAACATGTGTGACCAGTGTAGATCAAGATCAACCAGCACATCTGTGCCTTCTGATCAGGGTCTATACTGTTTGCTTGTTTATTTTTTTCTGACCAATAAAATACCTGTTTGCAACATGCCAAACCTGCTTTTAAATGACCTTTGACTCCTAATCATGAAATTTACCTTTTGAGAGGGGAACCTAGGGTTTGCTTTAGGGTTTGCTTGTTACACTCAGTCTAATTAAGGTTAATATTCGTGCCAAATATAAATATATAAACAAGATTGGAACATAAATGTTAAAGTTTTGGGTCGGACAAGCTTTCACGAGCTTTGACCCCTGTGACCTTGACCTTTGAGATGGGAATCTGGGGATTGTGCGTGACATTCCGTTGCATTGAGGTTAACATTCGTGCCAAATATAAACAAGGTTGCTCAATGAATGTCAAGTTATGGCACGGACGCAAACACAAACGCACATACACCTAATCACTAAATGTAACAACTAAGTCAAGCTCACCACAAGCAGGCTTGACAAAAATCAAACAGTAAAGATTCTAATCAGACACTGGTTGCACACACACTACGTATTTATGTAGGAAAGGGTCACATCATTCCAAATGATGATAACAAATTGACTTTCATGGGGTGATTTTATTGTCAACTATTGGCGTTCCTTGCAAACTTAGAACATTTTAAGTGTGCAGAAATGCACCAGACAGTTTTGGGCTGATTGAATGTAGACTAGATTCCTGGGCTGATGTACCTTCTATGTTTCATACAAATTTTTTCAGGTTTATGTGGGGTTACAAAACAATTTCTGAGGAACAAAACACCAAAATTATCCAGAAACTAGAAATCAGATGTTTCACTGGTAAATTTTGTGTGTTCGGACAGGATTTCCTTAATGATCTGTAAAACAAACCTGGTATATTAAGAATTTGGATCAACAAACAAGAAAATATTTGCATGATACAATGGTTTCAATGTCTATGCACAGTGCTTGCTGTTCCTGATAATTGGGCATGATTGAATGCTTTCTAGTAAGTACATGTATTACTTATAACCATAAAAATGCCACCGCCTGCATACTTGACAGCCTGCTGAAGAGGTGCTGGCATACATTCCTGTTTGGTGACACTACATAGGTAGCATATCCAAATACAGAAAGAGACAATGGCAACACAAAGAAAACAGCTGTATATTGCAAAGTTTATAAGTCCCATTCAAACTCTGTTACAATCCTGGGATTTGTAGAGTTATGATGAATTTGTTTTGAATGCTGCAGTTACTGGATTATTAAAGTTTTAGCTACTAATAAATAAAATAATATTAACTAGATGGGTGTTCAGTTGAACACTTGTGTCGCCCTCTGGTGCTATGTCAGAATAGAAATGCAAGTACAAGAAGGGGCATAATTCCATCAAATGTGACCTTGGCCTACAGAATTTGGCATCATCAGGAGCATGTTGTCATAAGCAATATAATTTGAAAGATTGAGAAATGAAAAAGTTATAGCCAACATTAAGTTTTCATGTCAAAATCCAAGTACAAAAAGGGGCATAACTGCATTAAATGTGACATTGACCTAAAGAATTTGTCATCTTACGAGTGTGTTCTCATAAGCAACGTAATTTGAAAGTTTCATGAAGAAATATTAAGAAATGGCAAAGTTATAGCCAACTAAGTTTTTGTGATGGACGGACGGATGGACCGATCGATGGACGGATAAAGTGATCCCTATGTATCATTTCTTCAGACCAGACTGCTAATTGGATTAGATTACTACATGACAACTATAAATCAACTGTTGTAAACTGACTAAAATTTAGGACATAAAAGAAGTTTATTCAGTCGAGTATAATTTTACATATTGCGCTAGCAACACCATAGCTGCATATGCTTCAGTTTTATTTATATTTTCGGTTACATTCCTAACAAGATTAGAGCCCATGATAATAAAACTGAAAAATGGAGACCAGTCTCAAATCTCAAGCATCTGATTGGCTAAAATGGTGACCAGTTGCTATTTGCCAAATGCTCTCCAGATTTAGCTTTATGATCTTGGGCACAGAGAACTGATTAATGGATTTCATGCGCAATAACAGCTACTTATATATGTGTTGAACTCTCATTAGTTTTGAGACAACCAAAATATCAGTATCCCCAATGATAGTTTTTAATACCCTAGAGTACATAGGATAGAAACACTGAAGAAAAATCCCTTAAAATAACATGTGAATGAAAAGTAATGTTATCTACAACAGTGTTTATAGAAACTTTTATAAAAGAAACTTCTCATTTTGACAGAATAAAAAAAAATATGTATGCTATGAACTCTGAAATAAAAATAGAAAGTAGAAATTGAAATGCGTGAATTCAAATTTTTGAACACCTTTATTCAGTAACATTGTGTTATGCAAAGTATAAAGCATCTGGCAGACATTTTAGTTTCACACAAGTCTGCTCCTGCGTTTTAATATTCATAATGAATTCACGACACTGGTGTTTCTGTTGCCCAAGAAGCAATAATGTATGATTTTTCTTCAATCGGCTAAACTTTTATTTTCAAGAGCATTCCTTTAAATATGGCAACTGACACTGATTTCAGTAACAACTAAGAAGCACAAAACACAGCTTAGAACTAGAATAATTTAATATCACAGGTACTGCAGACATATGTTTTTTTACCAACAGAAATCATATTCAGACCATTACATTTTTATAAACCCTTTTCTCGACAGAATATGGCTCATATCCCATGGGACGCCAGTAAAGATCCAGATCAGCATACACATCAGTTCACTCTGATCATGATCTAGAGCATTGGCTTCTAATGAATCTGAAAGTGACCGGTGTAGATCCTAAAGACTGCGCAGATGTCTTGGCTGACCTGGATCTACATTTGTCACCCATGGGATAAAAGCAATATCCTATAGTGTAAAGAGAAAATAATGTATTGATTGGCTATCAAATCTAGATATTTTTCAGAAGACTAAAAACTTCAATTGCTCATATTAATTTTGTAATTCTGATCTAAATGTAAAATTAAAGTTTTTATAAAAAACAATCAATACATAAATTTGTACACATAACTCACAAATCAAATATAAATTAGACTGTAAAGAAATGTTGACATAAATACCTTCTTGCTCAGACTTTTCATTGCAGATAATAAGTATTTGATATGTTAACATTCAAAGATGATCTTCAGAGATAACCCTGTACTCCATATTGATACAGGTTTTATTGCAAGGGCAAACAGTGCCATCTGATCAGGATCTACACTGTTTGCTTTTAAATTTATTAGGTTGTTTCTGAAGAATTATTGAACATTGTCGCTCCAGATTAGCCAGCATGGATGTGCCTACTGATCTGGATCTACACTCTTTGCCCAAGTGATAAATGTCATATATATGGAGTAAAGGATTACTGCAAACAGGTCAAAACTGTGATGGTAAATGCCTCTTAACGCTGTCCATCTAAAAAAGTTTTTATCTTCTGTCACACTAGTTCAACAATACCTTAAACTATTAAAGCATACCTCTTGGTCAGCCTAGTTAGTGATCAATGCACTAATGTTTCTATGACATTTTTTTATTTCACACGTTTTACTGTACTTAAAACTGAAAACAAAGCTTTTAAATTTATTTTGTCTTTAAAGCCCCAGCCCTAAACTTAAGTAAGAATATACTACTGAAAAATCATATTTGTCCATATAGACTCCAATATATAAACTCTCTAACAGAACACAAAAGGTCCGATCAAATTCTTACTTATAGATGGGATTTTCAATGATATTGTTAAATTATAGTAAACAAACTTTTAAGAAGCTAAATATAATGGAGCTATACATGTATTTAGCACCGACGAAGAGACCACTTCATGCGCGATCTTGATTTCTGTGACGTTTCGGAAATCCTACTTTCGCTTTTAGTCGCGCGGACCAAATTTATTTTAGTAAATTAAAATTTTATTAGCCCGAACTTATGCTGCAAATTTGTGCCTATAGTTCCAAATACATGTAATATTTCATACAAGAGCGGGTTAAATTGAAGTAAAGCCGCTTTAAGGAGGGAAAAACAAGAAGACACCACAATGCGACCAAACCAGGTTTTCTTCTTGAATTTTTAGCAAAAAAGGGGAATAACTATGACAAAATACAGTCAAGAGTTCTGAAACTTGTCCTGATAATTGCTGTTGTGATGTCAGACAGCTGTGTTAAGGTTTTAATCTCTACCATGAATGATTACTGAGAAATAATAAACGTAAATGAAAAAATAATGAAATGTTGATGCCCAACCACTCAAAGACATACTCCAATCTAATAATAAGAGTTTTCCAAAGAATTTTTTTTTTTAAATTGCAAAGTTCCAATAATTATTTGTTGATTGTAGAATGTTGTTAATAGTAGAATGTTGTTTATTGTAGAATGTTGTTTATTGTTGAATGTTTTGGAATTGAGACAAAGCCAGAAGAGAAACTGCATAAGTATATGCATCACATGTCCAAAATGGGAAGAACTCTCCATCTTCACTGTTGTAACCATCAAATGTCATTGGAGTAAACTTTCCAAAGTGCGGCTCCTTCAACATGGCGTCATACTCAGCAGGGGAGACTATTCCTCTCATACCAATAATATTCCTAAAATCTGTTGGAAATGTTTTGTCAGAGAAAGTTGTTCCATTGAAATATTCTCGTCTGTTGGCAGGATAGAAAAATGGCATACTCTAAAATAGAATAAATACACTTTTATTAATAAAACGTGAGAAACATGACTGCCGTGAAGCACTAATTAGAAGATTATTATACATGTGTGCATAAAATACGCTCCAGTCAATCTAGCTTCAAAAAAAGAGCAGTTTTATGAAACATAAAAGAAAAAAGGAAAATAGTCAAATGCACCAGCAGCCATATTATTAATGAAACAATACTGGTTGAAAAGGGCGACATTCATTTAAGGAATCTTGCTAATTAAAAAGATGAAAGCTATCAAACATGACAAATATCATAATATTGCAGGCTCGGTTTGATTAAGCTTGTTCGTGAGCAATTATGGAAGTGTACATTACAGCTTTACTCAGTTTTTACACAATTATAAGTATTGAGCACAACAGCAATCAGAGGGCTATATAACTGATAACATCATTGATAGACTGTACCTAGAGCTAAATTCAATCAGAAGTTATTTACCTCCATTACAAAATACCCAAGTAATACTTAAGTCTACAATAAATCCCATAATTGATGCATAATAGAAGCTTGCATGCAAAACTTTGACAGAAGACCATAATTTGCATTAAAACAAGAGCCATGTTACACATGGTTAAATCCCCCCCGCCGGAAAAAGTAACCTGAAGGTTGTACTTTTGTATAATTTACCTGGAGAGGAAATCCTTTTAAATTTGGAGTCAAAATTTTTAAACAAAATTTATCAAGTAAATCTGATAAAGTGGAATAACTCTAAAAAATAGGCAAGGTAGAGTTATTGGACTTGCACACTGCACTACCTACTGTGCTCTGTCAGTATATGAAATTTGAATAAAATCCCTCCAGTAGTTTTTGAGTTATGCTCCGGACAAAATTTATTAAGTAATTCTGATAAAGAGGAATAACTCTAAAAAAGACAAGGTAGAGTTATTGGACTTTCACACTGCACTACCTACAATGTGCTCTGTCAGTGTATGAAGTTTGAATAAAATCCCTCAAGTAGTTTTGGAGTTATGCTCTGGAAAAAATGTATCAAGTAAATGTGATAAAGGGGAAAAACTCTATAAAAGGCAAGGTAGAGTTATTGCACTTGCACACTGCACTACATACCAATGTGCTCTGTCAGTGTAGAAGTTTGAATAAAAGCCCTCAAATAGTTTTGGAGTTGTGCTCCGGAAAGAATATATCAAGTAAATATGATAAAGAGGAATAACTCTTAAAATAGGCAAGGTAGAGTTATTGTTCTTGCACTCTGCACTACCTACCAATGTGCTCTGTCAGTGTATGAAGTTTGAATAAAATCCCTCCAGTAGTTTTGGACTTATGCTCCGGACAAAATTTATCAAGTAAATATGATAAAGGGGAATAACTCTTAAAAAAGGCAAGGTCGAGTTATTGTTCTTGCACACTGCACTATCTACTAATGAGCTCTGTCAGTGTATGAAGTTTAAATAAAATCCCTCCAGTAGTTTTGGACTTATGCTCCGGACAAAATTTATCAAGTAAATATGATAAAGGGGAATAACTCTTAAAATAGGCAAGATAGAGTTATTGTTCTTGCACAATGCACTTCCTACCAATGTGCTCTGTCAGTGTATGAAGTTTGAATAACATCCCTCCAGTAGTTTTGGAGTTATGCTCCAGACAACAAAATTTATCAAGTAAATATGATAAAGGGGAATAACTCTAAAAATAGGCAAGGTAGAGTTATCGTTCTTGCACACTGCACTTCCTACCAATGTGCTCTGTCAGTGTATGAAGTTTGAATAAAATCCCTCCAGTAGTTTTGGACTTATGCTCCAGACAAAATTTATCAAGTAAATATGATAAAGGGGAATAACTCTAAAAATAGGCAAGATAGAGTTATTGTTCTTGCACACTGCACTTCCTACCAATGTGCTCTGTATGAAGTTTGAATAAAATCCCTCCAGTAGTTTTGGACTTAAGCTCCAGACAAAATTTATCAAGTAAATATGATAAAGCGGAATAACTCTAAAAATAGGCAAGGTAGAGTTATTGTTCTTGCACACTGCACTACCTACCAATGAGCTCTGTCATTGTATGAAGTTTGAATAAAATCCCTCCAGTAGTTTTGGACTTATGCTCCAGACAAAATTGTTTCAGACGGACGCACAGACGGACGGACGCACGGACGAAGGGCATTTCTAATATCCCCCTCGCCTTTGGCGGGGGGATAAAAATAAAAACTCTGGTAAAAATGGTCACAAAAAAATCTTCTTTGCGATCATCTGCACATCCTGCTTGATCATCTGTGCAAGTTTAAAAGAAATCCGTCAAATAGCTAATGAAGAGTTGATGCCGCAAGAAGTGGATGTACATATGGACAGATGGACAGATGGATGGACAAACAAGTGCAACTCTATATGCCTCCCACATCGTGGGGGGCATAAAAATATAAATGATGTTTCAAATCAATCACCTAAGTGTTTACCGAGATATGTGCATGATAGTAATCAAGTCAAAGAAGAGCCACTACAATTAGAATTTAATTCGGTCAAGAGTTAATAGAACTTGATTTCTGACACCCTGACACACAAAAGATGTTTCAAATCAATACCATAAGTGGTTTATGATATAATATTATGTGCAGAACAGTTGCTAGCATGCAAAACTTTAAACAAAGTCAAACAAGGGCTACAATTTGCATTTAATTCCATCATGAGTTGTAAAGTCTGTAAAAAAACTTGAAGGCATAAATAAAGTTTAAAATCAGTAACTTAAATGGTGACTGAGATATATGCACAAAGGAAGTTTAACAAAGTTGTGATGCCAATGAAATTGCCCTCTTTATCCTCTAAATTTGCCCACCTTAAAATAACAAAGGTTGCCAAATACCTTAGCTCCCTTTCCAGATCCTGAGAAGAATGTGTTCCATGGTCTGTAATGACCAGACAGGACATTCTGGTTGAGCCACTGCACAAGACCTTTAATAACGCCCCGGACATAGTCTGGTGTACCTGAAATAAACATGCATCTAAAAGTGATAGGTATATACAGCCTTGTCACTGGTTGTCTATTCCCCTTATACCACTCATCCCACTACAACAGTGTGTATACCAATATAAGAATAAAGTGCACTCTACAACTTTTTCTTGTGACACCAACAATCAAAATTATTGGTAACATTCAGTATGAAAGAAGTCATTGAATGAACATATTTAAAATTATTTTCTTGTACTGTAAGGTAAGTAAGTCCAAGCCCTGGCTCCTTTTTGATTGATTAATTTTGTTTTACATTATTGGAATATGATCAGTTAAGACAATTTTCCTCTGAACCGTTCTGAAATTGGCTTATCCTTATCAATGACTATGCAAAATATCAGGCTGCTGCATGTTATAGTTGCTTTGAAAACTGCAAGAGAAAATAAAGATGCCCTTTGGTTGCTGCACCATTATAGTAACAAAATCTAAAAAATATGTGGCAAACAGGAAGTAGATGAGCAAGGAGCATGAAATTGCTTTGGACCATATGGGATAAAGAAATATGCAAAATATCAGGCTGCTGCATGTTATAGGTGCTAAGGAAACTGCGACGAAAATTTTGTTACGGACAAACGGAAAAGGGTAAAACAGTATACACCCGCTTTGAATCCCCCTCTTCTTCGAAGCAGTTGTATAATGACAGCACTGTACATACCATCCTGCCAGAAGAGCGAGTTGTTATGCCAAACTGTCCATGTGTTGATGAGAGCATTCACTGATACAGCTGTTGTGAAGATTCTATCTTCAGCTCGCACCTGATCATATACAACAAGTTATAGAATCATGACTATCTTACAGAATCAGCATTTTTAAACAAAATTTTAACCCCAGAAAAATCACAATGTATCTAGAATAAATAGAAAATACAATAATGCCAAGAAGCAAGTGGCAAGTGTACCAAGATTGAAAACTGTAACTATAGTATGTCGTAAGATATAATGAGGTTGACCCAAACTTTAACCAAAAACTTGACACCAACAAAGTAAGTAGAATAGCTTATCATATTCTTCCAACAGTCAAAGTCAGCATTACATGTTCTTTGCAGAGTTAATTTAAAAATCATATGTGTAAAACAGCTCTATTAATTTTTAATCTAAATTTGATTTACTGATGTCAAACCAGACAGTATAGTCCGAAATCAATCTACAATGTCACACAATTTTCGTACACTGTTCACTGTTCAGTCAATAAATATTGCAATTTCATTTTTGAACACAGATGAAATGAAATAGTTATTAAATTTATTTTGATGTCATCAATACATGTACTTACAACTGTGCCCAAGATCATAAATCTAAATCTGGAGATCAGTCTCAAATCTCAAGCATCTGATTGGCTGAAATGGCGACCAGTAACCATTTCAGCCAATCAGATCCTTGAGATTTGAGACTGATCTCAAAACTTAGTTTTATGATCTTGGCCACTGTACTTACAACAGTTTTATTGAAAAAGTTGGTATCATTGTCACCGAGAAAGTTGTCAATGAAGAGAGAGCCGGACGGATCCTTCTGTATAGATCTGATGATGTCATCTGTCATCTGGCTATGCAGGACTGGACTTAGCATTCGGAACGCATACATCAGCATCTGAAATACCCAGAATGTTTGCATGAGATGTCAAAAATTCAAATTGCATTAATATCCTCCAATTTGCTATTTCTGATCCAAAATGGTTGTTTTCTTTGAGCAAGAAGAAGTAAAGACAAACTAAAAGACCAAAATCAAAAAGTATGTCAATTTGTTTTGAAATTTGAAAGTGTTGCAAAATATGTATATTTCTGGCAAACTTCCATTATATTTTGTTGATTTTCATATGGGGCATAATCCTAGACCAAAATAATTGCATATGTATTAAAGCATGCTTAATTTTTCATCACAATATGGTTTTTTCAAGAAGTGTGCCCACACTGAAAATCTTACAAATTTGCTATGAAAATGGACACATTTTTGCTTTTCTGCACAGTTTCCATATAATTTTATGAAGTTTTGATTGCTCATCATCCCACTGCTTTATAATCTTTTAATATAAAATGATTAAATATCAAAACTGTAACTATTTAAGATGTACTTAAAATAATTAAAATTTGAGATATATTTAGCAAAACTTCAATTTGTTATTATTTTTCAGCAAAAAATATGCATTTGTTAGCCTGCTCCTTTTGACTTTTTAAGGTAAAATTCAGTAACTCATAACTCTGAATGTTTTTTTAAAATGTTTTTAATAGAAGAACCCATCATTTAGGCAAGCAAACAGAATCATAAGAGAAATTTGATTCTCTATAAATACTGTAGTTCTATGTACACAAATACATTAATACTCACCTCCTTGATGTTACTGTTTACAGCTGGATGTTTATTGTTCACAAAGAATCTGTTGAGGTATGCATATGACCTTGACACAAACCAGTAGAACTCATGTTTGGACGGATAATAGGTCAATGCTAGGTCAGGACGAGAGGAAAGGTTATTGAGCATTTCGTGAGCTATCAATGCTGTTGTGTTCATAAATATTTGCTGAAAAATAAACCACAACAAAATACTTGACAAAACTTGCAGTGAGAGCCAGTTCCTATCATTTAAGATCTTAACTTACTTGTTGTTTGAGACCTCTATGGTAACTGATTTTACATTGAAACCATTTCACTACTTGTATGGGTTTTATAAGATCAGTGACCAGTGTTCATCCACATCTGCCAGCACATCTTGGGAATCAGATCTGGATCTACACTGATTGCATCTTTGTCAGTTATAAAATAATGAATCTAAAGCAAACAGTAAAGATCCTGATCAGATGGCATGGATTTACCAGCTGATCTCTATCTACACTGTTCGCCCACTTAATAAAGATATGTATGTACAGAGTAAAGGGTTAAAATTACTTGTGACTATTAACTAAGAAATGTTCAATAGTCATCTAGAAAAAGTGGGAGATTTTGAAAATAAATATTAAGAAGGAAATTTTGTCAATGAAGAGTGGAAGATTTTTAAATTATTATGTAAAACATTCATCAATTCTGAGAATTGGGGTTATTAATCTAAAGCCGGAGCTTCACACATATAATATTATAGACTGATTTTTCATCTCTAATCAACAAAAACAAATGAAGTTATAGTATGTTTACTTGAAGTCTATTTGACCAGTTTTGTGCATTTTTAAAATGCAGTCAAAAACATATAATCTAATATCTTTAAGAATTAAAAGATGATTGTTTATTAATTCTGAAACTTACACACGCCCGGTAAACATTCGCTCCACAACCAAAAAGAGAACATAACAAAATGAGCGAAAGCCATTTCCGGGATTGAGCGAAAACATACAAAAAGCGAGTGTGACTTACATTTTTTCTCTTTTTTAAGACAGAAAGACGAACCTTTCAAAAAATCGGGGAATGTAGTGCTGTGTAAGGATGATTAAAGCAATCAAAGAACAAAATTAAGTCGAAAATGACAATTTTGTAAAGAAACATGCATCATTGTTCACTGGGAAAAAAGTTCTAGCGGGAGCAGTTTACATGTTTAAAATATGTAACCGTGTTTTCTGTGAAGCTTCATCATCCTTACACGGCACTACATTCCCCAACTTTTGATAAGTTCGTCTTTCTGTCTTATAAAGAGAACACAATGTTGGTCATACTCACTTTTTTCTCAACAAATCAGCGCTTACGCTCAATCCCGGAAGTGGCGTTCGCTAATTTTGTTATGTTCTCTTTTTGGCTGTGGAGCAAATGTTTACCGGGCGTGTTACAACAGCTAGATTGTGAAAAATATCACCAAAAATGAAGGAATGATCCCAAAACATGGCTCATATTTTGCCGACACATCACATAATATTAATCAAAAATATAAGTTCAGAGATGATGACCATGTGCTGTCGACGTAAGCAAATGTACATAGAAACATCAGGTTACCTGCAAATCTGTATCTAAGAGTGACTCTGGCTGGTCACATACTCCTGTACAAGCACACATGATGATCCCGTACACAAAGTTAGCTGACACTGTCACATCAACATTGTTCACATTAAACGGCATAGCAACACCTTTAGAGAAAAGGGTATGTACTTCCTCTATATCCTGAAGCTAACACAGAGACATACAGTGAGTGAGAGACATGGAGATTGATCCTCATGGTTTGCATGAAAATACTACATGGCATTCCTCATGGACAGACCCAGGATTGAACATGAACCAGGGCTCTGCCTACTGGGCGATTCGGGCGACATTGTCGCCTTGGCTTTCCAAACTTCGCCCTAACAAAAATAAAAAAATAATATTTTTGTTCATTCTTCATTCGATCTCTTTTCTACGCTCCCCCCAATTTACGAAATGCCCGCCTACTAGACCAATAAAAATACGAGCGCGCAATGTGATTTGCCGATTGCCGATATGCTAAATTATTTTTTGTCCAATTGCAGCATCAACATACTGTCAAGTCTGCCAGTGTGCAAATTACCAATAAACCTAAAACAGCATGATTCGCACTTTTATCATAATTGATTGTTTGTAAAAAGATTACCAGTTAAAACCGGTCATTCTTTTGTTTAAGGGGTCTTATGAGAGATCATCCTTTGTGATTCAAATAACATAGAAGCAAACAACTGAAAAGCTGTGAAAAGTTTATTTCAACTTTCACAGTTTCAGCTAAATGATTAAAAGAACAGTAATAAATAATTGAAAATCTGGCAGAAATCGGCAAAAAATAAGCGCAATTAAATAAAGGTAGGCAATAAAAAGAAAATTCATTTTGCCATTTTATATAGGGACACAATTAATTAAAGTGTAAAAGCAAATATTTTGTTAAAACATCAATGCAGCAATTGCTCTTAGGCAATTTTTTAATTTTTATTATGAAGGTTAACCCAATTTTTTTTTCTTTATGAATTTAAGGAATGATTCTTATTTTGGTGCGGTTCGTGCAGATTGGACGTGCACGCGAGAGCTGGCAAATCCATAAAGCGCACTAGCGCTTTATGGTAAATTTGCCAGCTCTCGCGTGCACGTCCAATCTGCATGAACCGCACCAAAATAAGAATCATTACTTATATTGACATTTTATTCATTTTTTTTCTTTAAATAAACTTAAGTCGAACGCTTTCAAAAATTAGTATTAAGTGAAAAGGGGGAGTAATACGTGGGAGTTTTCAATAGTAACAGCCATGACGTTACTGACGTCATTACGGGTCATGCGGTTCGTGCAAAATGAACCGAATTTTTTTAAACGAAGAAATCAATAGGAATGTAAATATTCACTATTGGTCCATAGTGCTTCGTTTTTATTAATGTACCTAAATAAGCTATTAATCCTGCAACATCAGACATAATAAAATCGTATGTTGATAACCAATAGATATACTTAATCTTCATAAATGATTATAGAATTCAGGAATACTGAGACTTATTAAGAAAAACTGAACAACATCAGCTAGAGATTTTCACCAAGTATGTGATTTGTTGTTGATGCATGTAATTTATCATGACTTGCTAGTCAGTTGATATCAGCATTATAATTTTATAACAAAAATAAACCTGCTCCTCAATTGTTAAAATTAGAATAAGTGTTATTTGCTGTTGCTGTTGCTGCTGCAAATGACTGATTTGAATATCAGTAGTGTTTACATCAACATACTTGTGTACTTCAAAGTGGCTCGCAAGTCGTCGCGACTCACTCACTTCTCCCAAAATTTTAAGCCTAGGCAGAGCCCTGATGAACTGCAAGTTTCCGAGTCTGACACACTAACCATTGAAATACTGGCAATATATCAGTTGACTGTTTGGACCTAAACGGTCTGTGAAATAAACATCACTGATGTCAATATGCACCACAAGCTGATGTTTGGTTTGCATATCAAAGAACTGTTGCACTTGCGTCATCTTTACCCTTTCCTCCATGGGATATGGCTTGTACCAGTGTAGATCCAGATCAGCCTTCACAGCTGTGCAATCTGATCTGAATCTACATGATCACTTTATGGTCAGTAATAAGCAAAGGAATCTAAAAGCAATCAGTGTAGATCCTCATTTGACAGCAAGGATGTGCAGGATGATCTGGATCTACACACAAAAGTTATGGAGAAAAAGGTTAAATAATCTTGGTGATTAGTTTGTAGCTCAAGTGACCGTTTTAAGTCTCGATTGTGGAAAGTTCTAAAAACTAAAACATATTATTAATAAATCCCTGTAAGCTCCCTGTGCTCAAATAAGTATCTGTTGGTTGCATTCAAACCTGCAACCACAGTAAGATCGGGTGTCTAATGCTATAACCTAATCAGCACCATCGTCATTACTGTACTTATTATAAAGATTATTCACAACAATCCTGCTTGCAAATTGTTAGCCTTTATGTGAACTGTTAGTTCTGATTATAATGCAGCAATGCATAGTCTGTGCTCCAGTTTTAGTTTTATGATCTTGAGCCCTGATCTGTACCTAAACTTTAAGAGTGAAGATTAACAGCACTTTACCAGTTAGTACTTGAAAACGATTACATTACCTTAAAGGTAAACAAGATCATTGCTTTAAAAAATCCACTTACCCATGTTGTGACAAGAGCAACATCCTGGTTCTTAGCAGCAGCCATTTCAAGAAAGCTTCTTAAATACATGTATGTCCGTGGATCTATGGTGGTTTGGTTAGATGTCTTAGAAAGTGGTCTGGAATATAAATTCAGAAAAAGTTTCAGGATCAGAAAAAAACTCAAACCTCTTTTTCAAGGAATACAGTTTATATCTAATTGCCAACCAATGCAGATCCATATCAGTCTGCACTGCACATCTGTTTGAAACAACCTAATGAATCATGAAGTGAACAGTATAGAATCTATTTTGGCGCCAATGTCCAATTGGAATTTTGACATTTTAGAAACACTGGACAGTAGATCATGACGTGTCTAAGCAGATGTGCTGTCTTATATTGGTCTAAGCAGGACACATACATCTAGGCAATAAGCTCCAATGTGACATGACAACTGAAGCCTTTTGCCTATGTGTCCAGCTTAGACCAATATCAGACAGCATATCTGCTTAATACACTGCTACTCTGTGAAATACTATGATGCCATAATAACCCTCTACTTCATATACACCTGTTTCAATGCATGTGCAACTAGTGTAGATCCTGATCAGATGGCATGGATTTGCAATGGTCACATCTTGGTCAGAAACAACCTAATAGATCCAGAAGCGAACAGTGCAGATCCTGATTAGACAACATGGCTGTGTCAGCTGATCTTGATCTACACTGTTTGCCCACACTATAAAAGCGTATATATGGAACAAAGTGTGAAATCAATAGTACTGTTACCGATAAGCGTATTTCTTCACACTGTTGAACACTGAGGTCAGGTTGTTATTCTGCTTCATCCATGTAACGTGTTCAGCAGGATAGATGGTTTTGAACATTGACAGCAGACCTCCGAGACCAATGTTCACGAACGTATCATCAAAGTCTGGTGGGATATGGAATGCCAAGGCGAATGTGTCTCTAAAAATAGTTACCAATGAAAAATTTACAATATAATATAATAATCTAAAATATCCACTCTTATCCACAAAATTGACCGATAAAGATTTTCAACACTGAAAAATTAAAACATAGAAATTGCTGTGTAAAAAAATTATCAATCAATTTCATATGTAATGACATAAAAGTACAGTTACATGGTTACAGTGTATTATCAAATTTATAAGAAAGAAAGTTTGCAAGATGCATCATCCTAGATTCCTATAAAAAAAG
The DNA here is from genome assembly GCA_038501625.1 of Corbicula japonica. Classification (NCBI taxonomy): domain Eukaryota; kingdom Metazoa; phylum Mollusca; class Bivalvia; order Venerida; family Cyrenidae; genus Corbicula; species Corbicula japonica. The sequence continues at coordinate 10,022,388 of JAZAYU010000008.1, forward strand.
CCATTAATGTTACATGGTTAGTTTGTCTTTAAGTTTTCAATTGCAGTCAGTCACTTTGCTGCTTAATTTCTGCATAATTTGGGATTTATATGTTTAAAGTCACTAGTGTTATTACAAATCATGCCTAGGGTTCAAAAGCGACCCATTGAGCATTTGGCCAATGAAGCAAGGTTTAATTAGGAGTCTGCCTGAATTGCATGTAAAAGAAATAAAATTAGAGAGAATGGCTGTGCATGTACCTTAGTTTACCCTAACCCATACTTTGATATCATTTTATAGTTCTATCAAATTCGAAAAAGTAAATAACTGGTTTAGATTCTATTTGCTCAAATATCATTAAAGAAATGCAGTCAAATGTCAATTACTTGTAGTTCATTTCATGAACGAAGTTCAGCTAATTATCAACTTGATTTCTTGTTCATCAGTTTCAAATAAAATTTTTAATGTCCATTTGCGGTGGATTGTGTTAAAAGTACATTATGTTTACATACTTTAATTAATACCTTAGAATTCAGCTTACTGGGCAAATACACAGTATTTAGTACTTGATCCAACAGACATTCAAAAGTTTATTTTTATTTTGTATAGGTAGAGTTGTTGGTCTTGGCAAGACAGGTTGTGTTTCATGAGCAGTGCAGAATTTACCCAGTTTTTCTCTGTTTCATGGACTATATCGAAGAATGAATTCTTCAGAATAGCTGTTTATACTGTGAACTATCGTGTGTTTGGTTTACTGTTCCTTCATCAGCTCAACCTGTGCGAGGAGGTCCCTTAGTTTTGTTCCTTTGGTTTCACCCGACTGGGTGGGGTAACCAATATGGCGGACCTACTTTCGAGGCCATTTTCCGTTCACTTCGGAACCAGATATTTAAAACGACTAAATCACGAGGAAGTTCTTGAGGCACTTCAATCAAAGGTAGATATCTCTAATATTCAGGCTATACAAATAACTGAAAAAGACTGTGTTATAACAATGACAAATGATCGAGCAAAGACTGACATTTCATTAGGAGGATTGCTGATCCAAAACAGGTTTATATCTGTAACAGATGTGGACAATATTATTACAAATGTTACAATAAAAGACGCCCCTTTCGAAATGCCGGATTCTGTAATTATACAGCAGATGAGCATTTTCGGTGAGACTGTTGCGGGTAGTATGATAAGAGCAAAAATTAGAAACACCAACATTGAAAATGGTACAAGGTATCTAAAAATAATAAACTGTGTCCCGATAATCCCGCATGACCTACAAATAGGTCGCTTCAAGCTACGACTATTCGCAGACAACAATAGAACGGTATGCAAACTATGTGGGGAGACATCTCACCCGTACTTTCGCTGCCCCACGAAATCCAACGGCAGAACTGATTAAAGATCAAATAAGAGTGATCTCACAATGAAAACTAAACTATGCTATAACTGTAAAAGGACAGATCACATTCGCAAGGAACGCCCGCATGATGTCATCTGTAACTCGTGCAATAAAGAGGGACATATTCAAGCTAACTGTCCGGTTACACTATACGGCGAATATGCTAATGAAATACTGGAGGGACAGCTTGCCAACATGGATGATTTCACATCAGACGGATTCACTAACGAGCCGCCCAACTTGACAGACAAAGTGCCACTAGCTGATGCCCGAATTGCACATGCAGAAAACAAGGAACCAGCACGTCAGATTTCCGTTTTGCAGGTTAAACTGTCAACCCCTAAGAAATGTACGAAAAATGTAGGAGTTATCCTCGGAGACTCAAACGGTGTACGATTGCACGTTAAGGACAAAAATATTAAAAACATATCAGTCTCAGGCCAGAAATTAAGTTCCATTGATACTTTAATTGCAAAAACGCCAATTAAAGATGATGAGAAGGTTAAAGCTGTTGTCATTCATCTGGGAACTAATGACCTCAGCATGAAGAGACAAAGGCAGTAATTCAGATGGCTTCTAAGGCAATGAAAAGCTGTTGTTGATAAATGGCCTGGCACACCGGTCGCGTTCTCGAGTGTTCTACCAAGACTGCGAAAAAATAAAGTAGTTGAAACTTTAAACAACGCGGCTAAAATGGTCAATGAGGCAATTCTTGGTCTCTGCACTAGTGAAACTAATTATCATTTCTTGGATAATGATCAGATTTTATAAATAATGGCAAAGTTAAAAAGTCTTTGTATGACAGTCAGGACCCGTCTGGTGTGCACCTATCAGACGAGGGAGCCAACGAGTTGATGGAAGCCTTCCTAGCTTTCTTGACTGAGGGGGAATACAACAAGTTATTAAATCTGCCGGATTACGCCCCACAAGTTGACAGAAAGCGCGAAGGGGAAGCGACTCGTCGACCCCACTGTCGGTCGAAAGAAAAAAGAAAGTTGGCAGAAATGAAACGAAATAACTATATATACTTGTAATTATCAACTCTGAATAAGCATTGTTTAAGTATCAATGAGCTATTCTATTGCCTCGGTTAATGTAAACGGACTACGGAATTTCAAAAAAAGACGAGCAATATTTCATTATTTAAGCGAAAAAAAATTTGATATAATATTTCTACAGGAAACACATTGTAAAAGCTCTGTAGAAGCCAATTCATGGGCCAAAGATTAGGGTGGGCAATCTCACTGGAACAATAGTGGCAACTCCACGAAAGGGGTAGCTATTTTAATTAAAGTAGGTCTAGCACTTTCCACTTCCGACATATTTAAATGTAATGATGGACGTTTTATATGCATCCAAGCTACCGTATACCCCCGTTTTAGCGCCCCCGGGGGCGTAACATTTTATGCGAAAAAAATAATACCTTACAAGTTTACCGTTATTGTTAAAGTTGTGATAATAAAAAGTGTTTAACAGTTTTCAATTGATTTGTGTTGGAATAATACTGGATTATTGTCAGAAAAGGTAAGATCTAATTTAATTATTTGTACTTTTTTGTCAATTTTAAATGTCTTTCTGCCCCTGATTGAAAAATTTTAGAATGAAAAAGGGGAGGGGGAGTTTATTAGGGGGGGAGCGTTAAAACGGGGGTATACGGTAACTTAACCGACAACAAAACATATATACTTTCAAATGTGTATGCACCCAACGAAATAAATGCGCGAAAATCCTTCCTAGAATTTATTTGAAATCAACTCTCTTCATACGACGAACCACACATTTGCGGCGGAGACTTTAACTGTACTTTTAATCCGAACCTAGATAGAAAATCAACCGCGCAAAACTTTCAAGACTATGGGTCACGTGATCTTAATAAATTAACATCGTCGCTCGACCTAGAAGATATATGGCGCAGACTACATCCTAATATCAAACAATACACCTTTTCGCGTGGAAATATAAAATCAAGAATCGACTTCTTTTTGACTTCTAAATCCATAGATAATGAAATCGATCAATGTAAAATCTCTTCTTTCGTATTCTCAGATCATAACATAGTTATAGTTAACCTGAAAACCGAAGAAACCGAGCGAGGTCCCGGAACTTGGAAATTAAATACTAGTATTCTGGAAAATATTCAATATATTAACTTATTAGAGGATTTTTGGCGCTTTTGGGTGAAAAACAAAGACAAATTTAGATCTATTAAAGAATGGTGGGACATGGGAAAGCATAAAATTAAACATGTAACAATTGATTTCTGTTCAATGCAAAATAAAGAACAGCGAAATATTAAATTATTAGAAAACAAACTTGAACTTCTCATGCAAAAGGAGTTTACGGCCGAAGTTCAGTTACAAATTGAATAAATTACTAGTAAAATAAAGAAATTTTATGAAAATCAAACAAATGCCTTTAAAATCAGATCCAAAGCAAAATTCACAGAAGAAAATGAAAAACCAACATCGTATTTTTTCAACCTTGAAAAAAAACGTGGAAAGGAAAAACTTTGGAAAAAAATTAAAACTGATGATGGTACTGTTAAAACTGGAATAAATAATATTTTAATGGAACAAAGACAATTTTATAGCAAACTATTTACATCAGAGCAGATTAATTTTATAGCAGCTAAGGAACTTCTTTCTAACATAAAAGTGAAAGTTTCGACCGATGAAGCCAAAAGTCTGGAAAATAACATATCACTCAAAGAAGTCACAAACGCAGTTTTTGCTTTTAAACACTCAAAGACCCCGGGGTTTGACGGCATCCCAGCGGAATGGTATCAAAAAGTTTGGTATTTAATCAAACATGACTTCATGGAACTAGTTAATGAAATTCTCAGCAGTAATAAATTATGCGACTCGCAGTATAAGGGTGTGATTTCACTTATGTATAAAAATGGCGAACGTGAAAATTAAAAAAATTGGCGGCCTATCACGCTTCTTAATGTAGACTACAAAATAATTGCAAAATGTTTTTCAGAGCGACTAAAACCGGTACTTCCAAAGCTAATTCACCACAACCAGAAAGGCTATGTTGATGGTAGAAATATTAACGTAGCAAACAGATTCATTCAAGATTTAATAGAATACGCAGACAACGAAAATAAAGATGGTATAATAATTTTTCTAGATCAAACAAAGGCATTTGACCGATGCGAATGGAAATGGATAGAGTTATGCTTAAAATCTTTCGGTTTCGGTTCCAAATGTGTAAACTGGATTAACATGCTACTACTTAACTCTGAAACAGCTATACAAACGAATGGGTTTCTGTCGGATTTCTTCAGAATCTCACGTTCAGTAAAACAAGGTTGTCCGATTGCACCTATACTCTACATAATTCAGGCAGAACCGATGGCCTTAAGTATCAGGAATAATTCTAAAATAAATGGTATTCCCATTCCAATGGGAGGAGAGGCAAAAATAAATCAATATGTAGATGACACACAGCTTTTTGCTAAAAATCAAAACTCACTGCCCGAGATCTCTGACACACTAAAATTATACGAATCAGCTTCCGGTGCCAAATTAAATAAAGAAAAAACAACAGGGTTGTTGATTGGAAATCTCAAAAACAAATCTCCCGACTTTAATGAAATTAATTGGACAAAATCTTTTGTAAAAACTTTAGGCATCTGCCATGGTTATGGTATAGATAATGATGATCTCTGGCGTAAGAAAATAAACAAAATCAAAAGTTGTCTACAAATATGGAAGTCCAGAGATCTAACAATAAAAGGGAAAATACTTATTATAAAAACGTTTGTCTTTTCATCTATAAATTTCGAAATAGAGACCCGAGGTATCCCGAAAAATATAATTAAAGAAATCGAACACATCATTGATGACTTTATATGGGGTAATAAAAAACATCTCGTTCTAAGAAATACTTTGAAACGAGATCTTAATAAAGGGGGTTTTAATCTATACTCTATACGCCTTTCCAATAAACAGTTTCGCAGTCCTGTACGAGTTACTTCCCGTGACCAGATATCAACCCAAAACGAGGCTTCACAGGAAAGCTGAACTATCGGACTATGGCTTAAGCACATAAGGCCTAACATAATCCATTAAATTTCAGGTGTGTAATCGTCGCCGCCGGTCGAAAATAAGTTGCTGGTCTGTTATTCTAGTCAGACATTTTTATTTTCACTATTTGTTAGATATTTGCATTTTTAATATTGTAAGAACATGTACCCTTCTTGTTGATAGTGGGCAGTATGAGACGCGATTCGGATAAACGTGAGTATTAATGTTACAAATTTCTATACAGCATTTTCATCTTTATGTATTTTATACTTAAAATTATATTTAACTGGTATGAAATTCGCAAATTGCTAAGACTGGTAATGTACTATACTCCGGAAATTGTGACATGTCAACATTCGGTTACAGTATCTACATTGTACTTGTACTCATCTATTACTTGAATTCATCGTACCGTTAATGTTCAACGAACAAATAATTTTGAATTTTTGAAAACGTCACGTATACTTCACAAGCAAAAATACGGTACGATTGATTCTGTCTTGAAATTAAGAAGGATCAATAAGGTTATCTGATTGTTCGTTTACGTAAGAGTATCATTCATAGAATAAAATTCAAGGATTCTGATGCTGGCTTCTAATAAAGATGGAGATGCCTGCTTCAAATAATGATGGGAACATTTATATTAACATTAAGACTGCTAAGGTTTGAAATTCTGTCATTTTGGCATAAACGCTCAATCGCTTGATTGAATATTTATAAAATGTTCTGCTAAGATGAGTTTCTAATTGATGTCTTATGGTTCTACTTGTCGTATTAAGGATCAATAATTCATATAACTGCTATATCAAATACTTTTGATACCCGATTCAGTAATTAAGGATTTCGATATACTTATTAATTGGGAGGTGGAGGTACATAAAAAAGTAAACCGATCTCTATTGGTCATTGATATCTTCTTCTTAGTAATTGACAGGGGACGCCTTGTGCGCGACAATTTGGCATTTTTATGACATGCCGCTTTCAAAATCAATCGCAGCCGGCATGTCAGTAGTTGATAAGACACGCTAAGCCGGAAACGACACTCAATTTATCCGTGGATAGAACACAGGCTGTTAGTTTAAGTCGTTTAAAGTAAACCTTGGCGCGAGGAATGACTTTACACTTATAGTCAAATTAGATTTGTTGTTTTATATATAAACTATTCTTGATAAAAAAATTCATTACGCTGATGTGTTATTACTAATTCAACGATAAACGAGAAAATATATTTTAAAAAAGAAATTTCTTGATGAAAAACGAAAGTTGTAGGTACATGTTCCCTATTACATTAATACAGCGAGCAATACTTTTTCCTGTATAGTAGTCACGTGACTGAATAGGGGAGGTAACCGAAAAAATCACCGAATTATTGGAAAGGCGTATAGAAGAATTACAAAAAGCCATGCAAGTCAAGATGATTAATAAAATAATTCACTCCGAAGCACAAACATGGAATCCTATCGGCAAATATTATCTCCAGAAATTAGATAGTATTTACAACCTTGAATATTTTATATGTAACTGTTCGAAATTTTTTAAATCACATATTTCATCAATTAAAAGTAAATTTTACTCTGAAGCATTAAAAAGCTGGTCTGAATTATTGCGCAACTTTGAACCCACGACAAGGGAGGAAATTCTTAACTGTCAACTATTCGGAAACCATTCAATCATGATAAACGGAAAGCCATTATTCTATAAAAGTTTCCTCAAAGCTGGAATCAGCAAAATTCAAGATATCTGGGACAAACTTTCAGGTAATTTCATCTCAGATTTTTCATCACTGATCCGGAAACTAGGTTTTAGAAATAACTATCTCGTTCAATGGTCAAAGGTAAAAACAGCTATTCCAACTCAATATACAGAGATCCTCAATAGAACTTCTGTGATTTCACACAAAACAAATCTTTTAAGATCATCTCTAAAATTCACCAACAGAAACGGCACATTTATTTAACCTAAAAAATTACGATCAAAAGACATCCTTGCACTTTACTCTGTCAAAAACAACCGCGCTCGATTAAAAACTGAAGAAAAATGGGAAATAAAACTTACATTAGATACAATCAGCTTGAACAAAACCTGGAGTTATATATACAGCAGCTATGCGTCAAATAAAGCAAAACAATTTCAATGGAAATTTCTGCATAATACCATTTACACAGAACATAAATTACATTTAATGAAACTTTCTAGTGGATTTTGTAATATGTGTCATCATGAACAAGAAACTATTTATCATCTTTTCTGGGAATGCTCCAAAATACAGCATCTTTTAAAAGCCATTAAAACATTAGTTAATAGTTTATGCGGAAAATTCAATATAGCTGAAAATCTGTCGTATGAAAATCTTGTTTTAGGATTCAGCACGCAGCATGCAAATATCATAAATACCATTATATTGGAATTCAAATGGAACTTGTGGAAATTTAGAAACGACTATAAATTTTCTAGCAAAAAACCATCCGACAATATACATCTACTTAAACTTTATCGCAGTATCCGAGTCGACTTAAGAGACAAAATCCATAAAAAACGAATCTCGCCAAATACTCAACTTTGTAAAATCGTATCTTATCTAACCCACCTCATTCATATTTATATTATGCAAATTACATATACTGTAATAAAATAACTGAATTATAAAATATTGATCGATAGCCTAATTGTCTGAATGACTGATTGGTTGTCTGCTTGATTAGTTAGCTTGATTGCTTGTCGGTAGAATGAGTGAGTGAGTGAGTGAGTGAGTGAGTGAGTGAGTGAGTGAGTGAATGAATGAATGAATGAATGAATGAATGAATGAATTCTTTATTGCTGTTAAAAATATAGTATTGTTGAATTGCACACTGCATCGCTCTTACTGTTTCGTTTCGGGTAAGGGCGAATGCTATAGTGACTTGTTTTTAGAGAAACAATCATATATCAAACCCCCCCAAAACAAAATAAAACATATTGTTGATTATTCTCAAAAAATGTTTACTCACTGCAAACTATATTTTTCATTGTATTTCTTAAACTGTATATGTAATTATTTGATTTATACGAGGTACAGTCAAAAAGTTCCAGGACTGTCATGATATCTTTTTTATTTTCCGTACAATTCAGTAATTAAATATATGACATAAAAATATAACTATTACACTGCAAGAGCATATAAATATATGTAAAATATACAAACATAAACATGTTTTCTGATCCATTAGAATAGCCCACTATGTCATGTACGGAGCACTTTCGCGACGTCGTGACGTTCATATGACGTTTGCAAGGGTTGTTTTCATTTCATCTGTCAGCAGACGAGGAACCCAGTGCGCACATACCTTATTCATGTTCAAGTCCTGGGTCACTATTTTATAAACAGTTCCATGACACAGCCCAACAGTGTAAGCAATATCATCTAGAGAATTGCGCCGATCAGTTGCTAGGACGTCCTTAATCTTTTTGACTTAGCGCGCATCATTTCCCGGCCTTCCGCTTAGCGCATTATCCTCAATATCCGCCCTACCTTTCCGGAAACGTTTGTGCCACTCAAACACAAGAGTCCTGGAACAATTAATAATACCATCCTTCTGTTTCATGAATTTCCAAGTATCAGTCGGGGTCATACAAGACATTGCAGAGAATTTAATTACTGTCCACTGCTCCGTACGTTCAATTAACGTTGTCATTTTCTTGCTTCAGAATTTTTACACGGCAGAAATTATACTTCACAAAATGGCGATACGTCGGCCGATCACGCTAAAATTTTGTAATTGTTTGCTAGTAACGTTCTGTTGATGTCGTGCGGAAAAATAAAGACGTTTTGGCGCTGTTATTTTGTGAAACTTCAAAAAGAATGTAGTCATCTCATTGCAAAATAAGGCAAATTCTGAAGTGCTCCGTATTATGGTTGGTGACATGCTAAATGTGAAAAAATAAATTCAAATACTTGTTCAAACCTACTTTTTCATAGCTGTTGATAATAGATTTAAATAGAAATACATGCATGCTAAATTTTATGAGGATCCGACGTCAATAATTTGTTTAAAAGGACCAGTCCGGGAACTTTCTGACTGTACCTCGTATTATTTATATAATAATGCAGTTTGTATGGTCTGTGGGGGATGGCTCCCCGACCCCCTCAGCACCTATGACGGGGATAATAAATGAGAGAGAAAGGGAGAAAAAAAATAAAAAAAGAGAAAAAAAAGAAGAAAAAAAACGTTTATTTTTATTTTTACATTAATATTTAATGAGAATTGTTGATATTTAAACAGGAAACTAGCTTTAACAAATCAGATCATACACTATAGAAAAGTATATGCAGTCTTTAATCATGCCAAGACTTGGTGTTTACTCTTTACACTACCATGCAAGTAATAATATATTGTACCAAATCTACAGGAATTTTCTCATTTCTATTAAACTTCTAAAATGATTATGTAATGACAAATGGTCTATAACTTTTGGATGTCACATTGTGAAATATGGAATGAATAGTGCTAACAAAATATTTTTAATTCTTTTTGGTTTTACAAAAAAAACAACTGACTTTTTCATTATTTCTACTCCTTTTTAATAACTAATTCCTGACTTTTGCCCTAAAATTTTCCCGGCCAATAAAAAATTCCAACTTTTCCCTGATCTTAAACAAAAATCTTTTCCCCAAATTTTCTCTGACTGTGGGAACCCTGATTTACTGGATGCCACAAAATTAGGGACATAACTGCAATACATGTGTATATAATATGCAGAAAGTTCTAGTCAATAAGTCATTTATGTTTGGCACTACAATAATGAACAAAATTAATGTTTTTAAGTCAATGACATTAAATTTTAACTTTGGTGATGAATTGTGGTTTAATAATTATATAGGTATACTTACTTGTACATCAGCAGTCTTTTGAAAGCATCTTCCAAGTCTTTGAGACCTAATATGTCTAATACTTCTTCAATTAGTTTGTCTGGTAGGTAATCAGGCATTGTCAAAATACCAAATAAATTGTCTGGGGCACTCTGATAAAATTTGGCAGTGGAATTGAATTTTTGCTGCCAAAATGTCATTTCTGAATTTATGTAAGGTAGGTTTTTATTTCTGAACTTGTCAATTGCATTCAGTGCCATGGTAATTTGATCAGTGGAAGATCTTGGAGCTTTTCCGTAGACGTGGGCTTCGATCAAACAGGAGGTTATCCAGGCTGGTGTGAACATGTTGTTATCTGGAACTGCAAACTTGTTTCTTACCAAGAAGTACTGTTCATTTCCATGGAAGTTTAGCTTCACTTCATTATGGTACATACCCTTCTGCATTTCCCACTTAAATGGGAACAGATGAAAGCTGCTATCTGTGTGTACCTGAGCAGCAGAAATTCTATCAAACAAGTCTCTTAAAGTTTCTGAAGCTATTGACTGGCAGCAGGTCATTACAAATAAATCCAATAAGACAAGAAAAAGTTTATGAAGTGCCATTTTTAAATCCCTGAGTATTGGTTTGAGAAAGTTTACTTTTCAGATCATTATATACATGTATTCCACTGCAGCACACACTTGTAAGATAAGAGATCTGTGGTATATATGTTCACAAAGATAAGCTATTATAAAACTTATAAAAGGAACAAGATTGTAATAGACACTGCCAGACAGCACAGGATATACTATACTATGAGTACTAACACTGACTAATATCACAGGATGTACTACTATGCATAATACTACTACATACTGTGTAACCTGTGTAGATATTATATACGATTTTATATCATTTAAATATGGATCATCATGATATCGTGTATGCCAGCACCAGTTGTAAACGTCACAATTTTAATAGCAAAGAATTTCCACTGTTCGTGTTCGTGTGATAACACAACTAACTGCGTGTTTGTTTTTTATGATATGGTGCATTATTTATGTAAGGGAAGTAACTTTCAAAACATCTAAATAGTATCAGAAGCCGTAAAGTCGCCGTAAAGCACCGAACTTACAATCAACTTCACCTAGTTTCAATAATTCGAATTGACACTGCATTTAGAAAAAGATCGAAATATAAATATGAACAAAATATTGCAGAAAATGTAAGAAAAGCAATCCTAAAATGTTTTGGAAATATGTTAGGTCTAACTAAAAAATAATGTCCGGTATCAACGGAATTATAAAAAATGGAAATAAAATTAGTAATGACAAGGAAATTGCTGAAGAATTTAATGGGCATTTTACAAAGGTGTTAACTGTAGAAAAAGACCTTGTTCCAGATATAGAAAGAACAACAAACAGACACTGACATTAATAAAGAAATTAAAGAAATCAAGCCATCCAATTCCCAAGTAGCACAACTATTTGTGCGCAACAAGGGCTTTTCTATATATAGGAGTGTAAAGATGTGGGTCTTGATGAATAATGTAAATCAAGTAGGCTTTCACAAATGTGAATGTATAACACAACACGTGTTTACTCTACAAGATGTACATTTATTCTGCGATGAGCTTTAACATAAAGCGGGGTTTCTATGAGCATGCGCATGACTATTATACTGTCATTGGATAATACTACAACTCCTTTCTTTTGAAATTAAACAAAATCGTGTTTAAAACAGTCAGTTATTTTCAGAAACAACATTCATACGTTAATCAGGTAAAATAAAATATATAGATAAAATAAATCATAAACAAAATAATGAAATATATAATCCAACGATATAGTTAAACTGGTTGTATAGTTGTGTGATTCAAAATGTCTATTATGACTTATTTCAAAAATTATTTAATCCACTGGCTGTCACTAAATAACTTGTTAGGTTCTACTTCTCGACCACTGCGCGTGCGGTATGGTGTATTGTTACATTCATGGCTCTGATCTTTATGGGGTGATTGACAGTGAACTTTAGGAGAATTTTGAGAATGGTTAGATCTCGGTGATTCTATAATTGGTGAGTAAACAGGTCTGGCAGGAGTCTGGGGATTTGATATTTTGCTAGTATTTTGTTGCTGCAAAATTGTTGGCATGAATTCATCATGATTAATATTTGGAGACTTTTCCCGCGTTTTATGCAGGAATCGTCTGTTGCGCCTTAAAATTGCGCCATCCTCGGTTTTAATCAAAAATGACCTTTCTCCGTGCGTTTCTATCACTACAGCCTGTTTCCATAATTTACCCATTTGCACTCTGCATGAATCACCAACATTTAGGATAGGGAGGGTCTTTGAACCTTTATCATAATATTGTTTTTGGACTGTTTTGCTGTTTTGCATTGTTTGTATAGCAGCCTGGTGATTAATCATCTGAGGTTGTAGTTGCTTTTCAGTCGTGGGTAAGATAGATTTTAACCTTCTTCCCATCAACAACTGGGCTGGGTAATATCCACACTCGAGCGGCGTGTTACGATATTCTAGCAAAGGCAAATAAGGATCAGTTTTGCCAGCCTTACTTTTCTTAAGTATGCCTTTTCCTACAGAGACCATCTTTTCAATGAAACCGTTTGATTGGCTGTGGCCTGGGGAAGATGTCACATGCGTGAAATTCCATTCATTAGCAAACTTTGCGAATTCGTCTGAGCTGAACTGAGGTCCGTTGTCGCTTTTCAGTGAGTCTACCTGGCCAAGCCTGGAAAAATGCACTTTTAATTTGCGTATCACTGTGATACTTTTTATGTCCGGTAACCAGTCTATCTCAAAGTGCTTACTGTAGTAGTCTGCGGTAATCAAATAATCTTTACCGTCTAGGGCAAAAAGATCACACGCTACGTGCTGCCAAGGTCTTTGGGGAACGTCTTGGGGTTTAAGAGGCTGTTTCGGATTTGCATTTCTGTGTGTTAGGCATAAATGGCATGCTAACACGTGGTCAGTTATGTCCTTTATCATTAAAGGCCAAAACATTATATCTCGTGCTCGGCTTACCGTCTTATTGACACCCATATGACCTATATGAACAGCGTCGATCATTTCTTCACGTAAGGTTTTGGGGATTACTAATTTTTGACCTCGAAAAATTATGTCATCGCCCATCGTCATTTCGTCACGGTGATTCCAGAACTCTAGCACAGTTGCTGGACAATCACTTCTCGCATCCGGCCATCCGTCAGGTATTACCTGTTTCAATACTTGAAACTGGCTTTCATTTTGTGTAGCTGTTCGAACCTGCTGCAGTTATTACTTACTGGCAGGCTTTTCAGTACCGTATGTATATGTACGTCAAGTCCTTCTGTCAACTCAGAGTACGTATCTGTAACAAAATTACGTGACAATGTATCAGCGACTGGTACGTTTTTGCCGCTTACATGTATGACTTCTATGTCAAAGTTCTGTAACTGTAGCAACATTCTTTGCAGTCTAGGAGGTGCACTGCTCAGAGGTTTTTTCATTATAGACACAATTGGTTTGTGGTCAGATTCGACAACTGTGTGACGCGCATAACAGAATTGTCTGAAACGTGTCAGTCCAAACAAAATGGCTAACATTTCTTTCTCGATCTGAGCATAGCCAATTTCTCTCTGTGTCAATGTCTTTGAAGCGAATGCAATTGGTCTTTCATCTTGGAGACATGTGGCTCCAATGCCCCTGGAACTTGCGTCGACTTGCAGTCGGACTGGTTTTTGGGCATTAAAATATGCTAGAACTGGGGCTTGTGTGATTGCAGTTTTGACCTTGTCGAAAGCATCTTGTTGGGCACAGTCCCAAATGAATTCTACGTCTTTCTTCAGTAGGTCACGCATAGGACTCACAATCTGAGATAGATTGGAGTTAAATTTGGTCAGGTAGGTAACCATTCCTAAAAAGGTTTCTAATTCAGCTCTAGTTTGAGGCGATTTCATGGCTAATATTGCTGAAATTTTATCGGGATCGGGTCTTAACCCGTCCGCACTCAAAATGTGTCCGAAGTACTTGACTTCAGTTGACCCAATTACACATTTGTCGGGGTTAAACCTTATTCCCTTTTCTCTAGCACGTGCAAGCACATTTCTAAGATTTGTGCCGAGTATTGCCGTAAATCAATAAGTCATCAATTATTGATGTCACACCGGGTAAGTCCACAAAGAACTCATCGATTTTCCTTGAAAATATGTCTTGAGAACTGCGAATTCCCATAGGTAATCGCAAATACCGGTATCGTCCAAAAGGACTGTTGAATGTGGTCAGATATGAAGATTCGTCTGTCAGTTTTATTGACCAGTAACCTTTCGTGGCGTCTAAAACACTAAAGTACTTAGCGCCAGACAAACGTGCTGCTACGTCCTCTATTGTACGCATTGGGTAATGAGGTCGGAGTATATTGTCATTCAGTGCTTTGGGGTCTAAACACACACGCAACTTCCCAGTTGTCGGTTTTTCGACGCATACTAGCGCATTAACCCATTCTGTCGGTTCAGTCACTTTCTGAGTTATTTGCTTTTCTTCCATTGATTGATTGAAGTTCTTTTTTGAGTCTGCCCTGCAAAGCTACAGGTACTCCATTGTGTTACACCGGTCTACTTTATTTTGAGACCGGTGACGACACAATGACAGGTACTCTTCGCGGCGGACATACGACAGGTACGGCGTCCGGTTTGAGATGCAAAGAACATGTTCCTGGGAATAGACCAATACCTTTAAAAATATCGTCGTATTCCGACAGTACAGTTTGTTTGTTTAAACCGTGACATTTGTCGATGGCATAAGTTAGCTTTATCAGGCCAAGGTCTATAGATGTTTGAAGGCTCAGCAACGCTGGGGCTTTACTGTTTACAACGTAAAAACAAGTGCTGACAGATTTGTCTGCATACTTGCATGTTAGTGTGACCTTTCCCATGACGGGGAGTTGATTGCCTGTGTATGACGAGAGCTTAATATCGTGGGGTACCAAGGGGGTTTTGCACTTCAGTTTCTTATATTGTGAAATTGGCAAAATATCAACTTGGGAACCTGTGTCTATCTTAAAAGTAATAGGGAATGATGACTGGCCTACAGAGAGTGTAAGGGATGCGCAGTCGGGTCGAGAATCAAAACTGTTTACCGTATTAACATAGAAATCCGAATTACAATCACTATAATCCGAATCATAGTCATTAGAATTTGAATCACAGCTTACTTCATGTACTTTGTTTCCGCTTGATCGACACACTGACTGGAAATGGTTTAGTTTGTCACATCCGTAGCATCGCTTCCCTTTTGCCGGACATTCGTTTTTGAATTTGTGTGATGTCCCACAGTTTTTACACGAATATTTGGGTTTCCCTTGTTCTGGAGTCGTTTTTTCCGCCTGGGTCTGCCTTGTTCTTGGTTCGTCTTTGGGGTTCCGTCCCTAGTGTTGTGCTGTTGGTGCCGCCGAACGTTGTGCACTTCGTGTCCGCTTGTGCTGCTCGAAGCCATTGACGACAGCTGCTGTTTAGAATACTCGAAGTTTTGTGCGATCTGGACCGCCTTGTCCATAGTCAAAGCTGCACCTTCGTTGATGAGCCTTTCTCGAACGTTCCGAACACAATCCTATCTCTAATCATTTCGTCCTGATTGTCGAAACTGCACTCTTTTGCACACAGTCTCAGTCTTGTTAGATATGAGTCGATGGTATCGTCGCCCTGAATTTGATTGTAGAACTTATATCTAGCAAAAATAGGATTGAGCTTTGGCTGTACAAAAGCTCGAAATCTGTCGTAGTATGTTTGTATTTTGTCCACGTCATCTGCGGGGATATCTGTCCATGTGGAGTGAATATCTCTGCCTTTATCCCCGATCCACAACAACAGGTATGCTATTAGCTCTTTCTCTGATTTCCCTTTCAGAGGACCAGTGTTCATTAACTTAACATGTCGCTCAAATTTGTCCCATGCTTCCGGTAAATTTGTGGACTCCCAGTCCATGCGCGGAGGTGAAATGCCGTTTAAGTCCATGTTTCTTATGCACAAAGTCACGTGCACGTGAGTTTCTTTAAATCCAATTAACTTCTGGCACCATGTAAAGATGTGGGGCTTGATGAATAATGTAAATCAAGTATGCTTTCACAAATGTGAATGTATAACACAACACGTGTTTACTCTACAAGATGTAAATTTATTCTGCGATGAGCTTTAACATAAAGCGGGGTTTCTATGAGCATGCGCATGACTATTATACTGTTATTGGATAATACTACAGGAGGATCGCCAATATCCTAGCCATTATAAATTTGGATACAGTATTGTTCAATCACCCCCAAGGATATACTTCCTGCTTTTTAAATTTTGCCTTTGGCGTTGTCTGTGATATGCAGGATTTATATTCTAAGATCCCCTCTTAAAATTAAATTCTGCTTAGTTCCGCCCGTTGTTTTCTCGTTTAGGGCAAACCCTAGCACAAGTATTTGCGCGCGACAATGACTTTTCTATATATGCGATGTTGGTCCTTCGAAAAGGACAGACAACGTAAAACGTCCTTATGATAATGGGTCTGTGCTTGCAGTCGAATTATTGAGACTAGGGCAAACCCATTCTTTTATCTGGGGACCATACGCCGCTGAACATGGAAAGTATTAATCTGAAAATACCGCATTGAAGGTTCCATGTTCATCGCCATATGCATACCATCGTTAGGGTTTGATCAAAATT
Source organism: Corbicula japonica (assembly GCA_038501625.1). NCBI lineage: Eukaryota > Metazoa > Mollusca > Bivalvia > Venerida > Cyrenidae > Corbicula > Corbicula japonica. The sequence goes on from JAZAYU010000008.1 coordinate 10,039,324, forward strand.
GTACTATTTATTAGTGTAAATATTGAGTTGCGCTCAACCCGGGGCTAGGCGGCGTGGGCAGTAATAAGCATTTCCATTAATGCCCATACAAACCGAGCCTGCAATATTTTCATATTTTTCGTGGTCGAAGGTCTTCAAAGTTCCCTTTTCATCTTTTTCAACTGGTTGCGTCGTCGGAATTGCAAGGCTGGGCGCTGTCAACGTGACGGTGCGGGTTCGCTCCCAGGTAGAGGGAATATCATTTGTAAACTTATGGAGCCATGTGATCTTGCTGCACCCTAGAACTTAGATTTAAATAATTTCGTAAAATGCTTTGCCACTAATGATTCCAAAACGTAAGCATGCTTCTTATATCTGTTACTCATTTTTGTTTTACTATTTATTTGATGATGTTATAAACCCTTGTTCTGTTGCCTCCCTTAGGGGAGGTTACAAGTTTACAATCATTACCCTCAAACTCCAAATGTTTGTTTATTCAATTCATGTGATGCTGACAGTGTAAATATGTCTTGCACCAAGACCGGGTGGTTCGAGGTTCGAAGTTTGTGGATACAAATCAATATTTATGGTTTCCAGAAAGAAATAGACAATAAGTTTTGTTGAAATTTGTTTCATTTGACGACAAAAATGCGACCTCTGTGATTGTCTTGGGTGTCAAAACTTTGACTTCACGCATGTTATCTAACCTGTGTATTGCCAATAAACAACTTCGCACCCCTACACACTTGCCACTGTATGTACCGAACTGTTTAAATTGTAATCAAAACAACAAAGTAGTCAATTGTTAAGTATTGCATGCTTTTAGCGTCCCCAATCTATCGTCATGGGCATTTAATAAATCACAGGACCTTTTGCAACTTAAAATTCGCAGTTAGAGTCTGTGGTATAAAATGTAACTGTTCTAACATTCATTCTTATGCTTATATTTGCAATACAAGAAAGAAATGAAGTTTGAATAAAAAAATTATACATGTTTTTTTTATATCACGTCCGGCGACGAGTCATCAAAGACAAAAAGTAATGACCACGAGCTCAACTGCTGTAAGTTGCATAGAAAATTTACTGAGGTAGAGGCGTGCACAAATCATAGAAAATATAAAAACAATCCTTACAAATATGCTGGGCGCGTCAACGTCGTTCCAGGATTTTAGTACCAAAATCTTAACACATTGGTTTCTGCTTTAATTGGATAGTGCTTCAGTAGGGAATGAATTTCACGCTGTTCATGAAAATAAAGCATTCAAAAGTAAACTAGAATGTTGTGTCAAAGTATTAAGTAAATTGAACAAGTACTTTCCATTTTACAGGCAACACTAAGTTTCATGTTAAAATTGCATTTGAAAGGGACATAACTCATAAAATATTCAAACAGGAGTTATTATTTTTGTTGTCGTCGATGGCACTGTTCATGTTGATGATACAATCCAAGTATTAAATGAATAGGACAAGTACTTTCAAATTATACGCAACATTAATTTTCATGTGAAATTTGCATTTGAAAAAAAAATAGTCAAACAGGAGTTATGATTCTTGTTGTAACCGATGTTGTTGTTGTTGTTCATGAAGATGATATATTCGAAGAGTGAATAGGACAAGTTATAGGCAACATTAAGTTTCATGTTAAAGTTGCATATTAAAGGGACACAACTCATAAAATAGTCAAACAGAAGTAATCATTCTTGTTCTTAATAATGAAGCTGTTCATGGAGATGATTTATTTTGAATATTAAGTGAATAGGACAATAACTTTCAAAGTTAAAGGCAACATTAAGTTTCATGTTAAAGTTGCATTTGAAAGGGGCATAACTCAAAATATAATCAAATAGGAGTTATGATTCTTGTTGTTACCAATGTTGTTGTTCATGCTGATAATGTATTCCAAGTATGAAGTTAACAGGACAAGTACTTTCAAAGTTATAGGCAACATAAAGTTTCATGTTAAAGTTGCATTTGAAAGGGGCATAACTCCAAAATATTGAAACTGGAGTTATCATTCTTGTCATTACAAATGGCATTGTTCATGCTGATGATATATTCCAAGTATGAAGTGAATAGGACAAGTACTTTCAAAGTTATAGGCAACATTAAGTTTCAGGTTAAATTTGCATTTGAAAGGGGCATAACCAAAAACATATTGAAACTGGAGTTATAAATTTTGTCGTCACAGATGGCATTGTTCATGCTGATGATATATTCCAAGTATGAAGTGAATAGGACAAGTACTTTCAAAGTTATAGGCAACATTAAGTTTCAGGTTAAAGTTGCATTTTAAAGGGGCATAACTCAAAAATGTTGAAACTGGAGTTATCATTCTTGTCGTCACAGATGGCATTGTTCGTGCTGATGATATATTCCAAGTATGAAGTGAATAGGACAATTACTTTCAAAGTTAAAGGCAACATAATGTTTCAGGTTTAAGTTGCATTTAAAAGGGGCATTACTAAAAAAATATTGAAACTGGTGTTATTGTTCTTGTCGTCACAGATGGCATTTTTCATGCTGATGATATATTCCAAGTATAAAGTGAATAGGACAAGTACTTTCAAAGTTTTAGACAACATTAAGTTTCATGTTAAAGTTGCATTTGAAAGGAGCACAACTCAAAAAATATTGAAACTGGAGTTATCATTCTTGTCGTCACAGATGGCATTGTTCATGCTGATGATATATTCCAAGTATGAAGTGAATAGGACATGTACTTTCAAAGTTATAGGCAACATTAAGTTTCAGGTTAAAGTTGCATTTTAAAGGGGCATAACTCAAAAAATGTTGAAACTGGAGTTATCATTCTTGTCGTCACAGATGGCATTGTTCATGCTGATGATATATTCCAAGTATGAAGTGAATAGGACAAGTACTTTCAAAGTTATAGGCAACATTAAGTTTCAGGTTAAAGTTGGGGGTCTACCGGACGACGCCGCCGACGACGCCGCCGGACAATAGGATCCCTATGTGTCTACCTGCTATCGCAGGCGACACAAAAATTATGGACTCGGCACATTAACGTTCATAAATTTGTTTTATGCAAAAATGATATTTTTGTCCAGTAGGAAACCAAAAGTATCTCACAGCTTATTTTCTCTTAGCACAACTATTTGTACGCGACAAGTAAAGGGCTTTTCTATATATGCGATATTTGCCCTTCGCGTACAACCCAGTTACTATTCAAATCAATGCGGAAAATTTTCCTTCTATTTCTTTATGCCGCCGATCGGAAAATGAATCGCAATTTTTCAATCTTTTGCCGGCTTCATAAAGCATCTTAAACCATATTTATTTAAAAAAAAAATTACATACCTGAGAAGCCACATTCAAGTAGAATCAATATATGTAATCCTTTATAAGTAACGTTTTCGTTTTTTATGCAAAACTGTTTTAAATCTCTACCCATGTCGATTACACCGCATAAAGTTTATCTGACTCGCTAATCGATAATTTCATCGATTATTCATCGGTGTTCATCGATAATTTTCACCGTGTAAACGGCATATGCTGTGGTAGGTTTAACAAGTTATTTTGTGGATTATTCGTTCATTTTATTGTTACTTTTATCATTATTTATGTTTTATAACGATATTTGACATACCAGTGTTGAAATTTTCGTGTGGGAGCGAAAATAAAAAGACTTTAAATCGGGTCGATTTCCACCACAGTTTTGATCGTAACTGCTTGAGACGTAAAGTACAGACAACGAAAACGTCCGTATGATAATGGGTCTGTGCTTGCAGTCGAATTATTGAGACTAATTTTCTCTCTAAACCCCATCCCACCACAAACAGTTATTAGTGCATCTAAAATGTCTTCAACATTTTCCAACTGGCGAAAGTATTGACCAGAAACTGGGAACCCTGAACTTAGCCTTTTCGAGCATTTTTTTTCTCTAATTAACAACTTCTTCAGTTGAAACATTGTAAGTCGCATATCTAGACTCAGATAATGAGGCAGAGTGTTTGGATCTGAGGGCATATAATTGCATCACTACTGCTAGCAAGGAAATAGTTATAATCAAGTAAGAAGGATTAGATCAAAACCTGCTGTAAAATTTCCACAAAATACCTCAGAATGCAGGACTTGGCATATAAATTGTCTAGATTTTCCGGAGGAGCAAGCCCGCAGACCCCTAGATTAGTTCGGATTCTTAAAGTCATTGGGGAATTTTACTAACATTATTTATTGAGAACCCTGGAATTGTCTGAAGGACTGATGTTTTAGCTCAGTTGCAAATTGACGCTGTTAAAAATACAGCTTTCTGAGTTGAACCCCTTTGCTGAAATCCTGGATCCGCCCCTGTAATCATTTGCTTACTGTACAGAAATATGGACTTGTGCATTGAAGCAATCTATTGACTGTTTCACTGCGCATGTCTGTATTTCATCAGACAAGCAGACAGTAGTAAACCAATTTTGTCTGGCGATTATAGTCGCCAGAGAATCCTCAGCGTGCTTCAGTTATCTTTCCTTGAGGTTTAAAATAGGCTGTTTATTCCCCACGCTTAGTCATATTACAAGATGCATGTTTACCATTATCCCAACAGGGTTGCTGATAGCAATATGATGCCACTTCGTTGTCGGCCACTGATTTATTGCCATACATATTTTTGGCCTAGTTGATAAGAAGCTGGGGAGAAAATTTTTAAATAGACACAGGAAGAAAGTGTGACATCATCCAGCAGCCAATCAGAGGCCTCTAGTTTTTGGTTTACATAAGTCGTTTATTTTCTGATAACGACGGAGAAAGAGTCTAAGCAATCTATTGACTGGGACCGTTTTTCATATTTTTAGCTTAAATACAAAATCGTTTCCGGATCCGGTAACAAACGAAACAAAAGCGTAGCACACACACTTTTTCGCAATGGGCGATCGCTACAACATTCACAGTCAACTTGAACATTTGCAGTCAAAATACATTGGGACTGGTCATGCTGACACAAGCAAGTGGGAATGGCTTACAAACCAGCATAGGGACAGTTCGGCCTCATATTTGGGACATTTCGACATGTTGAACTATTTTGCTGTTGCTGAAAACGAGACCAGAGCCAGAGTTAAGTTCAATCTGTTGGAAAGAATGGTACAACCATGTGGTCCACCCCCAGAGAGACCAGAAGACTAAACCTCATATAGAACTATTGTCTGCATCATTTTGTGCGTAACATCACAACAGAATGAAGCGTTGAAGAAATTTAAATGCTGCATACATTACAGAAAATCATGTAAATGAGTGGATAAAATAATGTGTTTGGCTTTGCCAAGTATAGACTATATTCATTAAATTGTGTAAACTTGACTTGCAGCAATATTTGTAAAACATTAGAGCTGAACTTTTGCAAAAATAATATGAATGAAGGCACACCCTCAATGTTTTTAGATGAGAAATGCATGCACTAAAAATAAAAGCAGATTTAATTTTCAAAAGCATTTCAACACTTCTGTTAAAATTGTGTATTAAAACTGTTAATATTTTCACTGAAATTTACATATTTGAAAGGTGTTAATGTAAGATTCAGACCTCATCATCATCATGTAAATAAAATGTTTCTTTAAACATTATGTAATAAAGAATGTAATAATACAAGGTCTTGAAATGAACTTAATTTATTAGTTGTGTCACAGGGTGAGAAAGAATGTGCAGCCAGACAGGGATTCGAACCCGGGACCCCTCACTTACCGGGCGACTGAGCTATCCATCCGCTTACACATCTTCTCCCCAGATAGTGACTAGATTCGTACCACAACATTTTCCCCCCACAAATTGGAAATTCATTTTCGAATTCCAGAGTTTACTTTTTATGCACAATTGCAGGCATCTTAGACTTAACCATGCAATGCTGTCACAGTCTCCCTACAGGGCGAGTGCTCTCCGACTGAGGTATCCGTCCGCTTACACATCTTCTTCCCAGATAGTGACTGGATTCATTAAATGGTTGTTATCTATTAACAATTCCTTTAATATTAATGTGTTTTGATGTTAAGTTAAACTGCAGGATCTGCACTGGAAGCATCTGGCTCTGAAATAGCCTATTAAATCTAAAAAAAAAGTGTAGATCCTGATTAGATAGCATGGATGTGCCAGCTGATCTGGATCTAAACTGTGTCCATTAAATAAAAGGTGTATCTATGGAGTACAGAGTTAATTTTTAACCCTTTATTTCATAGAAACACCTTGATTGCATGGGAAAACTGTGTATATTGAAATGTCTGATCAGGAACTACACTTCACTTTTAGATTCATTAGGTTTTTTTTTCTAATCAAGATGCTACCAGTGCAGATCCATATCAGACTGATGAACTGAATCCATACTGGTAGCACAAGCGTTTAAATTTATATATATAGTAAAAGGTTAAACAAGTATCTCTAACCTGGCTATGGTTGAGCGAGTACCGCACTTGTACTATCTCGCCATAGAGCTAGCTTTTATGGCGACGTGGTAGTGTCAGCAGGGGTTCCAATAGCTGCTGAATCTCAAGGGTCATTGTGTCCATTTTCAAGGGATTCACTCAATTTTAAGCCTAAAATACCACTAATTAAAGGAAAAAAACGACCCTTTAGCTAAAATACTGGGGGTCAAAATAAGGCATTTTGGAAATTTCAAGGGTCATCTTCCGGATCAAAGGGTCATCTCCAGGGTCAAATGGAACCCCTGTGTCAGACTGGCATGCGAGGGGTCCCGGTTCAATCCTTGGTTCAGACGTGTATTTTTCAGAACCCTTGTTACGAATGGCACCCAACCTGGGGCCTGCCAAGGATGTTTAAACACCTTGAGATCACTCCACAAGTCAATCTCTGTACAAACAATAATTTAATTTTTGTACAGTTTAAGAATTTTTTAGATATAACAGTGTTTGCCTTATTCTTCTTCAGTCTTTTACATAGTGGCACTGACATAAATATAGTAAGAAAAGGCAGCTTTATAGAAACACATATCTGGCAAAGCATTCAACTGACATCTGTGTGATCAGTACATGATCACATGACAGGCAGTGAAACCAAACAGTTTACTGAATAAAAGACAGCTGATGAGAAAAGACTGTAAGAAAATTCTGTTAGGGAGATAAATGGAAATAATTTAAACTTTAAAATATTCCAATATATCTTACCCTTAGTTTTTGCTTTTTAGCTCACCTGAGCTGGCTCAGGGTGAGCTATTAGGATCGATGAATGTCTGTCCTCTGTCGTCCGTCGTTCGTCCACACTTAGTTCGTTAACACTCTAGCTGTCACATTTTTGCTCCGATTGTCATGAAACTTGGTCAGGATGTTTGTCCCAATGATTTCTCGGACAAGTTCGAATATGGGTCATCTGGGTCCAAAAACTAGGTCACTGTTACTAAAAATAGAATTTTCTTGTTAACACTCTAGCAGTCACATTTTTGCTCCGATTGTCATGAAACTTGGTCAGGATGTTTGTCCCAATGATTTCTCGGACGATTTCGAATATGGGTCATCTGGGTCCAAATACTAGGTCACTGTTACTAAAAATAGAATTTTCTTGTAAACATTCTAGCGGTCACATTTTTGATCGATTGTCATGAAACTTGGTCAGGATGTTTGTCCCAATGATTTCTCGGACGAGTTCGAATATGGGTCATCTGGGTCCAAAAACTATGTCACTGTTACTAAAAATAGAATTTTCTTGTTAACACTCTAGCGGACACGTTTTTGCTCCGATATCCAATATTTCTACCTGTCTTCAGCTATATTTAGGTATGATGTTTACCAGTAGTATTATTGGTACAGTTGCTGGACAATGACCTGATGAACTTTGCTGCTTAGATCTGTGTTATGCAATATTAAGAATTTTACTCTGTAAGATTTTATAGGGTAAATTTTGTCATTTTATGGATAGTGACAAATAAACTTTCTTCCTTCATAGCACTTTGAAAATCAGGCTTTTCTGAATATGTTATTCACTGTTTTTTAAGTAAAACAACAAGAAGAACAACAACAACAAATTTGTAGCACATTCTCAAATTGTTAAGACTAAATTTAAGAGAGCCTTAGATGTATACAGTGTATGTACACAAACTGGCAAGTTAAGGCCACACTTCTTAGCTCACCTGAGCTGGCTCAGGGTGAGCTATTGGGATCTATTAATGTCCGTCGTCTGTCCACACTTAGTTCATTAACACTATAGCGGTCACATTTTTGCTCCGATTGTCATGAAACTTGGTCAGGATGTTTGTCCCAATGATTTCTCGGACTAGTTCGAATATGGGTCATCTGGGTCCAAAAACTAGGTCACTGTTACTAAAAATAGAATTTTCTTGTTAACATTATAGCGGTCACATTTTTGCTCCGATTGTCATGGAACTTGGTCAGGAAGTTTGTCCCAATGATTTCTCGGTCGAGTTCGAATATGGGTCATCTGGGTCCAAAAACTAGGTCACTGCTACTAAAAATAGAATTTTCTTGTTAACACTCCAGTGGTCACATTTTTGCTCCGATTGTCATGAAACTTGGTCAGGATGTTTGTCCCAATGATTTCTCAGACGAGTTCGAGTATGGGTCATCTTGGTCCAAAAAACTAGGTCACTGTTACTAAAAATAGAATTTTCTTGTTAACACTCTAGCGGTCACATTTTTGCTCCGATTGTCATGAAACTTGGTCAGGAAGTTTGTCCCAATTCTTTCTCAAACGAGTTCGAAAATGGGTAATTTGGGTCCAAAAACTAGGTCACTGTTACTAAAAATAGAATTTTCTTGTTAACACTAGCAGTCACTTTTTTGCTCTGATTGTCATGAAACTTGGTCATGAAACTTGGTCAGGATGTTTGTCCCAATGATTTCTCGGACGAGTTTGAATATGGGTCATCTGGGTCCAAAAACTGGGTCACTGTTACTCAAAATAGAATTTACTTGTTAACACTCTAGCGGTCACATTTTTTCTCTGATTGTCATGAAACTTGGTCAGGATGTTTGTCCCAATGATTTCTCATACGAGTTCGAATATGGGTCATCTGGGTCTGAAAACTAGGTCACTGTTACTAAAAATAGAATTTTCTTGTTAACACTCTAGCGATCACATTTTTGCTCCGATTGTCATGAAACTTGGTCAGGATGTTTGTCCCAATGATTTCTTGGACGAGTTTGAATATGGGTCCAAAAACTAGGTCACTGTTAATAAAAATAGAATTTTCTTGTTAATACTCTAGCGGTCACATTTTTGCTCCGATTGTCATGAAACATGGTCAGGATGTTTGTCCCAATGATTTCTTGGACGAGTTCAAATATGGGTCATCTGGGTCCAAAAACTAGGTCACTGTTACTAAAAATAGAATTTTCTTGTTAACACTCTAGCGGTCACATTTTTGCTCCGATTGTCATGAAACTTGGTCAGGATGTTTGTCCCAATGATTTCTCGGACAAGTTCGAATATGGGTCATCTGGGTCCAAAAACTAGGTCACTGTTACTAAAAATAGAATTTTCTTGTTAACATTATAGCAGTCACATTTTTGCTCCGATTGTCATGAAACTTGTCAGGATGTTTGTCCCAATGACTTCTCAGATGAGTTCGAATATGGGTCATCTGGGTCCAAAAACTAGGTCACTGTTACTAAAAATAGAATTTTCTTGTTAACATTATAGCAGTCACATTTTTGCTCAGATTGTCATGAAACTTGGTCAGGATGTTTGTCCCAATGATTTCTCAGACGAGTTTGAATATGGGTCATCTGGGTCCAAAAACTAGGTCACTGTTACTAAAAATAGAATTTTATTGTTTACACTCTAGCAGTCACATTTTTGCTCTGATTGTCATGAAACTTGGTCAGGATGTTTGTCCCAATGATTTCTCAGACGAGTTTGAATATGTGTCATCTGGGTCCAAAAACTAGGTCACTGTTACTAAAAATAGAATTTTCTTGTTAACACTCTAGCGGTCACATTTTTTGCTCCGATTGTCATGAAACTTGGTCAGGATGTTTGTCCCAATGATTTCTCGGACAAGTTCGAATATGGGTCATCTGGGTCCAAAAACTAGGTCACTGTTACTAAAAATAGAATTTTCTTGTTAACATTATAGCAGTCACATTTTTGCTCCGATTGTCATGAAACTTGGTCAGGATGTTTGTCCCAATGATTTCTCAGATGAGTTCGAATATGGGTCATCTGGGTCCAAAAACTAGGTCACTGTTACTAAAAATAGAATTTTCTTGTTTACACTCTAGCGGTCACATTTTTGCTCTGATTGTCATGAAACTTGATCAGGACGTTTGTCCCAATGATTTCTCAGACGAGTTTGAATATGTGTCATCTGGGTCCAAAAACTAGGTCACTGTTACTAAAAATAGAATTTTCTTGTTAACATTCTAGCGGTCACATTTTTTGCTCCGATTGTCATGAAACTTGGTCAGGATGTTTGTCCCAATGATTTCTCGGACAAGTTTGAATATGGGTCATCTGGGTCCAAAAACTAGGTCACTGTTACTAAAAATAGAATTTTCTTGTTAACACTCTAGCGGTCACATTTTTGCTCCGATTGTCATGAAACTTGGTCAGGATGTTTGTCCCAATGACTTCTCAGATGAGTTCGAATATGGGTCATCTGGGTCCAAAAACTAGGTCACTGTTACTAAAAATAGAATTTTCTTGTTTACACTCTAGCGGTCACATTTTTGCTCAGATTGTCATGAAACTTGATCAGGACGTTTGTCCCAATGATTTCTCAGACGAGTTCGAATATGGGTCATCTGGGTCCAAAAACAAGGCCACTGTTTCTAAAAATAGAATTTTCTTGTTAACACTCTAGCGGTCACATATTTGCTCTGATTGTCATGAAACTTGTTCAGGATGTTTGTCCCAATGATTTCTTGGACGAGTTGAATATGGGTCATCTGGGTCCAAAAACTAGGTCACTGTTACTAAAAATAGAATTTCCTTGTTAACACTCTAGCGGTCACATTTTTGCTCCGATTGTCATGAAACTTGTTCAGGATGTTTGTCCCAATGATTTCTCGGACGAGTTCGAATATGGGTCATCTGGGTCCAAAAACTAGGTCACTGTAACTAAAAATAGAATTTTCTTGTTAAAACTCTAGCGGTCACATTTTTGCTCCGATTGTCATGAAACTTGTTCAGGATGTTTGTCCCAATGATTTGTCGGACGAGTTCGAATATGGGTCATCTGGGTCCAAAAACTAGGTCACTGTTACTAATAATAGAATTTCCTTGTTAACACTCTAGCTGTCACATTTTTGCTCCGATTGTCATGAAACTTGGTCAGGATGTTTGTCCCAATGATTTCTCGGACAAGTTCAAATACGGGTCATCTGGGTCCAAAAACTAGGTCACTGTTACTAAAAATAGAATTTTCTTGTTAAAACTCTAGCAGTCACATTTTTGCTCCGATTGTCATGAAACTTGGTCTGGATGTTTGTCCCAATGTTTTCTTGGTTGAGTTCGAATATGGATCATTTGGGTCCAAAAACTAGGTCACTGTTACTATAAATAGAATTTTCTTGTTAACACTAGCGGTCACATTTTTGCTCCGATTGTCATGAAACTTGGTCAGGATGTTTGTCCCAATGACTTCTAGGCAAGTTTGAATATGGGTCATCTGGGTCCAAAAACAAGGTCACTGTTACTAAAAATAGAATTTTCTTGTCAACACTCTAGAGGTCACATTTTTGCACTGATTGTCATGAAACTTGGTCAGGATTTTTGTCCCAATGATTTCTCTGACAAGTTTGAATATGGGTCATCTGGGTCCAAAAACTAGGTCACTGTCACTAAAAATAGAATTTTCTTGTTAACACTATAGCGGTCACATTTTTACTCTGATTGTCAGATTGTAAAGAAACTTGGTCAGGACATATGTCCCAGTTATTAATTGGATGAGTTTGAATATGGGTCACCTGGGGTCAAAAACTAGGTCACTGTTACTAAAAATAGAAAAATCTTGTCCAGGCTGTAAATTTGTTATTTCTCATTGGATTTTAAAATAATTTGGCTGAAATGTTTACCATGACAAGGTGTAGTTTCGCGTACAATACCCATGCCTATTGGTCCAAGGTCAAGGTCACTGTTACTAAAAATAAAATTTTCTTGTCTGGGCTGTTAATTGCTAATGAATGGAGTGATTTCAAAATAACTTTACATAAATGTTCACCATGACAAGGGAATGTGTTGCTTACAATACCCATGCCGGTAGGTCAAAGGTCAAGGTCACTGTTACTAAAAATAGCATTTTCTTTTCCACGCTGTAGATTTGTTGTTTCTTATTGGATTTTAAAATAACTTGGTGTAAATGTTCACCATATTGAGACGTTGGGTCTCGTACAACACAACTTTGTACTCAGGTGAGTGATAAAGGGCCATCATGGCCCTCTTGTTTATATTACCCAAATCATATGTAGTAAGGTCCATACCTCAAATAATCATTTTCCAGGATAATCTCCCCAATAATCTTAGAATTTTCTAAAAAAAATGTAATATTTAACTTTATTTAACTATGTATTAACTACAGACTTGAAACATATGATCCTTTCATCTTTCACATTATATGCATGCAGTATGCTTTGTCTTCCACAAGCATATTTTTCATTACATATGTTTATTTATTACATATGTATACCAATTCGATTTCAAAGCTGCATTTCGGGGGCATATGTCAATTTCAAGTGACAGCTCTTGTTTCCCTAAACATGACTTTGGAAACCCTTCAAATTTATCCAAAGCAGAGGTAAGAACAAGTAAAAAAAAATTGCCAGTAGCGTGTTCCTGTGCATGTATGTTCTCTGTTGATGCAGATTGCAGTCACCTTTTTAAAATAAAGATTTTTTTAATTTTTGGACAAATGTATTCGATTCTGAAATAGTGCATTTGCTTAGTAATTAGATTAAAGATGTTGTGGCATTTCAGTACTGACAGTACATTTTTTTCTTCATAAATAACCCTCAATTTTGAAAATCTGGGGTCTTCACAAGAAGATTGCACCTAAAGTGTCAGACTACAGTTTAAGACAAGACAAACACTTTAACTGATTTCTCCATCAGGTTGTTATATTTCTAAAGAAACACTAATACATTCTTTTCTTGAACAATATATTACATGTATATTCTTCTGGAACAGGTCTCCTTAAATCATTTACACATATTGTCGAGAAATTAAATCGTTCCATGTGATTTACCTGACAGCAGAATTATTTTTCTAATCATGCTTCTGTTCAGTTTATGCTTGCCAATGCAAGAAATATTTTGTTTTAATGTTACATTTTTGGTGTAGAATGACAGAACACAAGAAAAAAATTTTAATCCTTCATTCTCCAATAAAATGTAAATATTTTATTTGAAAAAGTGCACTTCCAATCTTTTGAAAGCTGACTAACACTTTAGAATATTTTATAGACCAAATTTACAATTATTGTTTTATACACTAACTGTTTTTATACAAAAATATCTTTCACATTAACATTAATATATGGTATTGTGAGACAAAATCAAGCTAAACACCTTTTATACTGCAACACCAATCTCAAAACATAGGATATACAGACAACATTAAAGCTCTTCTATTGTTACACTTGCTAGCACATAAACAATAATAAAAAAAGAGTTTGTTCATGCAAGTGAAACACGTAAACATTTACTTGATATATACACATTTTGTCACATGTGCAAGGTGTAGATCCAGGTCTGCATTGTTTGCTTTTGGTCAGAAATTACCCAATAAATAAAAACATAAAATTTTAGATCCAGATCAGCCCACACATTCGTACATCAACAACTGAAGCTGAACAAGATTACAGTCAAAGCTCTAGATAAATCCTCCACCACTGAATGCCAGAAATGAAAACAGCAAGTAATGTGCCTCACAGTGAAATCTAATCCTAATCTTGATCTTAACCATTATAACCAGTTGTTGGTTTCTAAAAATTGTCAAAAAAGTGAAAAACAGTTGAGGAAAGGTTGCTTTAAAATCCTTTAAGATATGTCATTATATGAAGTGGGAAAAATTGCAGGTGTGACCTCGACATTAAACCTATGACCTGGTGTTGGTCTCAGAGGTCGAGAACTTTTGAGCCTAGTAATTTTAGTCCTCCAAAGGATTATGGGGATACAGTGTTGACATGTTAACTCAACCTTGCCTCCCTGGATATAGCTTATACCCCACCAGTGTATCAGTTTGCACATCTATGAAATCTTTCTTCAATCTGCACTGTTTGCTTTTGGTCAGAAAAAATATACACAGACCTCCTAGCACTTTATCTCCCATCAAAAGAAAAATTTTAATAAAGATTGCAATTAAGCAAAACAAATGTTTTTAAGGATAATTTGAGTAAGAATAAAGACCAGGCTAATTTGGATCAACAATTTGATGTATATATGTAATTAAACATTTTTTGAGTGTATTCTCATTTTACAGTGTGAATATGTTATAACATGTACTTTCCGAGCAATTTTTATCAAGTTTTCAGATTGCTGTATCAAATTTTTATTTTACTTGTTTGGATTTATATGCTAGATACATACCCAATAAAAAATGCTGCTTTTTGAATTTTTATTTAACCTTTTGCCCTAAATAAAAAATCTGTTATTTTTAAAGTCAACAAGCTCTGCAGCTTATACTAAAACCTTCTTTCTTGTACCTGTAAACACCAAGTAAATGACAGGTACCCTAAGTAAAATATATTCTTCGACACAAAAAAGGGTTTAAGCTTAACTTTTTACATACTTAATTTTTCTTGGTTTCAAGGTTTAAAGATATTTTTACATGTTTTAAACAACTACTTTTTCTAAAAAAAACCCCAAGAAGCTCTGTTCGAAAAACACATATGCCCCGGGTAGCAAAGTTTGTCATGATACAAATTTATAATGACAGCACAGTGTTAAAACAGCAACTAAAATCACAAGTTAGTTCTAAATAATGAAAACAACTTTCTCGTGCAAAAACCTGTGCATGAAAAGAATTTAACGTAAAAATAAAGTAATGTAACCTATAATCTAAGATGATAAAGTACAGATTATTCAAGACAAAACTGGAACATTTACAGTATTTAATGTAATAAATGCCTAGGCATTTAGTACAAACACCGATGCTGCAAGTATTGGGAAGGTGGGCATTTATTAGGCATTACTGAAATTGAGAAAAATCCAACTTGCTGAAACAGGTTAACCATTTCTCTAAGTACAAAATGGGGAGATAACCCCAGAAATAAGGTGGCCAGAGTTACGTAACTTGTCTGGGTCATGACCAGTGCACTGTTAAGTAAGTAAGTAAACTTTCATGCTACTGTTCTTTGCGGAAATATCCAACTTGCAGAAACAGGTTAACCATTTTTCCAAGTATAAAAAGGGGAGATAACCCTAAAAATAAGGTAGCATGAATGACATAACTTGTCTGGTCATGGTCTGCGCACTATAAAGAAAGTGTATACACTTTCATCCCAATTCTCTTTGTGGAAATTGAGAAATATCCAACTTGCAAAAACAGGTAAACTAGTTCTCCAAGTATAAAATGGGGAGATAACCCCAGAAAAAAGGTACCTAGAGTTATGTTTCTTGTAAGGGTTATGACCTGTGCACGGTTTTAAGTAAGTGTGTAAACTTTCATAGCAATGCCCTTTGTAAAAATACAGAAATATCCAACTTGCCAAACATGTTAACCACTTATCTCTCAGTACAAAATGGGGAGATAACCCCAGAAATAAGATAGCCAGAGTTATGTAACTTGTCTAGGTCATGACCTGTGCAATGTTAAGTGTGTAAACTTTCATGCCAAATTTCTCAGTAGAAATTGAAAAAAATCCAACTTGCCAAAACAGGTCAACTGTTTTTCCCAAGTACAAAATGGGCAGATAAATCCAGAAATAAGATATCTAGAGATAAATAACTTGTCAGGGTCATGACCTGTGTTCTGTTTAGTAAGTTTGTAACTTTCTTGCCAATGCTCTTTGTGATAATTGAAAAATATCCAACTTTCCAAAACAGGTTAACCATTTATCTTCAAGAACAAAATGGGTTGATTATCCCAGAAAAAAAGGTACCCAGAGTTATGTAACTTGTAAGGGTCATCATCTGTGCACTGTTAAGTAAGTGTGTAAACTTTTATGCCAATTCTCTTTGTGGAAATTGAGAAATGTCCAACTTGCGGAAACACTTTAACCATTTTTCTAAGTACAAAAAGGGGAGATAACCCAAGAAATAATATACCCAGAGTTATGTAACTTTTCAGGGTCATGACCTGTGAACTGTTAAGTAAGTGTGTAAACTTTCATGCCAATGCTCTTTGTAGAAATTGAGAAATATCCAACTTGCTGAAACAAGTTAACCATTTATCTCATAAGTACAAATTGGGGAGATAACCCTGAAATAATATAGCCAGAGTTATACTACTTGTTAGATTCATACCCTGTGTACTGTATAGTAAGTTTGTAAACTTTCATGCTAATGCTCTTTGTAGAAATTGAAAAATATCCAACTTGCCGAAACAGGTTAACCATTTATCTTCAAGTACAAAATGGGACGATAATCTTATGTTTCTTGTAAGGGTCATCATCTGTGCACTGTTAAGTAAGTGCATAAACTTTTATGCCAATTCTCTTTGTGGATATTGCGAAATATCCAACATGCATCCAAACAGGTTAACCATATTTCTAAGTAAAAAAAGTGGAGATAACACCAGAAATACGGTACCCAGAGTTATGTAACTTGTCAGGGTCATGACTTGTGAACTGTTAAGTAAGTGTGTAAACTTTCATGCCAATGCTCTTTGTAGAAATTGAGAAATAACGAACTTGCCGAAAAATCTTATCCATTTTTCTAACTACAAAAAGGGGAGATAACACCAGAAATAGGGTACCCAGAGTCATGTAACTTGTCAGGGTCATGGCCTGTGAACTGTTTAGTAAGTTAGTAAACTTTCATGCTAATGCTTTTATTAGAAATTGAGAAATAACGAACTTGCCGAAAAATGTTAACCAGACGGACAGACGGTTCAATCACTTGATGGAGGGGGCATAAAAAAGCATGGTGACAATGATTTTTAATATTTTTTTTGAAAATTATATTAAAATAATATTTAGATGTACCTCATTGGAATTTAATTGATAAGAAGTTTCTCAAGTAACACTGGACTGTGTTCATTGTATACTGATGCCTCACTTCTGCGTATTTGGAAAATGAAGGTATAATCAAGCATTACTGCATTCATACTCTGTGAGAAGTTTCACAAACATGGTTTCATTGTACTAAAACCAATTAGGTGTTACGAACACACGATTTTAACATAAAATATCAGGCACAAGACAAAATCTTTTTTTTTACCATCCTACCTGATCATCTGTGTAAGTTAAATCTGCCTTATAGTACGAGTTCACGACACAACACAGACATACAGACGAGTGCAACTCTGTATGCCCAACACTTTTTGTTGGCATCCAAAATAACCTTAAGCCAAAATCTATATTTCTCGTCCAACATTTTATGAAAAGAAAACCTTTATTGTGCAAGATTTTTCTAGCTTTATGAAATATTTGTATTGTACTGAGTATAATTAAAATATAGAAATTTATTGTGAGTCATTGGTTTTTTATAATACAGTTAATTTTTATTCTGGGTATTAATACTCCATCATGTCCATGTGGTCAGTTCATAAAAATTATGAATTTAAACTAAATATTAACAAGGATGGTGACGTATTATTCTTATTTCATATTTTTATTATTATGGTAAATATCAATCATGGCTTAAACCAATGGTCTGATGAATACATACTCAAGAGTCTTGTCCATGTGGTCAGTTCATAAAAATTATGAATTTAAATAAATATTAACAAGGATTGTGACGTATTATTCTTATTTCATATTTTTATTATTATGGTAAATATCAATCATGGCTTAAACCAATGGTCTGATGAATACATACTCAAGAGTCTCAAGACGATAATTGCTTGTAGTAATGTAAGATAGAAGTTTAACAAGTAAATAGAACAATTAATGCAATTTAAAATGGTTTCAAAAGATAAAACTAGAAATGTGTCCATAGGACACGGATGCTCCCGCTATGCATCGTTTTCAGATACTAAAGTGCAATGATGGGAATAATAGCATTTCAAAGACAGTGATGTTCGAGTAATTATAAGAATATGCATAAACTTGATGATCAAGTAAATTATTTGTATTTGTGGCACTGTTGTCTTCTCATTACGGAAATGTCTGTGAAGAAGTTGGTGGTAATGCAATGCAATGTCATAGTGAACATTTGTGCCAAGATATTTTGAAATCCCTTCATTCATAAAGAAGTTATAGCCCGAACAAGTAAATTCAAGTTTTAGTAACTGTGACCTTGACCTTGGACTTACAGGCATGGGTAATGTACGCAACACACCGCCTTGTCATGGTGAACATTTGTGCCAAGTTATTTTGAAAACCCTCCATTCAAAACAAAGTTATAGCCCGGACAAGAAAATTCCATTTTTAGTAACAGTGACCTTGACCTTGGACCTACAGGCATGGACATGGTACAAGACTCACCACCTTGTCATGGTGAACATTTCTGCCAAGTTATTTTTAAATTACTCTATTCCTAACGTAGTTACAACCCTGACAAGAAAATTCTATTTTAGTACCAGTGACCTTGACCTTGGACCTACAGGCATGGGTATGGAACGGGACACACCATCTTGTCATGATGAACATTTGTGTCAAGTTATTTTGAAATCAATCTATGCCTAACAAAGTTACAGCCCGGACAAGAGAATTCTATTTTTAGTAATAGTGACCTTGACCTACAGGCATGGGCATGGTACGCGATACACCGCCCTGTCATGGTGAACATTTGTGTCAAGTTATTTTGAAATCCCTCCATTTATAATGGTTACAGCCCGGACAAGAAAATTCTATTTTTAGTAACAGTGACCTTGACCTTGGACCTTCAGGCTTGGGTATTGTGCGGACACACTGCCTCCATTCCAAACAAAGTTAAGGGCAAAGTGTATATTTTTCTTAACACAAAATGTAAGTGAAAAAGGGGCATAATTTGAAAAATATTGGAAGCAGGGTTATGGGTCTTGTTGGTTATGATGTAGATTTTGATATTGAAAATATATTTCAAGTTTCAAGGCAGTATCTCAAGTAGTTTTTAAGTTATGGGCAAAATGCATATTTTGCTTAACACAAAGTATAAGAAACAAGATATATTCCTATTAAAACTAATGTAAATGGAAGTATCAAAGGGCCAAAACTTCTGAACGGAACATGTAAGAGCAAAATCCCACCTTTATGCACAACAACATATCAGGCCAAGCATTGTGGTCAAGTTTCATTAAATTCCAACCAGTAATGTAGGAGGAGTTGTGTTCACGAGATATACTCCTATTAAAACTAATGTAAATGGAAGTATCAAAGGGCCATAACTTCTGAACGGAACATGTAAGAGCGAAACCCCACCTTTATGCACAACAACATATCAGGCCAAGCATTCTGGTCAAGTTTCATTAAATTCCCAACAGTAGTGTAGGAGGTGTTGCGTTCACAAGAATATCGGACGGACGGACGAACGGACGGACAGGAGCAACTCTTAATGCCCGTCGCCATTTCATGGTGGGGGCATAAAAAAACTTAAAGGTTTGAAGGGTAAAAATACAGGTTTTTCCTAGAAAATTAAGGTTCAAATGGACTTTCCAAAAAAGAGGTTTACTGGTTTTAAAGCTTTCACTAGGTCTGCAATATAAGAACCTAAAAGCTAACAGTATATATCCTGATCAGACTGCAATGTAAAGCTGCCTTCTTTTCATAAAGGCCCAAACTTTTCCCTGTTCTGACAACATTGGCTGATTCCTTGATCACCAGAGGTAACTTTCTTGAGCTCAGAAACAATACATAAATTTTCCATGAGTACCAATATGGTTAGGTGATTGGCTTAGCTGCATCAAGTTTCAGATAAGTTGTTGATGTTGTTTTTTTTTTCTTCAAATAAGCAATTATAAACACTTACAAATGAATTTCAAAATCATATAATGATGAACAATTCTGAGTCTCTGACAGATTCCAATGTGTGAATATGAGAAACAAAAATAGCTGTTCTTCAAAAACCAATTAGTTTACCACCACAAGTCTATTTCCCAGTTTAATGCCCACATTGTAGGTGAAAATATTTACAAATATTTACTGCACAATATGTTTCTGCATTTATTCGCTTCCAGGAAGGAAACATGTAACTACATAATCCTTTCACACTTTCAAATTCTGATGGGTATGTCTTGCAGAAAGGAACATTTGTTCTCACCATTATTCAAACATATCCAAACAGTCTAATGACATCTCTCACAATCGATGTAGCCTTATATTACAAGCATTTAAATATACTGTCAATAAGATTCCATAATGTCTGTACATTACATTATTAACAAAAAAGAACAAGTATTCCCACACAACATCCCGTTCAAACACATTTAATCCTGACTCACATCACTGTCAAAGTCTTCACTATCCATAGTGTCGTCAAAGTCTGAATCTTCATCATCATCAGCGTTCACAACACGTTGGTGTGCAACATGTCGATGTTTGTTCACATGTTTGTTAAGGTTTGTGTTTGAGGAAGATTTCACAGATCTAGGTCCAGCATTAAAGTCTGCCACTAATGGATAAATATATTCTATTGCTGACTGAACATTGGCCACTCTAGGAGCTAAAATTAGAAAACAGATTGTGTTGCGTATAAGTTGTAAGCTTTATTTATGGAATGAAATTGTGGAATTAATCAGTAATTAAAATTGTGGCACAGCAACCATTTCAGTTGACAGGGTTTCAGAGTTATGTTAAACAAATCAGAAATCCTAACTGATTAAACTTATCTTTACATAATTTCAGACCAATCTGATGTGAAGAATTTGTGGTAACATTGCATTTAGACGGCATATGACACCACATTGTGCACAAACAGTAGGTTTGGGGCTTCTATTGTAGACACATCTCAAAGCTAATGTTTTTAAATGTGTTTCATCTCATAATGAAACCAGTCTCAAGAAAGAACTTATAACATGATGAATTGTGCAACAGTCTTATTGCACTTCAGTTTTCCACATTAATATTAATAAAAAACATAAGCAGACCCTTGCCCTTATCCCCTAGAAATATGAAATGGTCATGTTCCATACCCGTGACTGTAATACTGCCTGTGGAAAATATCTTGAGTGTGGCTTTAGGGCTTGTTATTCTGTAAGTAACACCTGGATGTAACTCTGGTTCATAACTGAAATAAACAAGTCACTGTGTTCAGAAAAAACATATGCCCCCAGTAGCATAGTTTGTCATCATACAAATTTAAAATGACAGCACACTGTTCACACAGCAAATGAAATCACAAGTATGAAAATAAAACACTCCGACTGACACTGGTTCTGAAATAACCAACCATAAGCCTGGTTCCAGAAATTCCAGTAATAAATTATCAACCTAACCAGCTTAACCTGGTTCCAGAATAACCAATCATAAACTATCCACCTAGCTAGCTAAACCTGGTTCCAGAATTACCAATCATAAACTATCCACCTAGCTAAACCTGGTTCCAGAATAACCAATCATAAACTATTCACCTAGCTAGCTAAATCTGGTTCCAGAATAACCAATCATAAACTATTCACCTAGCTAGCTAAACCTGGTTCCAGAATAACCAATCATAAACTATTCACCTAGCTAGCTAAATCTGGTTCCAGAATAACCAATAATAAACTATTCACCTAGCTAGCTAAATCTGGTTCCAGAATAACCAATAATAAACTATTCACCTAGCTGGCTAAATCTGGTTCCAGAATAACCAATAATAAACTATTCACCTAGCTAGCTAAATCTGGTTCCAGAATATCCAATAGTAAACTATCCACCCATACTAAAGTTAGATCTAATAAACTGTTACATCTGATGACGGCCTGCAGACACCGTATATAAGCTAAAGTGGTTTTCCCAGATTACTATTTTAAGAAATTGTCAATGCATGGTTTATAACACTCGCAAAGATTACAGAAGAATGCAATTCATGTACTATATAAAACATATATAAGTCATGTCGTGGGATTTTCGACAGGTCTACTGGTCAAAATTTTACATTTTCAGGTTTTTATTGTGCAATAGAGTTTAAACTTTTCTAATCATTTTGAGACAAAAATCTGGTATGAATTCAATCTAGAAATGTGTTTATTATTATTTTTAAATATATGTAGTGGAAATCAATATTTATCCAACCTGACGTCATCGATGTCAAAACATTCAATTGTTACCGAATCTGTATTTTTTTAAGATGCATTTGCTAAACAGAACCTTTTCTATATTGAGAGTACTGCTAATTTTGCAATATTTTCGTGATACTGCGTAACAGTTACTGCACAAGTTGCCGTTGCAGACTTCCTGAAAGTTGAAAAAAATTGTCAGACATTCGGTCAGACAAGATGTGAAAATCTGTCTGACCGAAACAAATTCTGTCAGACCAAAACATGTTAAAAAGAGACTATTAGTAAGTATAATGATTTCAAATTTTTGTCTGACATTCGGTCTGACATTTTTAGAAATCATGTCAGACCTGCCCAAATTTTACCAGACAGGTCCTTCGGTCTGGCAACTTTCGGGACGTCTGCCGTTGACGTGAATTGATAGAGGTTATGACATGTATAAAGTGTAATATTTTATCACTATTTGTTCATCCTAAACAGATCCAAGTACACTAAATTTTATGAAGAGTCATTATAATATTGTTTTATGTTATAATGAACGTACAAACATTCGACAAAATCTAATTAGCAGCACTCCGACTGATGTAAATTAAAATGTTTGCAGTACATTTTGCAAGTATTTTTATTTTCTATCACTGAAGCATGATGGTCTGTATATCTGTAAAATAGACGGTTAGCTCCAACTCTATTAGCTTTATTATAAACATGTGAATTTTTCGATAAAACAAATTTCAGTTTACTGAAATATAATTATGTACTTTCACTTTTTGTTGTTTTTGTTTTGTTTTTAACATAAGTGTTTTCTTGCCGACATTCAAATGACATTCAATACACTGTGTTTTTTTATTTCTTAACTAATTTTTGTCATGTATTCAAATTTAGAAAACATAATTTCGCATATCACTATTTCCCAGCCAATCAACACCAAAATCGGTTTAACAGTATGCAACGCGTACATGTATAGGTTTCACAGAAAATGTAATAATTTTAATAAAAAAGCAAGAGTTGTGTTGTACTGCGGGTGTTGACATGTCTCATCTTGAATCTCTGGTCGAATGAACTTTTGTACGTGGTTGTACTGTTGTCTCTCAACAAACACCTCATGTACCTCCGCGTCTTCACACCGTGTTTTCCCGTTTTATGGTCAGGCCCTCAGTACAGCGAGGCCATATCCACTGTGGACACGTTACAGATTGGTTTATTGCTGCGGATAGTTCCACCAACGACCGCAAAAAAGCAAGCATCATAATGTCTGTATAAAGATAGACATGTCAGGCTTGCTGTTTTCATAAACTTAGGGCGTTAAATAACAGCTGGAAACACGTAATTGAAAATATGAAAATATATTAAAATATGCATAGTTCATAACTTAACGGAACTGTCTGGAGGAAACTATTTCTTTCTCGCCGGGGGTTTTGTAAGTGAAATCTACATCAGTCTCTTCCTTGTTTATTCCAAAATGTTTATTAGGCATAAGCTTTTTATTTGTCACCTTCTAAATAGAATTCACTATACAATATGACTTGTATGTAAATTTAATTGCAGTAGGCTTGTTTAAGTTTATTTATTGCAACTTGTTAACCTGCAACCTGTTAATTTTGTTACTTCAGTAAGAACTGTAGATACTTACCAACAACTCTTCTACTACAATACACTGCAACTCCATTATATCGCGATCCGTTATATCGCGATATCCAATATATCGCGCTTGGTCCGTGGATCCCAATTTTTTGTACATTTACAATCTATATGTTTGTTCATTCTTCGTGGGTGGTAAAAAAGATCAAATGATTAAATCAATGTTGGCGACAAATTCACGAAACGCACGCTTTTTCCGTGTCGTATTACGTCATTATCGGCGAAGCCTGTTGATAACATTTTGTATGCAGGGATTTAAGAGGCAATGTACACGTTCACCAGCAGATACAATGTAACATCAAACGTACTAAAATAGATGAAAGTTTTTTTTACAATTCTGTTGCTTCTGATTTGACATGAAACCCCCTTTGTGACGAACAATATGTGCGAAAAACACCAAGCTAATACGGTACTGGCAGAATTTCGTTCATGAGACAAACCGCAAATTAGCGACAATTAATGCAAGTTGCTAACCATAATAGGCATGAGCAGGGAACGTCAAAACAGTTTGTTGTTTTGACATTACCTGCTCATTCACATATCAAGCTGGTTAACGATGGACGACGACAAAGTAACATCGCCGACCATGACCGACCAACAGATCGTCGATCAGTTGAATTTACCGAAAACAAAAATACCACCGTTGGAAATTGATGACGGCGATCTTTGTTTTGTACATTAATTAATTTCTTTTTATTAAAAATAAAACTTAATAAATTATATATAAAAATTGTTTTAAAAACATTTGTCCAGCACGGAACGTACTCCCTGATGTACCCGTAGATTTCACGGCGTGTTAATTACGCAACACCGCGATACACATGCATCTGACAGCAAAACAAATGAATTCTCCTTGTTTTAGCGCGATTATTTACTTATATCGCGCTCCGTTTATATCGCGGTTGGCGGGCTTGGACCCCGAGGTCCGCGATATAATGGAGTTGCAGTGTAGTACCATGCTTAAAACACTAAGTGACTAGATTAAAAAAAAGTTTGCTGTTTTTAGCAACCGCATGTTTAGTTTATCGCATCAGTTTCTATGCATAGGCAAGAAATGGTACTGCGCAAATAGCAATTTCAGCATCAATAAATTTAAGCTAAGCTAATTATTGAACTAATTGGATGACGTAAAAATGTGTCAATACTTTGACGTTGATTGTTTGCATGACGTCATTTTGACCAGAAGGTCGAAAATCTCACGACACTGCTCATATATCTTCAGTAAAATATGTCTTATACAGGTTGTCAACAAACTTCCATGGTTTAAAACACTGTGTTTACTTTCACTTTTGCTATTTTGTAGGCGACAATCAGATTGGTTCAAAGGGTTGGTGATAAAAGCATGTTTTAGTTATTCATCAGATCCTGATAGTGTAGCGGTTTTCAGGAGATGGTTTAAATCAGATTGCTATCCACCTAGCTAGTTAAACCTGGTTCCAGAACTGGCAATCATTAACTATGCACCAAGTGATTAAGACTACGTTATTGTAAAGCATTTTTATGTACCTGGCTTCTTTGTGTTCTCTGGAGAATTTGGTTATATCAAGGGCAAATGGTAAAGAACAGGTTCCTAGCACATTAACTATTCGGAAATTGGTGAACTTCACTTTGTATCCCAACTTCTGGATTTTCCTTGCAAACTTCCTGGCAGCAATCTTTGCTAAATCTTCACTGAAAATAATTGGTAAATGAAACTCTGTTAAAACTTAAGATGTCACTTAAATAAGTATTAATTTAACCCTGCCTGTATGTAATTGATTAATCTTTCTTTAATCCTTTACTCGATGGGATATGGCTGTTATGGCATGGGTGTGCCAGCTGATCTGGATCTACAATGCGATTAACACATATATATTGAGAAAAGAGTTAAAGTAGAACCAATTCATTCACTGTTCACAGGGTTATTTTGTATGTATTTATTGAATGAACAGCAAAATGTGTAGACAAATTTTTGCGGGCTTAGTGGATGGAATCACAAATTTATTACAATTACAAAGTTATATTTTATAAAATGTAAATAATTAATTTTACCAAAAACTATTAAAGTCTATAATTGAAGATATAAATGCAATCACTATGTAAGAAAAAAGTATCAATCAAGTCTACTGGATAAAGTTTCATTGAAGATCCTCATCAAGAAAATGCCAATGTGAAAGATATTTGAACTGGAAGTCCCAGCAGGTTAAACTTTTATTAATTACAGTATAAGATAATCCTTAATATCACTGTGCCAGTTTTGTGTATATTAAAGTTTAAAATACGACTGTTACAGCACTCAGTAAGAGTATGTGTATACTGGTAATTCAGGTTATACAAGTCATTTTCTTACTTTTAAACAGTATCTAATTAAGGCAGTATTGTGCCGTCTGATCAGGATCTGCACTGTTGGCTTTTTGGTAAAAAAAATAACCTAATAAATAAAAAAGCGAACCGTGCAGATGCTGATCAGATGGCACAGATGTGCCAGCTTATCTGGATCTAAACTGTTCACCCAAGCAATAATGGTGTATATAGAGAGAAAAGAGTTAAAAAATTCAACTCTTTCTTTAGTTTCAAAATGCTCTTGCAGTGAAAAAAAATACTTCCTGCATTTCAGACTACCCTTAATCAAATATTGTCCTATATCTATTGTGTCAATTTTGGAAGTTTAGTTATGATTGCTAACTCTTAACACTGGTTTTTAACCTGATAAGATGGTATTTATAAGGACACATGTTCTTACCTGAGTGCCCCTGTACAAGTAACTTTCCCAGATGACCAGATACTTGCAGTTGTGTAAGGATTTCTTAATCTCATATTCAACATCTGCAAAATATAAATCAACATGTTTTATAAATTATATACATAAAGTAACTTGTAAGTGATAAATTCACAGAAAAGAAATAGAATGTCCTGTTAACTGCAGATGAATTTGGTATACAACACACTTCTCAATTAGTCAAGAGTCTGGGTGACAATAAATTACCTGGCAACATCATCTGATGATCAGGTACATCAAATTACAGTATTACATGTGCACGGAACAGCACAGTGTTTGGCCTTTGTATCTTTGGTAAGAACTCTCGCAAGGATAAAACAAACTTAAGACACAAGATACAAGTCTTGACTGATGCTCTGTTTGTTTCACAATCTTTCACTGTAGCCCTAGCTGCCATACTGGGCAGAGCGAAGTTGGTAAGCAATACTAGATCACTTAACTTTAAAAATGTTGTTAAATTAATTAGAATGTCTCATTGAACAGGGAAATAATCTGCTATCTCAGTTACAAGATGGCATGAGATTCAAATCCCAGTGAGGTTGTTTTTTAACCAACTTTCAAGGGTTATGCCAATTATGAGATAATTTTTTCTAAAATCCTAAACATTTTTAGCAGTGTTCTAATCCAGGCACTAATAATTACAATTTGGATGTTCACAGTACTCACCCCATGTTGTCTGTGGTATTCAACATTACTTCCTTCTGTAGCTATCTTTTTCAAATTGAGATGACACCGTGTATTAAAGCTGCACACAACATTGTTGATGGTTATCTCAAGTGAGGGCACATCTTCTTCTTCTGGTAATGGTTCTGTGCTATAGCCTTCAGGTACTGCTTCACCATTAGAAGGTGGAAGCTGCCCAACACTCAGATCTATCATATACTGTCCATTGGCTGGAACCTGGCTGTCTGCCATACCTGGCAAAATTCTTATGCTTTTTCCTGTAAAGAAAATAAACTTTTATGACATTTAAATCATAAAAAGTCATAATAATACTAAATTGGTTTCAATGCAGTCTACAAATTAAAAGACAAACTGTAAAGTGATATGGATGAAAGGTGATCAATTTTTGTACCCGACATTATGGATCAGGAACTATAACGGCATTCAATAACAAATATCTTCCATAATTAGATGATGAACTGCAGTAAAATAAGATTCTTTTCATAAAAGATTTAATGATCATGGTAACAAGTTTCTGACCTGTTCAAAAAAACATTTGTAAGTTCAACTAATATGGATAGAAGCAATATTGATTTATATGACTTGTTTTTTAACATGAAACACCCATATTATATCCACTATATGTGCATATACACCATTTAAAGTTTCCTGAATCCACAAAAGTAAAATTATGATCAAAACCAGACCACCTCTAATCCTTTGGGATTGACCGGAATTCTAGTAAAATTACAACAGCAAACACCTGTTGCTGTGTTTCTGTGTTTATTGAATGAGAGTGTCTAATGTAGGAACACCCTGAGCCTGTTGTTGTTTTTTACTTAAGACAACATAATTAAAGAATAAATGTTAATCTAATATTATCATGCATCATTTATCTGCTAATTTCACACGGAATACTATATAAAAGAGAATAAAGGGACCACAAATAACACACTGTACTGAGAACTTGTCATTATCACTTGTTAAATCATAGGTTTGGTTATCAACAATGACATGTTAACAACTCAATTGATTAATGTAACAAATTGCCAACACCAGTTTGTCACCTCAGACAGTCAAATACAGAACTGAGTGAGAATGTAATGTAAGTGATGCCATGCCAAGATTAAAAGCTTTGACACTTTTCACATTAACCCTTGTCCACAGATTTACAGGCACATTTGACAATCAGTGAATATAACTATTACTATAAATGTCTAGGTCGATAGATAGATAGATAAATAAATAAAATGACTGCCTACGAATATGCAGACAGTCTCCAAAAACAGCCCTAGACATCTGTAAACTTTAGGTGTCAAAAGTGGAATCCTCGGAGGACCTATTTTGACGCTGCCCTATTTTGACGCCTTGTTTTCATCTCTATTTCATTGAATATAATATTTAATGATGTAATTTTCTACCAAACTGCTTACAAATGGTGTTCGTATTATTTTCTATCATAAATGTATCATAAATTGTTAACCTCCATTTTTATTAGAAATTCCTAATGCACTTTTTTTTACATACATTGATAAATCCAAAATTTTATTATGTAAGCAAGAAAAGTAAAAACTGTATGCACAACTGAAGCTCTCATACACTTGCAGAGTTGGTAAAGTATCAATTGCAGTATGTCTATGTGTTTTAAGATCAGTAAACACTGTTCCAAATACATATACTTCTTATATTGTTTTTATATATTTATTGTTCTTTGCTTGATAATTTATAGTGTCTATGAAGCTTTATCTTAAAGTACTGTGAATCTAAAGAGCAAACAATTATGCTGAAAATATTTTATTGCATGTAGACAATAAGAAGACAGAACGTTTATTTATTTGAATAATTACATTGGTATCAGGTGACACTCATTTGAGAGCCCATTGACACGATGTCAGACCTTTATTAAAAATATCTGGTTTTTATCAGCCGGCTAAAACAGATCTTTGACAATCATAAAATACACACTTTATTTTATTTCTTTTGACTCAGAATTTACAAAGAGAGAGAGTGCAAAACATAAATATAAGGAAATTATACTGTATACACTTGAGAGAATTATTTGATGCATCATCTAAGCAAAGGCGTCAAAACTGGGCACTGTCAACAAATACAGGTCCCCCAAGGGTCTACATCGGAAAGTTGTCTTTTAAATTTTATAAGCCATTTACATTTTTTTTATTTTATTTCAATAAAGAAGAGATGACTTCAGTTGGAAAACAGTAAAACTTTTATCTGAATGGTAAATTAAAAAAATAATTTGGCTCTTATGCTTAAGGGCGTCAAAACTGGTTTCTCGAGGAAATATTTTGCTTGCATCAAACTTATTAATGCATTTGAAATATCAGTGAAACCGCTTTAAACTATTTCAATTTCACCTCCTCTTATGTCTTGGTCAGAATAAATATTGAACTAAGTTTTTAAAAAAGAATAAATACAAGTTTCCATCTATTGTTTGCGCTAATATCGCGAATTCATATGACAATATTACAGATTGGCGATTTAGTTGGCTTTTATAACCAATTTATGAAACTTAAGATCAAATTTTCATAACAAAATATATATATTGTAATTTTAATCATACTGAATTTACTTGAAGGACAGTTAAAATTCGACTGTTTTAATTTATTGCATTGGTAGCTGAAAAATAATCTTCGTTCGTCGCCATGTTTGCACGTAACGCCACCTGTAGGCTGATGTAAAAACAGGTGACCCGCATTTAGACTGTAAGCCGCGCCTTCTAGTTAGAAAATATGCAGGATATGAAGATTAACACTGTATATGAAGATTAACAAAGAACTTCTGGTGATTACATGAAGATCCAGGTGTCTGTCTGATATATAACATGACGAGTCTACTAATCATAGAGTAGTTGCGAATTTTAATCAATATAGAAACTGTCTAATACTCTAAGGACAATGAAATAAAACCTCAGAGCTTTCTTTGCTGTAATCAACAGTATTAGTAACACACGGATGTTCCTATGAAAGAAATATGTGTGCAAAAGAATATATATATAGAACAGAGATGGCTACTTTGGCCAAGTTTTGGAATTTAAAGTGCCACAATTCCAGAGTGACTCGAGTCGCATTAATACCTAACTTCGCAGAGATCTTACACTAAAACGTTTCAAACACGTTTTAAAAAAGTAAATAATAAATATAGAGAGCGGACACCGTTAATTTCGTCAAATATTTACCAATCAAGAGATATACTTCAATAGTAACTTAAGCAATCTGGCTTGTAATCAACCTTTGCTGATAAATTACGCTGGCTAATTGTGATGAGGCTTGAAATACAAAAAGTAATGCATTACAAAGCAGAATATGATGAAATTATTACATCTGAAGGGACATGACAGAGGGACAGCTTCGATCTGCTGATGATTTGTCTAAATTATGACAGAAAAATAGCTTTCCAAGTCATACAGATACGAGTTTCGAGATCAATTACAAAAAGGTTTCCTACGCCAATAAAAATGTATCCCATATACATCATCGTGTTAATAATATCTTCACAAAACAATTCTTAATCTTACCCAATTATTGTGTTGATACTTCAGACCAAGCCCGGTCATCGTGTTTTCCACAAAGACTGCATCAATAAATTACACCCAGTCATCGTGGTTCCTAAAAAAATATATTCAGATCACACCAAATCTTCGTGTTTCCTGCGAAAATAACACCAGCTCACAATAAATCTCCGTGAAAAAAACAACAGCTCCATATTTTTCTGTTAAGATAACCCCAGATCACACCCAATCATCGTGTCTTCTGCGAAGATATCTTTATGTCGTGTCTTCCGTAAAAATAACTTCAGACGACAACCTTCCAAGTCAAGTCAAGTCAAATTCCTTTTATTCTCTCATGTAAAAAGACAAAATGAGGTTAACACCATATTACAAATGAGGCTCACAAGTATAATAAATAACAATTATGTTTTGCATAACCACATAATTATTTGTTTGAATAGCATACATATACGTATATAATATATAATTGGCATTAATAAGCGACAACACAAATAATTTAATGCAATGTTACTTACGTTAACTCATACTTATGTTAGTATGTTCACTGGGACTGAGCCCGGTAACGGAGAGTCAATTTAAGACCACATGGCAAAGTGCCTTCATATTAAAAAACAATGCCCCAAAGATCAAAAGCCAGCCGGCGTTTCTGCTGCTACAGATGCATCCAGATCAAACCATTTCCTCACGTCACGTTCTGCTTAGATCAAACCTAACCACACGGTCTGTCTGTAAAAATTAACCATAAATCCAATACTTCAACAATATACAACTAGATCAAATTAAATTTTCGAATCTTCCGCAAACAAATATGTCCAACCAGATGACAATTCACGATTGAAAAAAATGAACAACGCATAACTTTGAATAAACAAGTTCAAAAAAATAAAGAAAATATTAAGAAACGCAATGATGTGGGGTGCATGGGAATGGGGTGGGAGGGGTGTTGTGTCGTTGTTGCATTTGGCCTTGTCTGTTGACGTGGGATAATACGAAATTAATACACAGGGATTTATATAATAATGAAGTCTTTAAGAGATGGTGTTCAAAATACACACTGCATTAAAGATTCGGCGATTAAAATACGAAAATAATTAATATACCAAATGTTAATGAAACATAATATGCAGCTGATAAGACCAGGCTTTCTGTTATATATCAGCGTTTTTAAAGTATTGACCATAATCAATAGTTTAAACTAACCGTTCGTTTTGTAATGTCAACACACGGCTTGAATAAGGTGGCAAAACAGTGTTAAATGAAACATCAACACCCAGATAGTATTAATACCAGACGGCTTCTGATAGATATCAGAACTTTAACTGAATTTGAACAATACTTAACTATTTTAGAATCAAACCCTATAGATCGATATACAATTTACAACCATAATTTGTGAGGTGTGTCTCTGGATTTGATATGCACGCAGATTAATGTGAAGGTATTTAATTTTTAATTTGTTCGTATTTTTTGTAAATATGCAATGCTAATTTCATATAGATCGCTATTGTAAAGACAGTAACTTCTTATTTATTTTAATAAATATTTAAGTTAGATAAAGGAACATTTTTATGAAAAAAAATTCTGAAGATAAACACATGCATAATTTAACACTTTTTATCTATTACTATTACGTATGAATTTAACCGTTTAATGCTGAACACTAACAATTAGTGTAGACCCAATTCAGTTCTATATTGTTTACTTTCACTATTTAATCAATAAAATATTTCCTGTAAATTTATCCATATATACATTATAAAGAAGCTAAGAAAGGCGCATCAATTACACTACCCATTAGCAGCAATTAAGTATTAAAATCATCATTATAAAATTTTACTTTTATTGACAATGACTGACGTATGTATCTCTCAGAAACACACGGACAGATATTCCGGTTAAGAGAACGCGAGTAATCGCATAATAACGACTCGGAATACCGGTTCAGCGGAATTCTTCTCCATCCGCTCCCTAGTAAGCCCAAAAAATCAAGCATTTTACCCATAAGCATGTTTGTATATGCGCTCGTTCGTTTAATATTTTCACAGAAAAGAAATATCTGTTGGAACTGTGTTTACAGCTGTGATGCATATACATGTACTTATATTGCTCATGTTATTCATTCAGACAGTGACTATACCCATCAAGGCAATCAAATGATGCCCACTTTCTAATAATGTTTTATAAAGGTGCTATACAAACTCTGAAAAAAATAAGATTTTTTCTTGCCCTTAGGCAAGATGGTCGACCAACATATTTGTCGGTTTGCTGTGTAAAAGAATCTGCAAGTCATCAAACCAAGATGGCAGCAATTGGACTCTATACTGGACGTCGTCTACTACACAATTGCCGATTCGGGCCCAAGATAATAAAACTGAGATTCTAGACCAGTCACAAATTTCAAGCATCTGATTGGCTGAACTGGCGGCCGGTCGCCATTTCAGCCAATCAGATGCTTAAGATTTGGGACTAGTCTCCAGATTTGGTTTTATGATCTTGGGCACAGTTGTGATTTAGCCTATTCAATTAATACTTTGGCTGTTAAACTGACAGCGATTGAACTAAAATACCATCCATCTTTTATTATCAGGTTAATTGTAAAATTCAACGATTTCATTTACGCATCTAAATATTAAATGTGTGTGTCATCAACTAATGGCAATAAACATCTTATTAACAATACTTTGATCTGTGGTTGATATTCATTCCGTATTAATACATTTGAACAAAACGTTGATGTTAAGATAAGTCTTAACCATGCAGTATTTTTTCTTCACAATACCAAGTTTGTATAGCTGCTGATAGAATCCAAACCTTCGCGACTTGCCAGATTTAAGGACAATAGGTGTACTTTGTTTCACAGGTTAAAGTATTGACATGTTGATTCTGCAGTTCCTATATTATATATGTACATGTATCATAGAAAGGTGCGTTAAATTACAGTTTCGAGTAATATGTAATGTAAATATTTATAGGTATATTGGATATTACATTATGAGTGTAGAATAAATGGTTTGCAAAGTTCTGATTTTAATATCACTTTATCGTGGGCAGTAATATGAATTTCAATTACTGCAAATGAATAGGCTAAATCAAACCGAGCCTGCAATATTTTGATGTTTGTCGTAATCGGTGGCTTTCAATGTTCTTTCCATCTACTTATTGTCTCTTTACAGATGAGGTTTTCGACATTGCAGTTACTGGTAATAAAGAAGGAATAAAAGTTGCTAGCAACAATGGGCAATAAAAGTTATAGGCTGGAATAATGTTAGCGGAAAGTCCAACCGGTCATGACTCCCCGCTATTTTTTCAGAGCGAGGGAGCAAGAAACAAGCGCATTGCCGACGTCAAACGCGGAACGGAATATTACAAAAAGTTGGATACTATTGCGGAAGCACAATGGAAATCCAATTTTCCGAAATTCCCAGCGGTGACTCGGAAATTGTCAGTGCTTCCGAAAATAACCACGTCAGTGCTTAGTGAGCCGGATAACGACTCGCGAAGAACTCAGTCGTTCAATATGACGTCAACACCGCGCCAGAGTCTATCGATGATGTCAGGGGCCGAAAGTACCATAACCGGTTACGCGGGATTCACCAGCAGTCAAATGAGTCTACCCTCGCACATTTCGAGAATAATTCAACATAAGTCTTCTGAAATGGACTCTCCTATGGTCACTCCGATGGATCCAAACGAGGACAGAAACTTTAACCCGTGGGGAACGAGTTACTCTCCGCTCGAGGACCAAACTAAACTAACTGTGGAAGATATGAAACCGCGAGAGATGCCGTTTCAGTACCGTGACAGTAGAAAATTAGTGGTGAAACCTATTCCGAGGAAGTCCATGCCAATGAGCCGTGTTGCCGGATATGAACGAGACCGACATCAAAGAACAGTAACTAATTTCCGGTCTAGAAACGGAACA
This sequence comes from Corbicula japonica, assembly GCA_038501625.1. Taxonomy (NCBI): domain Eukaryota; kingdom Metazoa; phylum Mollusca; class Bivalvia; order Venerida; family Cyrenidae; genus Corbicula; species Corbicula japonica. The sequence goes on from JAZAYU010000008.1 coordinate 10,073,992, forward strand.
ATTCGGATAATTAAACCACTTGAGCCTCTGCCAGAACTTGAAAAATACCAGAAACCGTACAGACAAGAAACATTTGATATTGAAAACATAGAACGCGAAAAAACGTTCATGATGTTAGAAAGGATTGACAGAATTCTACATCCAAATAAGAAATCACCAAGAACAGTGTTAGGTTCGAGTGAGGAAGAAATTCCGGCGTCATCAGAGTCCTCGGTGACAATCGTAGAAGACCAAAAAGATCTCAGAGAAACACACGTTGTTAATATCCACGAAAGTTACAAAAGAGCTTCCAAAAGCCCTCCAATAGTTAGTCCAACACGAATAACTCCGCGTCTGGAGCACAGTTCACGATCCAAGGGATATAACTCCCGATCCGAGCGACCTAAGCGACCGCGGATAAGGTTTCACGAGGATCCGTTCAAAGTTCGACCACCAAAGACATTCAGTGACGTACTACATTCTTTAGAGACTTCGCAAGAAGATATTGACAGTAAATGTCAAACATGGATTGATAAATGTGTTTAAGATAGATAGTGTCTGTTTTAAATTTATCTTTTCGAGTATCGTGACATAAACAATTAAAAGGTATTGCAAACTGATGTATTGATCGTACAAACTGTTCGCTGCTGAAATTAGAGAAGATTGGTTCTGTATGTTTTTCGAAAAAAACAAAAAAAAAACAACAACACGTGGATGAGGGGATAGACATCTAAATCGCACAATAAAATGCTCCACAAGGAAGATATTAGTGCATGATTTTTTACCCAATGCCCATAAACGAGCATGTAGTTTGATGTATAGTCACCTGCCAGACTGCTGGACGATTCATGTTGAATCTTTGTGATATAGATACTACAGACTGGTACATGTTTATTGCTTTCGTGTTTCTTATGCTCGTATAATGTGATAAACGATTTTCATATCTGTGATAAATTTTCTCCGCTCTGCAAGTTTTCACTTTTTGAAATATTTAGCCAGGCTTTTGATACATGTAAGACATTTAATATTTAATACCATATTGATGTCCACGATGTCATAACAACTTGAGAAGTTAGGTGGAGTGATTTGCTTAATTTATTTTTAATTCATTTGCAAAAGCTTTTTTCTAGTTTTAGAGTTAAAACTTCACAACCGTATCAAAATGAAGGTAAATTATTTTTCATAGCGACCGCTATTTTTCAAAGCCATTTAACCGATTTTCTTACGATTGCAGTAGTTTCCGAATTCAAGACGTTGTGAATTTCACGTGTGAACACGGTTTGCATGGTATACGTTTGTTTGTTGTTGTTTTTTTGTTTCAAGAAAATGTAATTGTTGATATCATTTAGAACAAAAAAGGCTTTCTTTGTTAAATAATACGTTGGATCAATTTATTTCTGCCGCAAGTCCACGATCCACCTTGCTGATCGTGTCATGCAAACTGTGAAATACGAATCTACCGTAAATTAATTTTGACACCTTCTATAATTGAAAATTCATCATATTGGCCGATATAAACGCTTATCACTGTTTTTGAATCAATTATTCGAATAGTATTTAATGTAATTAAAATTCGATTCAAATTGCTGCCATCTCGGTTTGATGAATAAGTATTCAGTCACGTGAACAAGCATATAAAGAATGAAGTTTTTTTTACAACAAATATGGGCAAGATTAATAATTTTTCCAGCGAGCAGTTCTCATAAACTTAACTTGCGATATCCACATTTAAAACAATTTCGCTAATACAAACCATTATTTAATTCACTTTAAAGTCACGTGACTTTAAAGTTACCTATAACATTCTATAAATGCCAAACACGACCGAGATCTACGTCATCAGATATAGTTTTGTTATCGACATTAAAACAAATATAACATCACTTTTCAGCTGTGTAACAGCTGAAGATTTGGGTTTATTATTTGACCATTTTTAGAACCGTAAGCCTGCCAATCAATATCAACAAAAATCACATTCCATCTTAAATCCAACCGTTTCATTTCAGACTAAAGAGGCCAAGAATAGGACAAACTAAGTGATTGATGTAAACGAAAACCATATAAATACTCAATATCTATCAAAGAACTAGAAATCAACGAGTAAATACTACTAATACCTCAGCAAACAAACACAGAATGTAACAGTCACCTATATATCACTTCAAGTATTAACTGTACTTCGAGGGGCAGAAATGCTCGTAAAGTATTGCTGCCTTTTGGACGATCCAAATCTGGCTTAAACTATTTCGTTGTTTTAACAAATCTTTTTTCAGTAATAGACAGTTGTAAAATATCAGTACAAAATGCATCTGCAATTAAGGTGAATGTAACGTACATTCAGTAAATATCTGGAATACTTATCTATATTTAATCCGTTTGTCGAGCCATACCTTTAGTATTTTCCTCGTCCGGCATTTGGAATTTTTGGAAAAGTAAAAAAAATAAATAAACAAAGCAAAAAAACGACAGAATCTCCATGTACTTTAACATCTTTGTTTATGCTTTCTTGGTGCTCTTTCGGTGATGTCGAAGTGGAAGCTGGTTGTGAGAATTTATATTGGACAAGCACCGTTTCTATCATCTGCTACATGTCATTCTGTCGTCCACGACAATTTTCCAACAAAACACGTGTTGAAATCTGATATACGTTTCTAATTTATTTTAATGGCATAATGGTGAAACCAACTGCCGCAAAAATGTATCAGAAAGTAAAACCGGTAATCATAAAAACTATTAGCATTTCTCAGACATTATAAGAAAAAGATGTATTTACTTTAATCATTACGAGTACGATTAAGTTTGTTTACCCTTTAAACAGTCTTTATATTCGGCCATGGCAGAGCAGCCACAAGACAATTAACATAAAGGTTTATAACATACCGTGACGAAAGGTGTATAAACTACATTTCTTATATACGATTTCAACGATTTAAAACAACAACAAAAGGAAAAAAAATTATAAATGCAAATGGTTGATATAAGTTTTGTATAAAATCTCTTCGTTTAATGTGGCATATAAAGCGACATTAAAGTTGATGTATAACTATTGTTTAAGTATTCTTTCAATGTAAAATGTGAAATATGCATATTGGGAATTCGCACCCCTACCCATTTGTTAAACAGTGGAGAGAACAACATATAGTGAGTTTATAATATCATCAGTTTCAAAAAGACACCACAGACAATTAACAAAAATGTGAACATAGGGGATAACCGTCGTGGAACGAATAGTGGCATTTTACCAGTAGGAATTTGAACCAGGTGCTAGAGTCAACCTGATTAATATCGTTTCCTGAAAACCGCTAAGCTATCAAAAATAGTAATCGGAGAAAACCGCTATTACTTATGTACGGTGTCTGCGGGCTGTCGTCAGATCTAACATTTTGTTACATCTGACTTTAGTGAGATTGGTTCTAGAGTACACCAGTCTCACACTTGTCACAACAGGTTCACATATAAAAACAAGTACACTATGTCTTGGTGAATTAACTCCTACACACCCATTAACTAGACAATTTTGCATGCAAAAGCTTACATAAGAAGCTGATGGAATTGTCAGGCAGAAATACACTGTAATGACCTTACTGAGACCACTGCAACTGGAAATAAATCAGCAAGAACATGATGGCAGGAATAAAAGAAATTGATCGGGCTTCAACGTTTGTTATCAAGGCTTCCCTAGAAACCTAAATAAATTAAACCTTCTGCCGCCATCGTTACAAGCAAAGAAAAAGAGGTAAGCAAAGCCGTCAACTTGATGGGTTTATTACCAAGCACGCAGAGCGCTTAAGAATATCATGTCTGTAGTCATTCCTTTTGAATTTACAGACGTTTTTTTAGGAGAATTTTACATTGCCTTTTATATTCTTTAATTTATAAAAATAATCTCCATAAAACACTGGTCGAGACATACGTTATTTGCAGAAGTAATTAAAAAATGCATTTGTATTTTTGGATTAAATCTGGGTATCGGCGATAAAACATGCAAGACATTCTTTATTTTTATTTGTGGTACCAATAACCCTGTTTTTTGTTATGCTAAGATAACGAGTACGATTATTGAAATCTATAGATTGTTACAAGCTCTAGAAAAGCAAACAAGCTGTGAATTATAAACTACATAATAGTGCACATGAGAAATCAACATCTGATAATGGAAATTGCTTTTCGGAGTTGTTTGTTTTATTAAGCGAAGTTAATTATGATATATTATGTCGGCCAGAATAGAAAATAACAATCTTTTATATTAACAAATCGTCAAAGTATCATGTGTTGTAATGTCATCTTGGTGTTCTATAGAAAGAGATCACTCAAAGTCTCCTTAATAGCTATTAAAAACAAATAAGCAACAAGGGATGCACAATTGGTACCCATTTGGATGCCGTTTACTTGTTTATTTATAAATAGACGTACCGAATCCAATTCAAATATTATTTAATTAGGTTACCAAACCATTGGGTATAGCTCTGATTCTGACAGTTAGTAGACTGGCTCGAAAAAATAAATGATTAGTGCTATGGTGTCGACAGCCAGTTAGTAAGCTTGCTAACAAAATCAGTGAGTAGTGTTCTAATTCTGACAACATGCGAGTAGCACTCTCGCTAACACAAGCAGAAAGAAGTGGTTTTTGTTCACACATGCCTGATTATAAGAGCCGGTGAGTATAGTGCTTTGACGCCACATCCAGTGAGTTTTGCTTTGGTTGTCTCAATTAGTGAACAATGATCTATTAGAAGTGATGCGATTCATTCTCTGGTACTCAAAACCAGTGATTAGTGTTACTGTTCACACACACTATGCAAGAAGTGTTTTGGTACACACAACCAGTGACTAGTGTTGTGGAACACACAATCAGTGAGTAGTGTTGTGGTACACACGACCAGTGAGTAGTGTTGTGGTACACACAACCAGTGACTGGAGTTGTGGAACACACAACCAGTGAGTAGTGCTGTGGTACACACGACCAGTGAGTAGTGTTGTGGTACACACGACCAGTGACTAGTGTTGTGGAACACACAACCAGTGAGTAGTGTTGTGGTACACATGACCGGAGAGTAGTGTTGTGGTACACATGACCAGTGAGTAGTGTTGTGGAACACACAACCAGTGAGTAGTGTTGTGGTACACACGACCAGTGAGTAGTGATGTGGAATACACAACCAGTGAGTAGTGTTGTGGTACACACGACCGGAGAGTAGTGTTGTGGTACACACGACCAGTGACTAGTGTTGTGGAACACACAACCAGTGAGTAGTGTTGTGGAACACACAACCAGTGAGTAGTGTTGTGGAACACACAACCAGTGAGTAGTGTTGTGGTACACACGACCAGTGAGTAGTGTTGTGGTACACACAAACAGTGACTGGAGTTGTGGAACACACAACCAGTGAGTAGTGTTGTGGTACACACGATCAGTGAGTAGTGTTGTGGTACACACAACCAGTGAGTAGTTATTGTTCAAACACAAGTGAGTGGTGTTGTGGTTTGCACAACTAGTGAGTGGTGTTGTGGTTTGCACAACTAGTGAGTAGTTTTGTGGTTGGCACAACTAGTGAGTGGTGTTGTGGTTTGCACAACAGTGAGTCTGCTATAGCTGCTGTACATGTATTATGGCACAGTAACACGCACATCTAGCACTTCAAACAGAGTGAGGGACAGATTGAATTGTCTATTAAAATGCTTTGGTGTACATGAATACAAGAATGTTTTCAATTACATAATAATTCAAAGGTAAGTAGTCATCAAACTTTGAAATCATTTATTTATTTTCAAGAAAATAACAGCAAATAAAGAGTTTTTTAAGGGATGGTATATATAAAAACAATGTAGATACAGTAATATAATAACTAATCTACTTGATTATATTTTAAGAGTTATACTTTACAGTCACAATTAATGTCTTCAGCATCAGATAATCAAGACTACAGCAACTACTGACTCAAAGGCTTGTGCTAATGATTGGTCTATTTGAAAATATAATCTCAATTTGAACCATTCAACAGCTGTAGACTCTGTCTCAGTTGTATAATACTGATATGATGATCAAGAGGCTAGTCGCCATTTCAGCCAATAAGATGCTTGAGATTTGAGCCTGGTTTCCATGCTCAGTTTTAAAACCTTGGGCATCGTACACCCCAAAAATAATCATTCAACACTTACGATGTTCATTCCTATCTTTGAGACCAGAGCAAACAAATATTTGGATTCTCATACAAATACTAGAAAACATCTTGGTTTGTGGACAAATTACTTTTGAATAGAGGAAATAATAATGAAAAATATGAAATTGTTGTTAAAAATTCCAAAGTTACATGATTTCTTTGTCATTGGCAATACTATAACCCTTTACTCCATATAAACACCTTTATGGGTAACAGTGCACATCTTTGCTGTCTGATCAGGATCTGCACTGTTTGCTTTTTTATTTATTAGGTTATTTCTGACCAAAAAGCAAACAGTGCAGATCCTGATCAGATGGTACAGATGTGCCAGTTAATCTGGATCTTCAATGGTCACACACACAATAAAATGCTTGTGTAAATCCAGTGTAGATCCAGAATAGCCAGCACATCTGTTCCGTTTTATCAGGATCTACACTGATCGCAAATGCCATAAAATGTGATATAAACCTAGTAACGGGATAAACAACACTTGAAGAAAAACATTTGTAACAAGCAACTTCCATGATTCTAAATACCAAATAAATTACAATACAAGAAGAAAATGGTAAGTATCTGCCAGTTTTTCATTAATAAAAAGACTATAAGGCTGGCAAAAATGGTGTGTTGGGGACAATAATCTAAAAAAAAATTTCTCTGACCTAATGTAAAATTAAATAAACATAACACAATTTAAATACTTTAATATAATCAAATTAACAGTTTGAAAAATGTTCAAACAAGAGAACTAATCAATACAATGTTAGAAACATTTTCAACAATACTTTAACCCTTTCCTCCATAGACTCACCTTTATTGTGTTGGCGATCAGATCAGGATCTGCACTGTTTGCTTTATGATTTGTTAGGTTATTTCTGACCAAAATGTGATCAGTGCAGATCCTGATCAGACGGCATGGATGTGCCAGCTGATCTGGATCTACACTGGTCGCACATGCATAAAAATGTGTACTTATGGAGGAAAGGGTTTAATCCTTTACTTTATTCCAAGTAGTTTTCTGATATAGACCATTTTAAAAATGAAAACTGTTAACTTTTAGACATAATTTTCTGTCATCAAGGCATTATAATCATCTATCAATCAAAGGTGTCACATCTAACCAGTTATTTGTGATGCAACTTTGTGATACAGATTTATTAATAGCATTAAATCAAGGTTACATCTGTTCCAGATATCAACCCTTAACCCTTTCCTGTATCCGTGCCGTCTGATCAGGATCTGCACTGGTCGCATTTTGGTCAGAAATAACCTAATGAATCTAAAAGCAAACAGTTTAGATCCTGATCTGGATCTAAACTGTTCGCCCTAGCAATTAAGGTGTGTCAAACAGGAAAGGGTTAAGTTAAGCCTTAACTCCTTTGGATATGGCTATTATACATTATTATTATTCATGGGTGAACAGTGTAGATCCAGATCAGCATACACAGCAATATGATCCATATCTATAATGTTCATATTTTAATCATGAGTTTATTTATTTCCAATAATTGACCAGTGTAGATTCAAGTCAGCCAGCATGGATGTGCTGGCTGATCTGGATCTACACTGTTTGCATATGCAATAAAACCTGTATATATGGAGTAAAGGGTCAAATTCTGTGTTTATATTATGTAATGATCCTGAGACAGTATTAATATCACATGTTATTACTATAGAATTCAAGCATTTTTATTCTTAATGGTTATAATGGTTGAACATAAGTCATGTTTAATTGTTAAATCAAATTTAAATTTCAGGAATGTCTAATTATTTTCAAGTTAACGAGGAGTTGATTCCATAAGATTTTATTACTGAAATTAAGAAAGGGCCATAACTTTGGTTGCAGGAAAAAATATTTTCTTTAAGATCATCTACACATCCTGCTTGATCATCTGTGCAAGAAATCCCTCTGAAAGTTAATGAAATTTGATAACTAAAATTAACAAAGGACCATAACGATAAAAAAAACGTTCGCAGGAAAAAATATTTTCCTTACGATCATCTACACATCCTGCTTGATCATCTGTGCTAGTTTGAAAGAAATCTGCTCAATATTTAAAGAGGAGTTGATGTCACGAGATTTAATTACTGAAATAAACTAAGGGCCATAACTCTGGTTAAAATTGTCGCAGGAAATAAATCTTTACGATCATATACTCATCCTGCTTGATCATCTGTGCAAGTTTGAAAGAAATCCGCCTGATAGTTAATGAGGAATTGATGCCACAATATTTGAAGACGTACTTACGGATGTATGGACGAGTGCAACTCTATATGCCTCCCACTTCCTGGGAGCATAAAAATGCATTATTGCATTAAAAAAATGCATTTTTGATAAAACAACATATTTAAAAATTACAATTCAAAGAAAATATCAAGACAAGACTGATGATACCTTTTTAACAGTTTTTATGAATAATTGTTACCATTACAGAATTCTCAGAGTTTGATTTTACCATATGAACCACACATGTGATAGATCCAAGATTTTATTGTATCTCAAATATATAATCAATTAATTTTTTTTTTTAGTAGCAGATAAATTTATTTCCTTATTATATTGTATATCTTTATTCCTAATTGTCCACACAAGTCACAGCATGTGAGTCATCTTACACAGAGGGCATAAGAATTCTATTTCCAGGGCCCAAGATCATAAACTGAGATTGGAGACCAGTCTCATAGCTCAAGCATCTGGTTGGCTGAAATGGTGACCAGTCGCCATTTCAGCCAATCAGATGCTTGAGATTTGTTACCGGTCTCCAGATTTAGTTTAATGATCTTGGCCACAGCACCGGCAAAAACATGGGATAGATATATGAATGCTATATGCTTGAATGTGAATATAAGCCCAGTACCATAAAATAATGCCTTGAAATTAAAAAAGAAGTTATCTTAATAAGCAATATTTTAAACAAAAAAAAACTAGCAACTCTGAAAACTCAATTAAAACACAGAATCACAAATGAAATCAGTACTGATTAATGTACAGATAATGATTATTTACATAATTTAACACAACAAATTATATGGGTTTAATAGTGTAAGCATCAAGTGTTGCAAGCGCATCTGTGCCATCTGATCTGGATCTACACTGGTCACTTCTTGGTAAAAAATAAACTAATGAATCTAAAAGCATACAGTGTAGATCCTGATCAGATGGCAAAGATGTTCTGGATCAACAATGTTCGATGACAGCCATATCCCATGGAGTAAAGGTTAAACAATTTCTAAAAGTTTTAAACACTTCAAAATGAATGAAAACTAGAATTATCACTGAAAGTGATTAAATACCCCCACATGTGTGCTTGATACTTGAAGTCGGAATTCTTAGAATCAATGTGTGCCAAAAAATGTTAAAATATGTGAATCCTTTCATTAGAAATCATCCAGAAACCTTTTTTTCTATTTTTAGTAACAGTGAACAGTGACCTTGACCCCACTTGGCCCATTTTCAATACCAAGTTTAGTCTTCAGAGACACTACCTATATAGCAATTTTCATCACAATATCTCATTCCCAACTACAGTTATTGAGCATATACAGTATTTCTATTTATAGTAACAGTGACCTTGACCCCACAGGCCTTACTTTCAATTCCAAAAGTCCACTTCACAGAAACCACCAATACACCAAATTTCATTCAAGAATCTCATTCCAAGCTATAGTTACTGAGTGGAAATGAAGTTTTGAAGTTAAAATAACAGTGACCTTGACCTTGAACCCACAGGTCCCAAAGTCAAACCTAACCTGTATCTTGTAATGCTACATCTGTGTTCCAAATAATAATTAAATCTATGAAGTATTTGAGTTATTGTCCAGAAGCAGTTTTTCTATTTTAAGTAACAGTGACCTTGACATTGACCCCACAGGCCCCAAAGTCGAACTCAACCTGTATCTTCTGATGTTACATCTATGACCCAAAAAAAGGATTTAATCTGTGAAGTATTTCATGAGTTATAATCCGGAAACCATTTTTCTATTTTTAGTAACACTGACCTTGACATTGACCCCACCAGCCCAAAGTCGAACCTGACCTGTATCTTGTGATGTTACACCTGTGTACCAAACATTTTAAAAATATTTGATACCTTGACACTGACCCCACCAGCCCCAAAATCAAACTTGACCTGTATCTTATGATGTTACACCTGTGTACCAAAAATTATTTAAATCTATCAAACCATTTATGAGTAATCATCCGGAAACGAAGAATCTGACCGACCAACAGACCGACCGACAGACTGACTGACCGACTGACAGACCGACAAGCTCACTCCTATATATCCCCTCAAACTTCGTTTGTGGGGTTATAATAAGAGGTCTCTACAATGTCTAACTAATGGCTCATACAGGAAGGGTATCATCTCAATGTTATAAAGACAAATATTTGTTGCTATCTAATTCTTCAGGGGACATAACATACTTTTAAACCTATTAAATTTTAGATTTTGCCTATTTCAAACTAAAACACAAAAATATTTATAGGATAACTTCCATTCATTTGGATTTCCCTCAACAAAAACTATAAATAAAAGGTGAAGCTCAATAAGATTTTTTTTGGCAATGCAGTATAACCCTTAACTCCATATACATGCATACATGTTTTATTTAAAAACAGTGTACATAACTTTTTGATTCATCAGGTCATTTCTGACCAAGATGCAAATAGTGTACATCTTGATCAGACAGAACTGTAGTGCCATCTGATTTGGATTGACACTATTTGCATATACGATTAAATCCATATATACAGGATTAAATGATTACCCACAACACATGTAGGATGAAAAATATACAATGTAGATCAAAGGTTATCATTAGCACTTTTATACCTAAATATCAAACAATATACTGCATTATAAGGTCTATGAAGGTAAATTTGATTGTGACTGTATATTAAACCAAATTTGATTTACAATTACATTTTTTGTTTTTGTTTCTTTAAGGCATGTGTGCCATATCTATAAATATACAGAAAAAGAAATCCATTAACTCCTATTAAGTAACACATAATACCTTGGCCAAAAGAGGAATTTATCAAACCAATGAAAATATCTGCTAACTTATTAGCAAAGATTAGCAGAAAGTTATTTCAATAATTTCAAATACAAATTTACAGCAGGATTGTTTTCAACTCTGTATGTACCATAAATAGCTTGTTCTCTGTTAAAAACACAGTTCTAAAAGTGTTGTGTTGTGATACAGAAAAGAAAATTATTAAATGGTGAGTTTGACAAAAACTGACACCAGAATTTCAACAAGAGGGCCATGATGGCCCTGAATCGCTCACCTGAGTATGAAACTCAAGTTATTAACCAGAAACTGAATTTTTATTTTTAGCAACAGTGACCTTGACCTTGATCAGAGACACCTGGGTAGCAATCCCAAGCTGCCGTTTCATATAAGCTACTCATACACCAAGTGTGGAGTCAAAAAACCAAAGCAAACTCAAGTTATTAAGTGGAAACTGAATTTCTATTTTTAGCAACAGTGATCTTGACCTTGATCACAGACACGTAGGTAGCTTTCCCAAGTTGCCTCTTAATTTAAGCTATCCATATACCAAGTTTGGAGTCAATAGGCCAAAGCAATCTCAAGTAATTAAGTAGAAACTGAATTTCTATTTTTTGTAACAGTGACCTTGACCTTAATCACAGACACCTGGGTAGCAACCCCAAGCTGCCTCTAGATATAAGCTATCCATATACCAAGTTTGGAGTCAATAGGCCAAAGCAATCTCAAGTAATTAAGTAGAAACTGCATTTCTATTTTTAGTAACAGTGACCTTGACCTTAATCACAGACACCTGGGTAGCAACCCCAAGCTGCCTTTTGATATAAGCTACCCATATATCAAGTTTGGAGTCAATATGCCAAAGCAAACTCAAGTTATTAAGCAGAAACTGATTTGCTATTTTTAGCAACAGTGACATTGACTTTGATCACAGACATCTGGGTAGCAACCCCAAGCTGCCTTTTGATATAAGCTACCCATACACCAAGTTTGGAGTCAATAACCCTAAGCAAACTCAAGTAATTGAGCAAAGACTGAATTTCTATTTTGAGCATCAGTGACCTTGACCTTGACCCTGTGGTCATGATTTGAACAACTTTTGTAGACATCAGTGCCAGGATGCTTCAGGACAAATTTGGTTAAAATCCATCAAGTAGTTTCAGAGGAGATGTTGTTTAAAGGAAATTGTTGACGGACGCCGGATGCCGGACAAAGACGGGTCACAATAGCTCACCATGAGCCTATGGCTCAGGTGAGCTAAAAATAAAAAAAAATCAATATCTAAAATTTTTATACACTTAAAGCTTCAAGTATGCTTTTGCATAAACAACAATCAAAATTTAAACAGCATACTCCTGCTTAACCCTTTCCTCCACATAAAGCCATTTTCACATGTGCAAACAGTGTAGATGCAGATCAGCCTGCACATCTGTGCCTTCTGATCAGGACCTGCACTGTTTGCTTATTGTCAGAAATAACCTAACAAATAAACAAGAGGGTCCATAGGACCCTGGGTCGCTCACCTGTCAACAACTGTTCAATGCTTGCAAGAATTTTGTGCAAGTATGGTAAATCAAGTCAAAAAATAAAGCTGCTATTGTGAAAAGGTCAAAATAGCTTACTCTGGCTCTTTCAAGGGCCATAACTCTGGAACCCATTATGGAATCTATGGGTAAACATTTTGACCAAGTTTGAAGAAGACCAAAATTAAGACCGCTAGAGTGAGGACAAGCTTTTCTATAATTGGACCAAGTGATCTAGATTTCAAGGTCACATGACCCAGTTTCAAACTTGACCTAGATTTCATTGAGATAAACATTCTGACCAAGTTTAAAGAAGATCACACCAAAATTACGACCGCTAGAGTGCGGACAAGCTTTTTCTTTAATTTGACCTAGTGACCTAGTTTTTAGGGTCACATGACCTAGTTATGAACTTGATCTAGATATAATTGAGATAAACATTCTGATCAAGTTTAAAGAAGATTGCACCATATTTAAGACTGCTAGAGTGCAGACAAGCTTTTTCTATAATTGGACCTAGTGACCTAGATTTCAAGGGCACATGACCCAGTTTCGAAATTGAAGTAGATGTCATTGAGATAAACATTCTGGTCAAGTTGAAAGAAGATCCCACTAAAATTAAGACCACTAGAGTGCAGACAAGCTTTTTCTATACTTTGACCTAGTGACCTTTATTTCAAGGTCACATGACCCAGTTTTGACCTTGACCTAAATGTCATTGAGATAAACATTCTGACAAAGTTTAAAGAAGATTGCACAGAAATTAAGACTGCTAGATTGCAGATAAGCTTTTTCTATAATTTAACCTAGTGACCTAGATTTCAAGGTCACATGACCCAGTTTCGAACTTGACCTAGATATTATTGAGATTAACATTCTGACAAAGTTTAAAGAAGATCGCACCAAAATTACGACCGCTAGAGTGCATACAAGCATATCATTGAGACAAACATTCTGACAAAAATTGAAGAAGATCCCATTAAAATTAAGACCCCTAGGGTGCAGACAAGCTTTTTCTTTGATTTGACCTAGTGACCTAGTTTTAAGGGTCACATGACCCAGTTTCGAACTTGATCTAGATATCATTGAGATAAACATTCTGACCAAGTTTAAAGAAGATTGCACCAAAATTTAGACTGCTAGAGTGCATAAAAGCTTTTTCTATAATTTGACCTAGTGACCTAGATTTTAAGGTCTTATGACCCAGTTTCGAACTTGACCTAGATATAATTGAGATAAACATTCTGACCATGTTTAAAGAAGATCGCACCAAAATTAAAACCGCTAGAGTGCGAACAAGCTTTTTCTATAATTTGACCTAGTGACCTAGATTTCAAGGTAACATGACCCAGTTTCGAACTTGACCTAGATATCATCGAGATAAACATTCTGACCATGTTTAAAGAAGATCACACCAAAATTACGACCACAAGGGTGCAGAGAAGCTTTTTCTTTAATTTGACCTAGTGACCTAGATTTCAAGGTCACATGACCCAGTTTCGAACTTGACCTAGATATCACTGAGATTAACATTCTGACAAAGTTTAAAGAAGATAGCACCAAAATTACGACCGCTAGAGTGCATACAAGCTTTTTCTATAATTTGAACTAGTGACCTAGATTTCAAGGTCACATGACCCAGTTTCGAACCTGACCAATATATCATTGAGATAAACATTCTGACAAAGTTTAAAGAAGATCGCACCAAAATTAAGACTGCTAGAGTGCAGACAAGCTTTTTCTATAATTTGACCTAGTGACCTAGATTTCAAGGTCAAATGACCCAGTTTCAAACTTGACCTAGATTACATTGAGATAAAGATTCTGACCAAGTTTAAAGAAGATCACACCAAAATTATGACCGCTAGAGTGCGGACAAGCTTTTTCTATAATTTGACCTAGTGACCTAGTTTTTTGGGTCACATGACCCAGTTACGAACTTGATCTAGATATCATTGAGATAAACATTCTGACTAAGTTTGAAGAAGATTGGACCAAAATTACAACCGCTAGAGTGCGGACAACAATTGTGAACGGACGGACGGACGACGGACGAAGGCCCCTCACAAAAGCTCACCCTGTCACTATGTGACAGGTGAGCTAAAAAACGAACAATGTAGATCCTGCTCCGACTGTACGGATCTACACTGTTATCTCAAGGATAACAGCCATATAGTATGGAGTAAAAGGGTTAACTCCCCATCATACTATGAACATTGCAAGCAAAACAAGTGCCGTAAAACCAGTAAATCACAACATTGTACAACAGTATAAAAGTTTAAAGCTATCTTATAGCTCACAACATCTACTAGAATCATTTCAAATAATAATTGAGCACATATTTATTGTTTCCTCTACACAGTGCCAGCATTTAACAGTATAACATAGATTATCAATAATATACATTAAAGTACATTAACCAATGTTCTAACTACACAGATCATATAACTTAAATTTCTCAGCATGGAATTTGAGTATTTTCTTCAAACCTGACAAATAACAAGATTCATCATTTTCACTTCTTTTTATGAAATTACCATTGAAATCCCTACATTATTTTAGAAATCATTGACATTTAATCATTGCAGGGGTAAAACCAATAGTCACAAAACCACCAGTATATCACCAATATGGGGGATATGTACTCCTTTGATCTGAATCTCTTATTCCTTATTTAAGTAAATATTCTTAGATAATTTTGGAAATTTTTCTTTGATTCTGCAATGATTTGATGGCTGAGTGAGGTTTTAGACCAGTTATGGTATATCCTTCTCTCAAAGGCTACCAAAGATTTTGTGACTTTTGGTTTTACCCTTACAAAGATCAATCAATTTAATGTCATTGGTCTATGAGCACATAAACACAATGAGTCTGTAAAGGCCATTTCATAAAAAGAAGAACAAATATATGTTCTGCTATAATTATTTAAAGTTTTACGAGTGTACTCCAATTCAGTGCAGAAAAATAAAATTTGAATGATCGGTGGTTAGAATGTTAGTAAAGCATAGCTTTTTCTGTAAATGTTTGAGATGTGAGACTGGTCTTCAACCTCAGTTTTGTAAAAACATTATTGTCTCCATTTCAGCCAATCAGATGCATGAGATTTCATACTGGTCTCTAATCTCAGTTTTATATTCTTGAGCCCAGAATTTATATGTTTTTCTAGTTAACAAAGGTCAACTGTCAGCTGCTGCAGTGTGTGACATACTTAGATACTCGTGTAAGTTACAATACAAAGTACAAATAATGAACAGTCTAAAAACATTGAAACAGCATTGAAAGTTGATGAGTGTAGAAAGAAAAGACAATTTTCATTAACCTATAGAACATTTCTCTCTACCTACCCCTGAGAACTTTCCAGACCGGACCCTCTTTGCGCCTGACTTCTTAGAGAGAAAGGTTAAAACAAAGTATTTCTTCTAATAATTAAACATAAGCAATAGCATTTTATGTGTTCATACCAAAAAGATGATGTACAATTTTTCATTCTAAATTTACATTTATATTTCATGCAATGATATACAGAAATATAATTAATAAAGCTCATATAGAAAACTTGTTTCAATTACTGACATTATGTTCAGGAAATACCAGCATTCACATATATGTATATCTTAAAAGTTCTAACAGATCCAAGAAGAGGAGTTTTCAAAATAGACAATAAGACACAAACAAGTACATGTACATGTAAAAATTACTAGAATAAAATCCCTAACATTTTTTTCATCAATAAAGAACATCAGTACAATCCCATCAAGTTTAATTATCCATTTATTCCATACATGGGTTTCACTTTGTGTACAACCAATGTAGTCTACTAGATCTAAATCAGCCAGCTAATGTGTGCCATCTAATCTGAACCTAAACGGTTCACTATTTATTTAGTCATCAAATTAAATTCCAATACACATACATGTATTCAGTGTGTCAATCGTGGCCTTTTGTACAAGTTAATAGCGGCCTTTTTACAAATTAACCATCAGTGTGTCAATAGTGGCCTTTTTTACAAGTTTATAGTGGCCTTTTTTACAAGTTAACCGTAAGTGTGTCAATAGTGGCCTTTTTTACAAGTTAACCGTTAGTGTGTCAATAGTGGCCTTTTTTACAAGTTAACCGTTAGTGTGTCAATAGTGGCCTTTTTTACAAGTTAACCGTTAGTGTGTCAATAGTGGCCTTTTTTACAAGTTAACCGTTAGTGTGTCAATAGTGGCCTTTTTTACAAGTAAACTGTCAGTGCGTTAATAGTGGCCTTTTTTACAAGTTAACCGTCAGTGTGTCAATAGTGGCCTTTTTTACAAGTTAACCGTTAGTGTGTCAATAGTGGCCTTTTTTACAAGTTAACCGTTAGTGTGTCAATAGTGGCCTTTTTTACAACTTAACGTTAGTGTGTCAATAGTGGCCTTTTTTACAAGTTAACCGTCAGTGCGTCAATAGTGGCCTTTTTTACAAGTTAACCGTCAGTGTGTCAATAGTGGCCTTTTTTACAAGTTAACTGTTAGTGTGTCAATAGTGGCCTTTTTTACAAGTTAACCGTTAGTGTGTCAATAGTGGCCTTTTTTACAAGTTAACCGTCAGTGCGTCAATAGTGGCCTTTTTTACAAGTTTAATGTCAGTGTGTCAATAGTGGCCTTTTTTACAGGTTATCCAAGGCACTTGGCTTGGTAAGATAATGTGGAATGACTAATCTAAAAATAAAAGAAATATAAAATGCTTGTCAGATTTCGCACTTTTTTGAAATGTACAAATCTACAGTTAAAATATCATCTGATTATAATTATCCCTTTACTCTATGTATATGCATTTCATCACATGGGCATAGAATGTAAATCCAGACCAGCCTGCACATCAGTGCCATCTGATCTGAATCTACACAGTTCACTTTTTGGTCAGAAATATTGAAATGAATCTATAAGTAAACAGTGTAAATCCTGATCAGATGGCACAGATAAGTGGGCTGATCTGGATCTATATTTCTTTCCCATCTTATAAAAGCCATATCCCATGGAGGGAAGGGTTATGAAATCATTCCAAGATAAAAAAAACTAAATCTGGGGACCATTGACTGGTTGCCATTTCAGCCACTCAGATGCTTGATATTTGAGACTGGTCTCCAATCTAAGTTTTATGATCTTGGGCCCAGGCAATACACCAGTATTGCCCCAGTATTTCAAATTGAGTACTTAAAGATTGAAAATTACAAATTCCATGAATTTGCAACATATCTCTTTAAGCCAGCTGGAATCTAGCACAAGCAGATAAAATGATCAGTAACAAATGTGCTAAGAGCAGAAGTGAATCTTCTGGCAAAGAACACCAGGTGCAGATTCATTCTTTGGTTTATCAGCACACTTTATGCATTCTTTAACTGTTTTCATGTTTCTACATGTCTATTACAAAAGTATAAAAACAAAACAAAACAAAAACAAAATATGAAACTGATAAAGCTGAATCTTATATCAGTACTGTACTTGTATCAACAGTTATTACAAAGCGAACCAAAAAAACATAGAAATCATCCACAGGTATATAGTGGGATTTCTTATTTTCCTTCAGTACCTCCCTTCACCACTTTAACACTGTTATCTCTGTTCAAGCTGTACCAAACTATACAATATTTGATTATTACAAAAATCACCTCCACAGACAAATCCCACTCTTGTTGCAAAGATCAGAAAAATTGTGGCTGGAAACCTGACCCAAAACTCTAGCTTCTGATTGGTCAGTTTAGGACTGGTCTAGACTGGACTCCATTTCAATCAGTTTGTGAGTATAGGATTATGGTCTCCAATCTTAATTTTAAAAATTTAGGCCCTGCTCTTAAAATTAATTCATGGCAGCATGTATTGAAAGGGAACAAAACACATCATTTCAATCACACAGCCTCACTTGGATACCATGGCTAATTCTTTTATGTTACTACCTAGGAATGCAGAATAAGGTAATAGGAAAGACAATAAGCCTTTGGTATCCGATGATACCAAACAGCAGAGAGGTTTTCCTTTTGTTATGTTTTTCCTTCTTAAGCTGCTACCGATCTGCTGGTTCCTCTATAAGTCGTTCACTTCCTGTATCTGGCTCCCGGTCCTGCATATTCTGGAATGGATCTATCAGTGAGGACCTGATAAAACATAAATTAAAGCATTGTTCACATGATAATTTAACACATGACAACATTCTAAAAATGATTTTTAACTCTTTCCTCCACAGATTGGGTGGGAAACAGTGTAGATCCAGATCAGCCAACACATTCTTGACGTCCGATCAGATCAGGATCTACACTTATAGCTTTTAGATTCACTAGCTTATTTCTGACCAAATAAGTGAACAGTTCAGAGGCTGATCAGGATTCAGATGGCAGAGATGTGCTGGCAGGTCTGGATCTAGACTGGTCGCACATGTGATAAAATGCATATAATATGCAGTAAAGGGTTGAGTAATTGCACCAGTTCTACCAATTTTCTGCTTTTATCAACTACAAGGGTTAAGTATGTTAACATATGATTTTTATTGTTGAGGAAGATGAAGTTAACAATAACAAAGTATTCATTATCATTACTGGGGGATCAACACTTTTAGAGTAAGTAATTAAGCAGATCAACAAGTATCAATCTTCAGGAAGACACTGGCACATGTACCTTGATCATCTCACTGCACTATTGTTCTTTTAAACAAATGGTACACCCCAATGCAATAGTATTTTTCAGGAAAACCATCAAATAGATGAATTATGTCTGTGAAAATTATGATTTTACAGTAAATAGAAGTGAGATAACTTACCCCAGATATCGTCTTATTCGTTCTAGCCTTTGTCTTCTTCGTACTTTTCTCAACACATAAAATGTTGTCACTAGTATGATTAAAAGACCAAAAAGGCCAAACACAATCCCTAAAACTGAATCTTTCATTGCTAAAATTGATGTCTGTTCTTTAAAAACAATCACTTCATTGTTGTTAGTTGTCTCATCTTCATAAAATCCAGAGCATTCTATATCTGAAAAAGAAAATACCCCAATAATGTTACAGTTCCTAACATAATATTATCTTCATTGTATGGTGCAATTGAAGACTTAGTACATGTACCTAGTGGTAACAACTCATGAGTTTTGTTATAGCAGCAGCTAAGTAATTCTCACAAGAGGACCACAATGGTCCTGAAGTGCTAACCTGAAGATACACGTATAAATACCTAAAACACCTAGCTCTGGCAAACAAGATTAATGTTTTTTATGGAGATGTAATTTATAATATAAACTTAAGAAAATAAAAGGCAATGTTAATTTCTCCTGGTTATTAATAAAAACCATCTGTAAATTCAAAAAGAAAGGTTACCAACTTGATATTCTACAGGGCTCTGCAGGCCTTAAACCATCTACAGTTGATCATTATGCTTACCTCTTTGGTTGCATGATGGTGGCAGGGGTTTAAGAGTTAATGTAATATGTATATATGGGGAAACCTTTTTTAAAAAAGAACATAGAAGATCATTGTGATCTTGCTAATTTGACTCCAGGTACTCTTGCTCGGTAAGATCATTAAGTAACCACCGCTATGACTTTGCAATGCTGTAAGCTTCTTATGTTTTATATGTTTGTGTGCTTTTGCATGCAAAATTGTTGAGCTGATGGGTGAGTTGGAGATATTTCACCAGGACAACTTGTACTTGTTTGTTGATATGAGAACCTGTTGGGGCAAGTGTGAGGTTGGTGCACCCAAGAACCAGGTTTAAACCCCTAGTGGCAAATTGTTTTGCCACTTACCGTTCCAAGGCGGTAACATATCGGGTTCTCACTTTCGTTAAATGTTTGTGGCGTCTATTGTGAAACTGATTATTGTAAAACCTTGCTCTCTTCTCCTCTCTACTTTTTGACTATGTGGGGAGGCTGTGTCTGCTGGATGTGGCCATTCCTGATATGCATATTTCACTCTTTTTTTTTAAATGATGTTTGGTTAATCTAATGTATTTTTTATTGCAGTGCTAAGGCTTACTGGGTTACAATTTCCAGTCCTTTTTTGAGTTACCCAGTATCCTTAATTTAAAATTTTCACCACTGTTCAACTTAGTTAGAACTAACTATAACAGTCCTCATGCATTTATTTAAATATGATGATTGAAGATTCGAGAGCAGCAGATATCTTACATGTTGCAAAATATATCTTCCAAACCTTAACTCATAATCTGAAGTTCATCCATTTCTGAAATTGAAATTACCGCCCTGTCTTATTAAAAATCATTGAATTAGGCTAAATGTTTCAAATACAGATTATGTTATGTTGACAATCTGTTGTGTTCGAGTTGTATTGATTACATAACATAAATACCAAGTTTGTTAGTTTCTATTTAGGATATCTAAGTGAGAAGTAGCCAAAATCTATAGAACTATTACTAAAAAATCATTTATATACATACACATGATATGTACACTGTACTTACCAGAAACATTAAATGTCAAAATATCAGATGACACCGAGTTGCATAAAATCTGGACAGAATAATTTTCACCTGTCCTCAGTCTTTGTATATCGAAAACATCATTTTGCTTTATCACAGGATACATGGATAGAGCTCTAGTAATACCCTTGGAGTAGTTTTCAGCAGTGTTGTAAAAGATTGTACAATTAACTGGTTTGGCTTCTGTCTCCCACACAATCCATTCAATCTGAACAGCTGATTTACAGGACTTTTCCACATTAAGAACGATTTCTGGTGAAGCATTTGTGCTGGAGGGTGTCCATTTTAGCCCTATGTGAAAAAAAGGTCAATAATGGTTTAACATCAAATGGGCAGGATTACACTTGTAAGAATAATCATTTCTAGTGCTGGGTTATTACTAATAAGGGTACTGTTGCCAGCAGTATTGACCTAGACCAGACTTGGGGTCGATTACTTTGAAATATAATTAATTAAATGACAATTACATGGTAAATTCTTCAATTACAATTATATTAGTAATTATTACACCATTTTCCCTGAATGTAATTAATTTAATTAAAATTACTTTACAAAAGTAATTATTTTCATTTCATTTACATACTTGTACATGTAACTTCAGAACACAAAAAAAAGATATTGAGAAACTTAAATCTTTTATTCAGGTAAACTTACAACACATTCACATCATCTATTCATTTGCATACATATATTTACACCTTAATTTCATTGTTGCTTTTTAAAACATAAAAGTTTCAAAATGTTTGTCAGTGAGCAAGGAGCGCTCCCCCCTAAACACTCTTCCTGCAATAGAGAAAATGTGCTCCAATGGTGCCAAAAATTCTGGAAGTGCAAAGTAACTGGCTGCTTATTATGCTTGAACAAAAATACATTTTGCCATTAAAAAACCCTTTGGTTCATTCAGGAAATACAAAATCCCTAAGAGCATTTTTTTCGTGTTTACAACTAAAATAATTTGTATACTATTCAGATGTTATTTTTCAATGTGGGCCATAGTTTAAGCTTAAAATGAATTGGTGTTAATTTTAATATTTATTCAATTAGTTATTGCACAAAACATCATTATGTTGATATTTGAGATAATCCTTACACTTAACATCCCTCTGGCAGTTCACTATACAATCTGTCAAAGGTGAGAATCAGAGACAATACACTAATCAGATTAGGATCATTGCTCTGTTTTTTTATCATAAGGAACACATTAAGTTTGAAGTTGCAGACCACTGATTTTCAGAAATGTTTAATAAAATTATAGAATGTAGTTAAATGTAATTGAAATGTAATTGTTAATTACACACTTTTTCATGATGTAAAAAATTATTTTCAATTACATGTAATTAAAAGTACATCCAATTACACATTACATTCAATTATGCATAATGCTAACGAGTAGACTTCACAGGCATGATGCTAATGAGTAAACTTCAAATGTGTGATGCTAATGAGTAAACTTCAGAGGTGTGATGCTAATGAGTAGACTTCACATTTATGATTCTAATGAGTACACTAAGACTTCACAGTTATGATGCTAATGAGGAGACTTCACAGGAATAATGAGTAGACTTCTTAAATTATGATGCTAATGAGGAGACTTCACAGGGGTGATGCTTATGACTTTATATTTTCACTGTTTGTCAGGTTTCTAACATGAAAAAGAACATGCAGCTATGTTAATTCTTGGTTCATGTATTTAAAAATCACACATATTCTATACCTTGGTGGATATGTTGAGAAAACTAATAAATAATAAAAGTTAGAACATTTATGCTGGTTTCAGGAGGTATGCATCACTTGGCATTTAACTTTATATCCCACAAGTATTGCCACTTTTCAATCTTCATAAGGTATTGCTTTTGTGCATTACAATGGCAATGGAGACGAATCATGCTTATGATAAATTTTAACCAGATCTGTGTCATTGAGGTTTTCATCTCTAAACTGTGAACAAGGACCTTTATAGAGGAGAGAGGATTACAGTCATATAGGCCGCAAGTCATATAGGCCACAAGTCATATAGGCCACAAAAAAGTCAAATGGGCCACACTGATTTTGAAAAAAGTCAAATAAGCCACAAAGATAGGCCACATTTTTATTTTATTTATATAGACATTATTATCATTGTGTAAGTATGTTCTAAGTCAGTTTATGATGTTCTGTAAAATATTTTTTAACAAGTTGCTTCATTGATTAGGCATTGTGTACAAAGCAACAGGTGCTTTTTCAGATTTTGGTCCAAAACCATCATGACCGAACAAATGGGAAAATAATTAACAAAATATCGCAAAAACAGAAAAGATCATAAATTATTTCTTTTTTGTGATAGTAATTAAAACAAAAAATATAAACATAAAGAAATCACAGAGAATCTGATATCAATGCAGTTGCAATATAAGCTGTGTATTTTGAATGCTCCGTCATCAGGGGTTTTTTAGGTTGATTTTATAGCCGATATTCCGCCATGTTCCTAATGGCAAAACATATATTTTTTTCACAATTAGTGAAATCAAAATCCCAACTGAATCAATACAAAAATGTCTGAAATACAAAACCCTGCATTATCTGTGTCGTTCATTTAAAAAATATTATAGCTAGTTAATAAATTATGCGTCATTTGGTTTGTTAATCCAAATATTATTGATAATATTAAATATTTGTGAAACTTTTTATTACCCTATGTTGCAAAAAAAAAATCCCAATTTCTGGCAAAATGACGCAAAATTTCTCAATTCCAGGGGTATGGGTCATATTTCCCAAACAGTGAAAAATGCCCTGGATATGTAACTTGGATTAGAAATAAATTTAATTGTTTATTTAATATGACACCTTTGATTGCATTAGCACCTCTAACTGTTACTGCAAGTGTTGTAAATTGAGATTCTTTTATAACAATGTGACACCCTGACAAAACTGATTTAATCAACACCTTGGGTAATGACAGTGTAGGGAACAGATTAAGACTATTACACAAATTAATTTACTTTTTGATGGCAGTCAAGTTTGTAAAGCAAAAATAACAATCAGATGATGTCTTTATTTGTTCTAGAGTTTCAGGATGACAAGCAGAATTTTAGAAATCAATTTAAAAATGATACTGTTAAAAAACTTATGTCAATTAAAAAAAATCTGTGTACAGTAAATTGTCATATACACTAGACTTACAAGTACTGCCTGAAAGTGATGACTGTTAGAATAGTGACAGGCAAATATATATTGAATGTCAATTTATTAAATTTGATTTTTTAAATAAACTGTCAAAATATGCAAGGTTATATGAACCTACTCCCAGTACTGCCTACTAGAGAGATCAACTTCATTCAAGTAAACCCAGAACTGAAAACTTAAAAATTAAACTTTTATTCAAATAATTATAATTATCTTGACAATAGTGATATTATTTATGATATTGATATTTTTATTACCTTTTTTACAATAATTTCTATTTAACATCATGTATATTGAGCAGAATCACAATATCACATTAGGTGACAACATTTACATTGAGTTAATGCAAACTTAACAAACTGTGAAAGGTTAATAATATTGCAGGTTATAACATCCTTCATGGATTGGATATGATTTGCATCTGAGAAATAAACAAGATGTTTTTATTTATTTTTTTCCGCTTATCCCCGCGATTTTTTTCATTGCGGACTGAGTAATTTTCGTCATCCGCAATACGCGGACTTCCACTCGTCACAGTGATCGTGTAAATTCATCACGGTGATAAGCTGATGCCTCTAGGGAATCATTAACCTCCGCGATGTCGCGGAGGATCCGCCGAGGTAAATCGCGCGAACGTGGTTGCATTTTTACGAATGACAAAGTAAAATAGTTTTTATTTACCGAACGCTAACATATTCCATCATTTAAAATATATCCTAATCTTTAATTTATCGCTTTTATCAGATTTTAGTAATTATTGCATCACACAAGCTATAAATGACACGCGCACACTACCAGGTAGATCAAACGTTTTTATAGTAAAGCCGAAATAAACACGGATGGTTGTTTCGAGCCGACGTCGTCTTTTGAAATCAAACTTTTTAGATCAAATGTTTTTATAGCAAAGCCGAAATAAACACGGATGGATGTTTCGAGCCGACGACGTCTTTTGAAGTCGCGTTTGATGTTCGGCAGTATCGATTTTTTGCCTCCATATCAAATACACAGCATGGTCATGTTTTTTGTAAGGGATACATGCGGTTTTTATAAGTTAACGGCTGTTTTTCAAATTATGCGGTTTATAAATGTAATATTTAAAGATAAATGGAATAAAATGCGGATTTCGTAAGAACCGACATCACCATCAAGGTAATTATTTTAACTTATTTAAATCATGCAAACTGGCTTTTACCAGTGTTTAACGTTTAATGGAAAAAGTGGGGTCCACAAGTCGATTGCGTTTTATTTAATTACACGTTATATCAGATGGAGTACTTCAAGAAAAATGTGTATCGGTAAAATCACAGCGACCGTAATGTGTGAAAAACTCTGAAAGCCAGATGACATGTTTAAGATTCCCTTGGTAAAATCAGTGTCACCCTTAATTGGCAGCTTGGTCTCACCTGCCAAAGAGGATATGTCACTTGACTAAGGTGTGAAAACTGAAAGCATGATGCCATGTTTGAGATTCTTATGGAATGTTTGACAAGATATTGAGATGACACGGTCGACTCAAATTTTATTTAAAACTCGCACATTTTGGTCAGAAGTCATTCCCGCGTAATTTCATGGAAATAAGAAATTTAAATAAATCGGTGCATGAATGTGCGTCCGCGTTGGTACGCGGAACGTCACCGGGAATCCCCCGCGATGTCGCGCTGATAAATTTTTATTACCCTCTGTAAAGTTGTGTCCACGCCGATACGCGGACAAAATGATAATCCTGGTGGAATCGCGATGACCTCCAAGAGCTTGGCCGCGGTGATTTCCCCCCAAACGAAATACCGTCCGCGGTGGTAGCGCGGAATCTGATGAATCCATGCTGTGTGTACTGTAAGTTCTGATATTTTATCCTTAATTGTTAATTATTTTTATTCACTGTAAATCTTACTCTGACTTAATTATTGATTGTTATAACACCCTTTTTACATTGAAAAACACATTCTAAACATTCTCTAACATCAAAATACTATTTGACTTTTTGTGTGGCCTATTTGACTTTTTGTGTGGCCTATTTGACTTTTTTGTGGCCTATTTGACTTGGAAAATAAAATGTGTGGCCTATTTGAATTTTTCTGTGGCCCATTTGACTTTTTTGTGGCCTATAGGACTTGTGGCCTATTTGACTTGATACTGAGGAGAGCTCTTGAATACACTTACAGTGGTGTGGGGCAAGTCTGCGCCCCTATCATAAAAGCTTCACTGTGGTGTATAACACATTCAGTATCTGAAGGCAGCTGCCTACCAGAAAGAAACAGTATCCATTCAGGAATTGGTTTGTTGTCATTTGTGTGCATCAATTTTCTTATAACGCTTTAAAATGATGTCATACTGAAAACACACTTGTGTTAACATGATGTAAAAGTTGTTGCCCAACTCTGCTCATGCCTATGTTTAATATCAGATTTTTTGTTTCTGTTAAAATTTACCACTCTCCAAAGCTGCCAACCTTTGAAAAAAAAATTAAGTGAAAGGTCAGTATAAATAACAAACATTTATTTGGGTAACAGCTGTCGAAATGAGGAAGATTTGGAGTGGGGAGGTATATAAATTAAATTTATTTGATCATTTTGGCACTTTAGAGTAGTTATTTACTTACAAGACAGTTAGTAGCAAGATGTACCCATCAGAACTTTCAAACATTGCCTAATTTCTTGACAAAAAACACTGTTTGCAGTTGGTTCTTATGATATCAGTGTTTTTGTTAACATGCAAATCTGGTGCGCAGAGTTGGGCAATGCGCAAACTTGCCCCACACCACTGTAAATGGGTTGGAAGAAACCTGCCTGCATTAACAGGGTTATTCATAACATATTGTATGTTCAGAAATTCACATAATGTACAGAGCATTAAAAATGTTAAATAATTCAACATACTGTCCTTTCTGAAAACCTACCAAATGCAGCTATTATCAATATCTGTAAAGACTGAAAATTCTTCATTGTGACATAGTGACTTGTCAGCTAACCAACTGTATTTCGTTCGGTAAATATTGTATTTCCATGAGGTTGGTGTTTGCTTTGTGGAAAAAAGAAAGATGTAAAATATACATAAAACTTATTGCGTTTTGAAAAATGTCTGAAATTGCGAGTCCAAAAATATGCCTTAAACTTAAAGTTTTGTTTTGACACTTTCCGGAAACGGTGTTTGGTCAGTGAGAAAATTCGGTCACGCAGGTAATAGTAGAGTGCGAAATGGAATCCATTTCACAAAATGGACATTTTTGACGAAATGGACACATGATTTTTTTATGAATATTTTTAACGTCAGTCACCCAATGCTACAGTATAAGTGAATTTCTGATGGTACCTCGCTCTCTATCTACTTCGTGCTAATGAACGCGGTACCAAAATGTGAAATCAGATCATTTTAGCTCCACAGAATTAATGGCCTTGAATAACGTATACAGTGTATGTAGGTTCACAGAGTTTATGAGACGGTAGACGGCGCAGCTCAATTGTTCCGAAATCTGAACTCACATTTTTGTGGAATTTTTGTGATAAAATTTCCAGATTAAGGTTTCAGAACAGTACAGATTATCTTGGAAAAATGTTGTTAATAACGGACATTTATCTCTCTAATTGTTTTAAAGGTTTTGGGAACAGCAGCTTTCGCACACATTAGAACTCACAAGTGGTGAACTGTATCATGTCATTATAAACTTGCTTAATTGCTTTTGCTATCTTGTATACCTTAGAGCTCTTGAGAAAATTATCATTTTATGAATGAAATTTTTGCAGAGGACATTGACATTAGACATACTTCAGTATTCTTAAAAAATATTTTATTTGATAATTTGAATTTGTTTTAAAAGGTAAAATCAAACTGAAGAAAAGGAGAGATTGTAGTATCTAGCTGTTAAACATAAGTCCCTGGGGTTGTTGTTGTTGTTTATTCACAGTTTATGGACCCTCCCGCCTCTGATCGAGGACATTATGGTGTGGTCCGTGAAGTCCCTGTGTTTTATCATCATTGTATTATAAACTCTCTCTCATATCTGTTGTATGAATCATTTTGATAGTAGACTTGGCTATAGCAGCATAGTAATAAAGCTTATATATACAAACACTGGTAGTTGTTAGAACATTACATCTGGTGCATCCTAAAGTTAACATGTGAGTCATATAAGGGTCTGTCTGATATCTCATGGGGTCTTTCAGTTATTTATTGTTAGTGTGGGGTGTCTTGCGGTGGTGTGGGGTGTCCTGGGGTAATTAGTAATACCCTAAATTCAATACATGTATCGTTTAATCGGCAAATTATCGAATACAAAACCTGCTTAAATTATACAGTGGTGTTTATCAATCGGTAAATGGTTGTACTTTGTTTATTTTATAAAAATTTTAACATGCGCTGAAATAACCATGTAATTTGGAGAAAAAAAATTGTCCGTTTCCCCGTCCAATCAAATCGTAATGTACGAAACGTGATATATTATTGAAGAATATTCCTTCGAAAGTTTCTTACTATACAATATCTTGACAAATTTCAGTTAAAATAGATAATAATTTTCATAAAATTTATCGATTATTACATCTTGCACATATTTATCGTATAAAACGTTCAAATTAATTCGTACTCGAAATTTTCGCCCCAACTCAGTCTTTGATATAAGCATCCGCCCGAATGCCCGTGGTAGATAAAAACTTGATAAAGCAGAAGCCGGATACACAAACGTTTGCTCTGCCATCAAAACTCCTCAAATAGGAAACTCCACAAAATCTGTAAATGATGTGACATTATGACAATCACTCTAAGACGTCACCCATCAGTACTTTCAGTACTTTGATTTATGATGGTCTCGGTAAGGTTATTGCCAGTATCTACCCTTTTCTTTTGACAATACTCTTAGCTTCCTATGTTTTGTATGTTTGTTTACATAATTAAAACATGCAACATTGACGAGTTGATTGGTAGTTGGAGTTATATGATCACCTTTAGGGGCAATTGTGAGGTTAACCTAATTTAAATCAACATGTGACATAATGTTTTCCACTGGCCGTTTCAAGGCGATAACCCATTGGAAACTCATTTTTGTTAATTGTTTGTAGTGTCATCTTTGAAATAAATAATAGATTTAGTATAAACCCATGCTCTCTTGTCCTTTCTACTTTTTGGGTGTGAAGGGAGGCTGTGTTCGCAAAAGGTACTTTTTATTTTTTATGAAATTACAATTTTCCTTAATATCTTCATTATTCTATGTGAATAAAAGTCATTCGATGAGTGCAAAAGTAATTAAATTTTTCTTGTGGTTTGCAAGTGCTTATACAAAATATGGGAAATCTGGATAATCTCCATTTTGAAACAGAACTCCATCCCAACTTAAAGTAAGTAGTAATTATAACAATGCATCATTTTATGTGCACATCATATAGCGAGTAGACTAACCACTCTAAGATAAAACATTAATTAGCTTGAATAAAAGTAATTTAAAATTTTATAATTTTGAAAATCCTTCAGCTTCAGATCAAACAGGCATACTGCTCGTGTTTTCGTCTAGTAAATATGTACTGTTAATAATTAACGAAAGAAGAGGTACAGCTTATAACTTTATAAAACCAAAACAACTATAAAGGGCTAAAAGTTTAGAATGTGTAAAGAGCGCAACAAACGGAGATACAAACAGAAGACTTGCTTATAATATGTTTTCCTTTTGTAATCTAATACTTACTGCTGTTATACTGTTAATCTTCAGCAGCATGTACTGAACCTGAAAACGTGGAGAATAATAATGTCAATGTCCTCTGCAAAAATTTCATTCATAAATAAAAGAAAGATATATTAAGCTCGCTTAACATTCTTTGGCGGCTATAAGTGCTAGAAGTAGGGACTTGCGCTGTGAAACAGTCAACCTCCACCCCATACAAATACAATGTTTATTTACTTTAGTGTAACCCAAATAGCAACCAGCTCATCATACGCATTTCAGGTGATTAATCGGTAAGAGAACAAATCACGGACATGGATCAGTAATTTAGCAATAAAATATAAAACCTTATAACATTCAATAATCATTTATCAAATATCGATTCTCAAAAACGACCATTCAGACTAAATATTTTATTTGTCACAATATTTCGCGAGCTGTTCAGTACGCAAATTATAAATTTGAAAGTATTTGGAAGGTTTCCGAATCTTGGTCTGATCCTAATCGACGGTGTGCTTTGGCAAAGCTAGAGGAATGAAGAATGGAAAGAAAGTGCGTGCCTCCTACAAAACACTTGTTTTTATTGATACATAAAAATGCATTGTATCATGTATGGGTGACTAACGAGTTTTCGTGGTATAAACAGTTTTCGTGGTATTTAAGGTATCGCAAACATTGCAAATGGCGAAAACAGGCTAAAATTTCAAAAAATGAATTTTGGGGAAAATACTTATTGCCACCTAGATTTTAGTAAAGAAAGGTATTTAGCTATGGATGTAGTTAATGTTTGCAAGCTCAATTTAGTCCAATTCATGTTCTAATTACCAAGCACATACTAAAACAAAAGAAAAACCATTTGCATGAGAACTCTAAAATTCTACTGGGCAATGACACTATCTGTCATCTGTCTTAAAAACAACTACCTGGATATCTATTGTGTACTTAATTATTGTGTGGTACAACTTTTCCAAATATGGTACAACTTATTCCATTGTCTTCATGACACTTTATTATTTAGTATTTCTGTACCAAAAATCAAATATTTACACTGCAACTTCGTCCTTTATGATGAAGTCTTATTCACCTAATGAACCATAATTCCTGATGGTAACCAGTGTGACGTATTACTGTTAGAGTCATGGCTAAAGTAAATCTGCTCACAATTTATTGGACTGTGCACAATGTTTTGATGTCACCACCTTCTTCCGGACAAACTGGCTATTGAGAATAACGTGTCATTTAGTGACAATAAACAGTAACACGGTCGTGTTCAAATGTGTACCCTTACGTGTAATACATTAAAAAAAATATTTTAGAAAATAAAATACGATTTTAGTAAATATAAAGTTAAATTTTAAAAAATATTAAGGTCGTTGCATGCGCCGCATACAAGAGCTCTACATCGCTGAATTTGAACGTTCAACTGCAATAAAGGGAAATCGTGTCGCCATTTCGCAAATAAAACACTTTTTAGTCCGAAAACAGCTAAAAAAAGATTTTAAAAAAGAGAAAATTAAAAAATAAGATAAAACGCCCTAAAACTTTGTTTTGCCCTCTCTTCTAACACAAAAACTATAAAATAGGTTTTAAAAAATGTGCGTCAATTCTGTGGACTTTGTGGCAATTGATAATGCATATTTCCTTTTTTATACGAGTGATGCCGGTCTAAAATATATATATTTAAGATCACTTATGTTCTTAACGGTTTTTTATATTGTTCACTCGACTTAATGCATCTCCATACTTATAATAATGATAATAATTAACTTGGGGTGAATGGTTATTGAGTGGGGCGCCTCTATTAAATGTGGGGCGAGTCGTTATTAAAATCGGGCGAATCGTGATGGGGTGAATGGAGAGTGGGGCGAACCGTTATATTACCTTACAAAATTGTAAGACTAACAGTCTTTCTATGAACAATCATTTTTCGATTGGGTTTCAAACAAATATTAGCACTGATCATGTAGATTGATGGTAGATCCAAAAGGACCTTACCACTTGTCAGACTTGAACTTGTCTTCACAAGCCCATTATGCTCAAGTATGAGGCCCTAACAGTATAAAACTGAGACTCGAGATCACTCTCAGGTCCCAAGCTTCCTGTTGGAATTGGAATGTGCTGAATTTCAGCCAGCTGAGATCTGAAAGTGGTTTCAATTGTTCGTTTATTTTTATTTTGGGCACAGGTTGACTTCCTCCACATATTTTGTCAGGTCAAAAACTATTCTTGTACCACAAACTGCCACTTGGTTGACCACTGCCTGAATATTCCAGAATCCTTGTGGAGATAAATGAAAGCTTGCTGCATGTGTTTGGATATCTTTGAAAGGATTTTTTATTTTATTGAAAAAAAAATCATATTAAAATTTATTTACAGGTTGTCTTGTCAAAGGATGTTGTCTGCGTGATGAAATCATTTATGATTTAAACGGGAATGCAAACATCAAAGCATAAAATGTCCTCCAATAGAGAAAATTCAGATGATGGGGTGTCATTTCCAGTAAAAGATCCCAATGACCCAGTTCTCATACAGCTGAAGGAGTCATTGGGACTGAATAGACCACCATCAGATTATTCACCAAACACTGTGAAACTGCCGCTGCTGGGACACATGCATTTTGTCAGGGACAAGAACGGCATTCTGTTGTTGTTGGTGATTGTGGCATATTGGATATATGGAATTTGGTCATCATACTATGTTGTTATCCAGCCACACTGGCAAGATGGACGTATTGCTGATTGGTTTGTGTATTGTAAGTCTAGATTTTGTGCAGCCATCTAATCAGTAAATATTACATGTGAGATACTCGAGATTTTCTTTTTTAGAGGTGAAGGAGTTGTTTATTGTGAACAAACAAAATTCTTTTTTGATTTGACCTAAAATATATATTAATTATAGCTTATAGTATTCACTGGTGTGCAAGCTGATCGGGAACTAAAAACAATGGTTGCACACAGAATATAAGATGTGGAGTAAGGTCATTTACTTGTAGTTATTTAAACACAGCTTTCAAATTTTATTGAACATATGTGCACCTTTTTAATATTATGTTTCTTTACCTTCAGATCATTTCGCTGTTGCCATTTTGTGTTTGATCTCGTTAATTAGAGCTTCGACTGTAAATCCTGGCCGGGTACCAAGTGTAGATGAAAGATTTGCACGTAATTATACTTATGTTTCATTGATATTTAAAGTTTGATAATAACTTATTTTTTCATTCTCACAAACAAATAAAAATTTTGCTTTATGTATGTCATTAAAGTAAAACTATTCTAAATCTGAGTGAAATAATCCAAACAACAACAACCTTACTCTCACAACCAGTTTAGCTATTTTGATTAGGGCAAAAAATCACTCACAGCATTATCATGTTTTATTGTAGTTGTAACATAGATGTAAATTACATAATTATATGCCTGCCTAACAAAGTATGCTAAATCAAATTTGGGCTCTAAATAAACCATGTGTTTTTTATAATTAAGCAGCAGTCCTGTCCAATATTGAAATAAAAAGATGGTATAGAAATAACTTTTCAAAGATTGGTAATTTTTAGCCGCTTGACTATTCAAGGAATCGGTGAGCAATCCTTACATTGTTTATATTCACTTAATCTATAATTTTTATAACTGGTATGTATTTTTTTTAATGTATGCTTTCTTCAAATTGTAATAATTTTGCACCATCACTTTCAAAGCATGTTTTGCTGATTATTATAACTTTCATCCAGGACAAACTAACATGTGCATACCTTCTGAAAGATAAAGCTTTGCACCAAAATTGAAACACATCTACATAATTGTAAAAATGGTTACATATCTTTTCTCCCTGTCAATAGAAAACTACCACTTTGGTTATTACTACCATCTTTAACTGAATAATAAAATTTGAATAATGAATGGTTTCTTATGAATTAAAGTTTTACTTATAACGGAATTTGGTGTTACCACTCTTTAGCCTATTTTCTGGCTTTTTGCAAATTTCCTGATTGCCATTTGCTAAAACATTTCAAAACTTAACCAACATAGTGTGTCTTCAAAGAAATCATTGGAAACTTTCATTATCTTAGTGAAATAAATTGTCTGTGATGCAAAAGAAAAGTAAGACTGTCTTTAACATGTTTTCCCATTGGCTGTTTTAAATTTTGGCTGCAGAAAAAGCCAGAAAAGACTGTAAGTTAACCAAAATTGCAAGTATTCACCAGAGCTACTTTGCTTTTCCAAATGGTTTCGATCTCATCATTGTATATGCTTTTGTAAAAGTGGTACTTTCTATTGACAGGCAGTATACATCTGATAGCTGATGGATTATGTGCTGGAGAAGAAAATGACTATGTCATGAAAACCTCATAAAAATCATAGTGCTGAAAGTAATGGAGATGTTTGTTATTAAACTGGTTTCAAGTTCAGAATTTAAGAATCACATTATTTCTTAGGGAAGTGTCTTCTAAACAATCGGCCTACTAATAGTCCCGGAACAAAATAAAACTTGAAGGACAATTTATAATTTAGATCACAATTTTATTTATGAGCTTTCCAATGAAATATACACAATCATTTATATCCTGTGATAAATATGGACATTAAAACATTGAAATCTCACACTATTTTTACCTTTTTTGACTAATTCACACCTAAAAGTAAAAAGTTTTCATAACGAATGCAACTATAAAAATATCAATTGAAGTACTTGATCGAGAAGAATTAACTTGCCCATTTGAGAATGTAAAATTTGAAGAATTATAGAATTTGTATTGATTCAATGCAGTCATATTTCTTATTGCTTGTGTTTGAAAACTATAGCAAATTTCCGGAATACATGTCCACTCTGCATTATTTGTAAAACTTTAGTAAACTGTCAAAGTTTCATAATTTTGAGTTTTGAACATTTTTTGAATGTGTTACATCTTATTCGTGCAGAACAGAACAAATGGGAACCTTGCTCTACATGTGGTAGATGGCGCCCTGACAAAGCACATCACTGTCGCCGCTGTCAGCAGTGTGTAGTCAGAATGGATCATCATTGTCCATGGTAAAAGCTTATTTTGTATTTAAACATTTTAAGAAATGCTTCAGATTTTGAAAATTCTGTTGATGTAAAACTTAGTTTGGACATTTGAATATGATATACCTTTTGACGACAATGACATTTTATGTTTCTGATCCCAGAGGAACCAGGGCTGAGGGTTATAAAGCTGAGATTGGAAACCAGTCTCAAATCTCAAGCATCTGATTGGCTGAAATGGCGACCATTCGCCGGCTGAAATGGCCACCAGTCAACATTTCAGCCAATCAGATCCTCCAGATTTGAGACTGGTTTCCATGCTCAGTTTTATAACCTTGGGCACTGTACACATACATGTAGAGATCTCATTGCTCATGATTCTTCTGTCTGTACCCCATCCATCCGTCACATTTCTCTGTTCCTGGGCATATCTAAGCAACCCCTCAAAGGATTTTAACCAAATTCCATCTTAGTGCTCACCTAAATAAGGAGTCATGTTCAAGGACAAGGGACCACCCTTAAAATTTAAGGTCTCTCAGTGTTTTAATTTGCAAAAGTCTAGCTTTTTCATGCAACTAATGAATGCTCTTTAGCCAGACTGTGCTTAAAATGTTCACCTCAGTAATTCAGAGTGTTGTATACAAGAATCAAGACACTGCCATAATTGTCAGTATTGCGCTTAAGTTTAAAGGTCAAAACTTGCGCAAAATTCTCTTTTCCAGAGCATAACTCCAAACTCCAGATCTTATCCAATTCGATATAATGGTAAAAAATCGTGTTTATAGAGCATACATGTAGCTTTGCAACTGCTCTGAGAATTTCAAACAAACTTAAAAGAAAACTGGTAATTATCAGAATATGACAGCTGTCACATCAGAGGTCCATGACATGGTCAGAGGGACTTGTATAACATCCATATTTGTTTTAGCCATCCCAGTTACCCACCCCAACTTTCAAACCTTGGAATGAAAAAGATTCTCTTCCTCTTCTTTTGCATTTTTCTGAATGGCTTCTTTCAACCTTTGTTTCATATAATATATTATTGGTTTGAAAAGCCTCCCTTTAGTAAGAAAATTACTAGAACCTAGCAAATCTGAAATAGTATTTGGGTTAGGATTTTTGTGTCACCACTAATATTACCACAGTTTTCATCCGAGATTTCATTTCACATGTGAATTTCCACTAATAATGAGAGCTGGTTCTCACTGCTCACATCAGGTCCCACTGCAGATTTGACCAATGAAATAATGAAAATACAAGCTTCACTTTTGAAAATTATATAATCGCAGAATATATTACTACCAAGAATACTTTTTCAAGTGTCGGTGCTGGAAAGAAATTTTTACTATGTATGATCTATTACATCCAAGAACTCTCAATCTGACTAAAATCATCTCCTAAAAACCGCTACACTATCAGGATCCGACATTGAGTCACTAAAACATGCTTTTATTAATAACCTCCCAAACGAAACCGATTGTCGCCTACAAAATCGCAAAAGTACAAGATGCTCAACGTAAATGTCGAAGTGTTCCTAACCATATATTGTATATTGTAGCCATGTGCACCAGTGTTTTAAATGCTGGAAAGTATTGACAACCCATGTTAGATATATTTTACTGAAGATTGGTGTATGATATAGTATTGCATTCTTAACCATCAAAAAGGCATCTTCAGATCATGTTCCAACCCATGCCGATAGCATTTATGAATCATGCTTTCTATGTTGACGTTTCTAATAGTTATCAAGTTAACCACTGTAGCTAATATACAGTATTTGTGGGCAGTCATCAGATCTAAGATTTTGTTAGATCTGACATTAGTGAGATTGAGAACTCTGTACCTTAAAATTTTTAATTGAATTCAATTTACAGCATTCATGTGACATAACTGCTGCTATTTCTGCATTTTCAGGATCAACAACTGTGTGGGGGAAGCAAACCACCATCTGTTTTCCTTACTGCTGTTTTATGCATTTTTGTTTGGTTTCAACACTTTCTGCATGTTGATGTTACATTTCTGGTACTGGCCAAAATGTGTTTCCTGTGATCATGTGAGTATAAAGGCTTTAATCAACAGTTCTGATCAGAATCATCCAACTGAAACAAAGTTAATGTGCATAAAATAATATCAGTTTCACAAATACCAGAGTGCTTGATAGACCATCTGATCAGGATCTACACTAGTGATCAGACGACACAGGTGCCCATGGGATAACAGCCATATCAAATGTAGAAAATGGTTTATTAATCAATGGGTTTTATACCCCCACAAACGAAGTTTGAGGAGGTATATAGGAGTGAGCTTGTCGGTCGGTTGGACTAAATCTTCGTTTCCGAATGATAACTCATGAAAGGCTGGACAGATTTAAATAATTTTTGGTACACAGATGTAACATCATAAGATACAGGTTAAGTTCGATTTTGGGGCTGGTGGGGTTAGTGTCAAGGTCACTGTTACTACACATGTATAAATAGAAAAATGCTTTCCAGACAATAACTCCTCAAAGGCGTCAAATATTTTAAAAATGTTAAGTACACAGGTGTAACATCACAAGATACAGGTCAGGTTCGACTTTGGGGCCGGTGGGGTCAAGGTCAGTGTTACTAAAAATAGGAAAATTGTTTCTGGATGATAACTCATGAAATTCTTCACAGATTAAATCCTTTTTTGGGACATAGATGTTACATCAGAAGATACAGGTTGAGTTCGACTTTTGGGCCTGTGGGTTCAATGTCAAGGTCACTGTTACTTAAAATAAAAAAACTGTTTCTGGACAATAACCCATGAAATACTCCATAGATTAAATTATTTTTTGGGACACAGATGTAACATTACAAGATACAGGTTAGGTTTGACTTTGGGGCCTCTTGGTTCAAGGTCAAGGTCGCTGTTAGTTTTAACTTGAAAACTTTATTTCCAATCAGTAACTATAGCTTTGAATGAGATTCTTAAATGAAATTTGGTGTATTGGTGGTTTCTGTAAAGGACTTTTTATAATTAAAAGTAAGGCCTGTGGGGTCAAGGTCATTGTTACTAAAAATAGAAAAACTGTATATGCTCAATAACTGTAGTTCGGAATGAGATATTGTAATGAAAATTGCTATATAGGTAGTGTCTGTGAAGACGAAACTTGGTATGTATTGAAAATGGGCCTGGTGGGGTCAAGGCCACTGTTCACTGTTACTAAAAATAGAAAAAAATGGTTTCTGGATGATTTCTAATGAAAGGCCTCACATATTTTAACATTTTTAGCACACAGTTGTTAGATAAAAGTTAAGTAAAGGTCACTGTTACTAACATATTCAAACCATTTCTGCTCAATAAATTTAGAAAGAATGAGATATTGTAATGAACTTGCTGTATATGTTGCTACTTTGAAGACGACACTTTGGATTGAAAGTGGGGCCACTGTGGTAAAGGTCAGTTACTAAATTTTATGATAGAAAAACTTTTTATGCTAAATTACTTTAGTGAGGAATGAGATATTGTGATGAAACTTACTGTTTAGATTGCTTCTTTGAAGACTGCTTGGGATTGAAAGTACTTGTGTAGGGTCTAGGTCAATGTCACTACTAATGTGTCCATGTTTCTAGTGTTAGTTACATTATGCCATTGATTCTAAGAATTCCCAGTTCAACTATCAAGCATACATGTGGGGGTATTTTTTGTAAATATAGTGGATAAATTAATACTGGCTTTCTTTTTTTAAATTCTTAAATCTTTATAAAATACTGGTAAAATACAATGCTGCAGAAGTGTATTTAAACTGCAGTTTTATCTTTGTATATTTTTTTTATCTCAGATAAAAGAATAAAAAATATACTGAAATAACTTCTCAAGATCTCAGATATGATAAATTTTAAAGCAATGACCACAATTACCTAAATATTATGGACATAGTATTTTAAATTTAATTTTAGATAAATAAATCTGCTCATGTTTAGAAAAATCTATGGTCTGTTGCTTTAACTGATACCGTAAATACCCGCTTATAGGTAGATAAAGATGCAGCTGGCTCAAGAATTGTCGAGATAACAAGTCTTTCAATCTGCACTTATTGTTCTTGAATCAGGGTCTAAACTGTCTGTGATAAATCATTTATTTTTCTTGGAACTCGCTGCAAAAATTGCTCAGCCCATAAAAAAATTGGTCTAATACACACTGACCTGTGCTAAAGACAACCTGTAAACAAAGACCACTTGTGGATAAAAACTACTAGTTTGACCACTGACTGATTTAAAGAACAAATTCACCTGAAAACAAAGATCACCTTTAAAAACCACTGTTGAGTTTTCCCTCTTGAGTTGTCTTTGAAGACAGTATGACTTGTTCAATTTTCCTCCAATTTTCCTGATCAGGGCTGTTTAAAAAAATGGCTGGTTTAGGTTTTCCTGTTATAAAAATGTACAACAAACAGTTACTTCCATTTTCCTACTTTGCAGAGTTGTTTCATCATGCCCTTTAAAGATTTGTGAAGTTTCATCAAAATAGCACCATCCGTTAAAAAAATATTCTAAAATAATGGTCAAAAAATGTCAGGAGTGTGACAAAAAAGTGTGACATTTTCAAAATCACATTTGTTCAGACCATTATTTTACAAAAAGCTTGAGTAAAGACAAGTTTTAGTGTTGTTTTAGTAAAATGTGCATATATTAGGCATCAAATAATGATAAAATTAAGCATATTATACTTAAAGTAATCAAAATTTATGCTATCAAGTCAAGCATGGTAGATTAGAAAATACCTCAAGAAAATCAATACATCTTTGCTTTATAAATTTATAGGACTTTAAAGATTAATAGTACATAAGAAATGTTTTGTGTATCATTAAGTTTTATGTTTCTAGATGCAATAATTATAATATTATCACCTCTATTGAAATTATATTTGTCTGCAGCTCCCTTCAGAAAATGTCAGCTGAATTTGTCAGGAGTGTGACATTATGCACATATTGCAATATTCTGTCAACATATCCTTTACATGAAAACAAGAGCATGTTTTTTCCTAGAAGTCCATGTCATGTTTTGTTAAATTGTAACACACAGGAATGGCCTTAGTGAAACATTTTTGAGTACACTGCAATTATGTGGTCGTCAGGAGTGTGACAACCTTTCTAAACAATATGAATTTTTTATCTATATGCAATACCCCAAGTTCTGAAGCACTTCTATTTGATGCTTCAACATGTATTTTAACAGAAATACACATTTAAATAATAAGAAACAGTAATACTTGTATTTTAAGCACATAAATTAAAATTCTTTGATTTATTTAATATTGGTCAATAAAGCTCCATAAAAATTTTATTCTGTCTCATATGAGTATAACTTGATTGATTTTGATCACTGAAAAGACTGTAAAAATATATGGTCCAATCAATTTGGACTTTTTATGGACTTAAATTCTTTACATTTTTTTCACTTCACTTGCCATTTTTCAAATGACAATATCTCAGCAAAATGTTGACCGATTTCAAAAATCTTTTCAGTTCTGTACTCAGTTTCAATAAGCAAAAAATACAGAATAACAAGTTTGGAATTTTTATGAACTTTAATTTTTCAATATTTTTTCACTTTTCCAGCCATTTTTTTTTAAACAGCCCATCACAGTTTTGCAGGAATTTACTGACTGAAGAGGGAACAGTGTAAACCCAGATTAACTTGGTGTGTTCATGTTAATTTTGGTCTACTGAAATTGAAAAGTCAAATTAACTTATTGAGAGCTGAATTAATGTCTTTCTGTTAATTGATGCTAGTTTCTTTTTTATTGTTTGCATATGTCTTTTACTGAAATTTATCAACTTAATAGCAAACAGTGTAGACCTTGATGAGACTGTTTGGATGCGAAGGCTGATCATGATCTACACTGGTTGCCAATGAAACAAATTCTGTGCTTCACACTTAACTTTTAATTCTTTTTTTGGCTGAAAGAGTTTTACTCCATACATACACCTTTAAAGTAAAGGGTTAATGATGTAAAAAGTATTTTGATTCTCAGGTGTAGATGCTAGAAGGAATATGCCACAGTTATATCTCTGTATGTTTATCTTTTTCAGGAATCTTTTGCAATAAAGCATGGTATCTGGTTTTCATACCTGTCAGTTATAATGTCAGCAGCGATGGCATTCTTCATGTTTACACAGTTCTGGGGGCAATACTTTAATTTGTTACTGGTAAGACTCACGTTGCTTTTCTATTATTAAAGAAACAATCATGACTAGAACTTGCATGAACTCAGAAGTTTGGCAATAGTTTTTGCACTTTGAATTGAGTTTTTCTACCGTATTATAATAAATCATATCAGAAGATACTTATTTCAAACTTAATCAAGTTACAGTGATACGATTCAAATATTTAAGCAGTGCTCTTGTTTGTCAAGGGGAACAACCCCTGTAGTCTTAATAGTAAAAGGAATCCAAGAGGAGCAACTCTTGTATTGAACATGTAATGAGTCAAAGAAAAGCAACTCTTGAATTGAACAATTTAACATTAATTTGAATTGTCTTTCTTTGAACATTAGACCAAACCATTTTTACTTCCTCTTTCAGAATAGAACAACTATAGATAATATGAAAATTAACAGCATAGAAGATATTGATTATACCACGTAAGTGAAAGAACTGTTTTTTATTTGTCAAAGCCTGTTGAAAAACATTACTTCCTACTTCAAACAAAAAATTCCCCTTCTTTCACCTAGTTTTTAATTTTTTGTACAGTAAAAGTGGTAAAAATGATCTGCTTGTGACAGTCTGCTTGATAAGACTAAATAATGCACATATGATATAATGTTTGATGTCATGGAAGATAATGTGTTCACATTTTTTTAACCTATTAACTACTAGTATGAGGGTTCTACTTTATAAGTAAAACCCTCAAAAGCGAAGTGAAAAACTTCCTGAACTATTTTTTGCTGACTATCTCTTTTTCAAAAAATAATTTTCTTGCCCAGCAGGAATTGAAAAGTAGCAACATTTTACAGGTCACCAAAGAATTTTTTTAACAAGTTGATCTGTAGCAAGTCCTACACAATTTTTAATGTGGTATTTACTAGAACACCTTTATCACAAAGGCCAACAGTGTTGATCCAGATCAGCTGGCATATTTTTGACATCTGATCAGGATGTACACTGTTTGCTTTCAGATTTATAAGGTAATTGCTGACCAATATGCAACCAGTGAAGATCCAGATCAGACAGCACAGATGTTCTGGCTGATCTGGATCAACAACTTTCACATGTGTTAAAAAGCATATATATTGAGTTAAGGGTTAAATCCTGAAGATTGTCAAGCATTCTTGTGCAGTTTGAATCGAGCATTATTGAGGAGAGCAAACCAGCAAGTTTTTACTGCAAAATCTTTAAATTCCACAACCATATTCCTCAGCAAGTGATTTTGGTTTGCCTCATGCTTAACATGTCTTTGATTAACCTAGTACTGTAACTTCATTAACCTAGTTTTATAACTTCATTAACCTAGTACTGTAACTTCATTAACCTAGTACTGTAACTTCATTAACCTAGTACTGTAACTTCATTAACCTAGTACTGTAACTTCATTAAAGTTTAAACTAGTACTGTAACTTCAAAACACTGGAGTAACATTGATGTACATGTAATATGTTAAATAAATTCAGTATTGCATCAATTTCACTCCTGCATTAATTAAAAGTTGTTTTGATTAATCCTTTCTGTGCTAAGCACAGCTTTTGTCACATTTGCAGCCAGTGCAGACTAAGATCTGTGCAGTTTGGTCATGGTCCACTGTTTGCTGTACAGTATTTCTGAAAAACTCCTATGAACTACAAATGAACTGGCTGAAATTGAAAAAAAAGTGGCAGCCATTACATTAATAAAGCAGGATAAGGGCTAGTAATGATATTATTTTTATGCCCCCACAAAGTGGGAGGCATAAATAGTTGCAATCGTCCATCTGTGCATATGAACGTCCGTCCTCCAAATGTTCAGGCATCAACTCCTCCTAAGCTATGTGACGGATTTCATTCAAACTTGATGATCAAGCAGGATGTGCAGATGATCATAAGGAAAGAATTTTTCCTTCTGCAATTTTTACCAGAGTTATGGCCCTTTGTTATTACAAATGTTGTTGCAGCAGTGGGGGCATCAGTGTCCAAGAACAAATTCTAGTTTTGATTTAAAGCTCTTTAAACTGAAAACAATAAGGTACACATAATTTCTTCATGAACATGCATCCATCTAAACAATAAAGATAATGTTAATTACATCATCATGATAATTACTCACCATTATTACATGTGTTACTATAAATAGAAACAAATTTACGTTACAACCGGAAGCGTTATTCAAGGTCGCAGGGCATTAATTTATGAAATGGCAGGGCCATTATCGATAATGGCCCTGCGATTTTTTTTTAAACATTTTCAATAGTTATCCGTGGTTTCGTCACATTTCATGTTTAAAATAAGAATAAATTGTACATACCCGTGAAGTATTCCCGATTCAAAATCACTGTTATCCTTTTTTATTTTCCATTCATTTTCTCCATAATTCACATAGAGCCTGATGGTAACAAAGCTCGCAACAGAGGTATAAGAATGAAACACTCAGATTATAGCATTTACAGACTCATACCATGATAATCACTTTTAGAATTCAAAGTATTAGCAAATTCCTATCATTTCCCTTGAAAATAATCAAACAGTACTGTTTGAAATAGTAAACATGATGTCACATAACAATCAAATGACGTATGAACTGGCATCGTGACGTGATAATTAAATTAGTAAAAGTGCTCCATCAAGTACAAAGTTAAACAAAGTAAAACGAGTCTCATGTTAATGTACACATGTAATAAATAGGTAAATTAATGGGAAAGCAGTGCCACTTGTCGATAATGGCCCTGCCATATAATAATGTCCTCCGGGCTAAAGCCCTCGGGCCATTATTCATATGGCAGGGCCATTATCGACAAGTGGCACTGCTTGCCCATTTATTAACCTATACTTACCGGTATTTAATGAGAAAATCTATCAGAGCATATCTGTA
This sequence comes from Corbicula japonica, assembly GCA_038501625.1. Taxonomy (NCBI): domain Eukaryota; kingdom Metazoa; phylum Mollusca; class Bivalvia; order Venerida; family Cyrenidae; genus Corbicula; species Corbicula japonica. Next base: position 10,117,952 of record JAZAYU010000008.1, read on the forward strand.
CTGATTAGTAATTCTGGAATGGTCTGTACTCATTAGCAACACAGAATTAATAATTTTCTTGTAAAACAACAACAACAGCTAGCCATTAAAAGGTTAATTTCAACTATAGTTAATTTGTTTAGACTCTATCAACATAACCACACAGGATACACACAAATGCCAGTTAAATTTATGTTTTGATGTTCAAAGTAAAGTAAGACTTGTAAACAGACTCAGCAGTTAATACTTTAAGCACTGAAATAACTTGATGAACTCGCCTTTTAATCAATATGAGCCAGGCCATTCATTGTTCACAGGGATCTCAAACTGGGTTCATTACAATAGAAAATGGTGTAAACTGATCATCATCATCTAAACATGCAAATGTAGCTCCTGCTAATTTCACTTAATCAGTTTCCTCTTACTTGTTTTTGCAGGTTGCAGATTAGGACAGCGTATAATGCCTATGTTGATCACTGTGGTACAAGAAAGTTCTATCTGTGGCCGTGGCCCTGTAGACGGAGGAAGTCCACTCTCATGACAAATATGATATATGCCTAATTTACCTAAAAGACAAACTGTTGGGAATAGGGGATGAAAATAACCCTTAACTCTTTGGATATGGCTTTAGGGCCCTCACCAGACTTGCAAATAAGGGAGTTTTGTCATAATTTTACTGAATAATGGAGAAGTTTGCAGTAAACAGTTTTATTTCCCTATGTAGTCTTTACAAAATGACCTCCCATAACTCAAAACAGGGAGAAGTCTGGTCAGTTTTGGGGACCACTTCTCCTAAGTTACCGTCTAGTGAGAGCCCTGTGGCTTATATCTGATGTGCAACAAGGAAGACCCAGATCAGCCTATATATAAGTATCATTATGCAGTCTGATTTTGGATCTTCACTGTTCACTTCTTAGAAATTAAATCTAAAAGAAACCAGTGTAGATTCTCATCAGACTGTCCAGGTTTGCATAGTCCAAATACTTTAGACTATATGCTTGCAATTTGCTTATTTTATGAACTTTCTTTTTTTAACATTACTGACATAATATGAATATGATAAAAAGTAAAAACTAAATGAAACAATAAGGAGTAACTGTAGAAATAGTTATGTCTGCGTCTTATTTTTAGGACATACACATAGTTGTGTAGGATGATCTCCACTGATCACAAACAAGATATAAGCCTTATCCATGCAAAATAAGCTTAGTATCATTGCATAAATGGACAAATTAATCTCGCATAGAATATCATTAATTTAGAAATGCCTTATATACATAAAGAACTGTAGTTTAGTCGTAGGTGGAGAACTTGAACTTGTTATCTCAACATTCATGTAAGCCTTAGTAGCTGTACTACAAAACTGTAATCTGTAAATGGACCTGGCTGAACTTTGTTTAGTGATATAATATTTTTGATTTAAGGGCTGAAAAAATGTCCTTACAGACAAACAGTGCATTAAAAATAATTAAGACACTTCATTTTTTTCATTGAAAAAGTATTCCGTTTGATCTATTATAGGAATGTTTCATAGCATACAGTAGTAACGTTTCCCTTTTTGCAGCCTCATAATATTTTAAATTAAAACAGACTTTGATGTAATTACACACAATTCATCGTTGCAAAGATGACATGAAGTGATTCAGCTGGCCACAAGACAGTATCATCTGATAATAACTATACTTAGCATTGTAATCTCAGACATGTTTGGAAAATAAACAATGAAAACACATATTAGAATACATTGTTCCGATGGAGTACTCGTCTGAGTGTGTTCATATAAAAGTGCATTATTGAACTTTCCTGTTGACATGTTGTTGATGATTAAAAATTGTTACTGTTTATTTATATTTTATCATAGGCCTTTCTTATCATATCATGTAGATTGAAATTATTTCAAGTCATGTATTTTATTCTCCATACAATATACAAATACCTGACATATTGTTATATAATAAATACACCTTTATTGTATGGGCAAACAGTGTAGATCCAGATCAGCCTGCACATTAATGCCATCTGATCAGGATCTAAATTCTTTGCTATTTGATTTGTTAGGTTATTTTTTACCAAATTGCAACCAATGCAGATTCTTAAATTAGATGGCACAAATGAGCTGGCTGATGTAGATTTACATTGGTCGCACATGTAAAATGCTTATGTATGCAGGAAAGGTTGAGATGCAGCTGTTTTAGTCCTCTACCAGTTTCACAGGTTATCCCGAAAAACAGGATCATTTTGTTATTTTGTTTGTTAAAAAAATGTGGTTGGTATGGGAAGAAAAAATAGTGAAAATACCATATGTACTTATATTTTGATCTAAGATATGTTCGCTCAATAGTTCAAACTGGTAGGGGAGTATTGTGTATTGCTAGCAATACTCATTTTTGTTTATTTATAAAATGCATTGACTATCCCTTTCCTCCATAAACACGCATTTTTACGCATGTGCGACCAGTGTAAATCTGTGCCTTCTGATTGAATATGAACTGGTCGCATTTAGGTCAGAAATAACCTAACGAATCAAATAGCAAACATTACAGATCCTGATCAGATGGCATGGATGTGCCAGCTTATCTGGATCTACACTGTTCACCCATGCAATAAAGGTGTGTCTATGGAGGAAAGGCTATACTGCTAGAAATACTGGTGATATGTTATCCTTTACAATGTTTTTTATTTAACTTTGTTACAGCCTTACCTACTTTTATCACAATTTTATGTTATTTATATAATGCTTAATAACAAAATTTGTATCAAATTTTAGAGAAAAAAAAATTAAACACAATTTTTAATAAAGCCTGTCAGATCTTTTTTGTACAAGTGTAAATAACATGTGGCTCTACACACTGAAGCCTAACCCTATATTTTAAGTATTAAACTGATAAATTTGAATCTGATTTCATAATCATCAATTATTTTTTTCTCATAATTATTCTTTAACCCTTTTCTCCAGAGATACACCTTTATTGCATGGGCAAACAGTGTAGATCCAGATCAGCCGGCTATCTGATCAGGATCTGCAATGTCAGATGTAGGGCATCACTGCGGGGAATCACGAGGTTTTGTTTTGATACCATGCATGGAAAATGGCCGCCCAAAATCGCTGGTAAGTTCATCTTTTTTAGTTATTGTATAGACCACATCGGTTTATACTTTTTAAGATATAGCCTATCATACGCGGAATTGAATTTCTTTTTCATTGGTACCTAACCATCATCAAATACACTTGAAAGAACACTTGCTAAACATTTTAAGTAGAGAAAATCTAATGAAATGTATCATTTCAAGCAATTATATGAAAGAAATGGGTTCATACGTGAAAGATGTATCCCAACACACAATGTAAACTAAACAAATTCAAAGGGTAAACTAGAAATATATACAACTCTTAGGGGAAAGTAAGGTACCAATGGAAAAGAAATTCAATTCCAAGTATGATGGGTTATATCTTGAAAATTATAAACCGATGTGGGCTATACAATAATTAAACAAGAGCTGTCACTTGAAATTGACATATGCCCCCGAAATGCAGCTTTGAAATCGAATAGGTATACATATGTAATAAATAAACATATGTAATGAAAAATATGCTTGTGGAAGACAAAGCATACTGCATGCATATAATGTGAAAGATGAAAGGATCATATGTTTTAAGTCTGTAGTAAATATATAGTTAAATAAAGTTAAATATGACATTTTTTTTTAGAAAATTCGAAGATTATTGGGGAAATTATCCTGGAAAATGATTATTAGAGTTATGAACCTTACTACATGTGATGTGGGTAATATGAACCAGAGGGCCATGATGGCCCTTTATCACTCACCAGAGTACAACAAAGTTGTGTTGTACAAGACCCAACGTCTCCATATGGTGAACATTTACACCAAGTTATTTTAAAATCCAATAAGAAACAACAAATCTACAGCTTGGAAAAGAAAATGCTATTTTTCGTAACAGTGACCTTGACCTTTGACCTACCGGCATGGGTATTGTAAGCAACACATGCCTTTGTCATGGTGAACATTTATGTAAAGTTATTTTGAAATCACTTCATTCATTAGGAATTAACATCCCAGACAAGAAAATGTTATTTTTTGTAAAGGTGACCTTGACCTTGGACCAACAGGCATGGGTACTGTACGCGAAAGTACACCTTGTCATGGTAAACATTTGAGCCAAGTTATTTTAAAATCCAATGAGAAATAACAAATTTAAAGCCTGGACAAGATTTTTCTATTTATAGTAACAGTGACCTAGTTTTTGACCCCAGGTGACCCATATTCAAACTCGTCCAATTAATAACTGGGACATATGTCCTGACCAAGTTTCTTTACAATCTGATAATCAGAGTAAAGTGTGACCACTATAGTGTAAACAAGAAAATTCTATTTTTAGTAACAGTGACCTAGTTTTTGGACCCAGATGACCCATATTCGAACTTGTCTGAGAAATCATTGGGACAAACATCCTGACCAAGTTTCATGACAATCGGAGCAAAAATGTGACCTCTAGAGTGTTAACAAGAAAATTGTATTTTTAGTAACAGTGACCTAGTTTTTGGACCCAGACGACCCATATTCAAAATTGTCCCAGAAATCATAGGGACAAACATCCTGACCAAGTGTCATGACAATCAGAACAAAAATGTGACCGCTAGAGTGTTAACAAGAAAATTCTATTTTTAGTTACAGTGACCTAGTTTTTGGACCCAGATGATCCATATTCAAACTCATCCTAGAAATCATTGGGACAAACATCCTGATCAAGTTTCATGATAACTGGAGCAAAAATGTGACTGCTATAGTGTTAACAAGAAAATTCTATTTATAGTAACAGTGACCTAGTTTTTGGACCCAGATGACCCATATTCAAACTCAGCCTAGAAATAATTGGGACAAATATCCTGACCAAGTTTCATGATAATTGGAGCAAAAATGTGACTGCTAGAGTGTTAACAAGAAAATTCTATTTATAGTAACAGTGACCTAGTTTTTGGACCCAGATGACCCTTATTCGAACTCGTCCTAGAATTCATTGGGACAAACATCCTGACCAAGTTTCATGACAATCGGAGCAAAAATGTGACCGCTAGAGTGTTAACAAGAAAATTCTATTTTAAGTAACAGTGACCTAGTTTTTGGACGTAGATGACCCGTATTCGAATTCTTCTGACAAATCATTTGGACAAACATCCTGACCAAGTTTCATGGCAATCAGAACAAAAATGTGACCGCTAGAGTGTTAACAAGAAAATTCTATTTTTAGTAACAGTGACCTAGTTTTTGGACCCTGGTGACCCATATTGGAACTCGTCCGAGAAATCATTGGGACAAACATCCTGACCAAATTTCATGACAATCGGACAAAAAATGTAACCTCTACTGCGTTAACAAAATTTACCTTAGGGTTAGGGTTAGGGGTTAGGGTTAGGGTTAGGTAAAAAGGCCCATAACTCAGCCAAAAATAATCCGATCAGAAATTCCTTTGGATATGCACAATAAGTCTTGGTGACACACTCCTGTGAAGTTTCAATGAAATCCCTCAAGCGGTTTCAGTTTACGTTAGGGTTAGGGTTTAGGGTTAGGGTTAGGGTTTAGGGTTAGGGTTAGGTAAAAAGGTCCATAACTCCGCCAAAAATAATCCGATCAGAAATTCCTTCGGATATGCACATCTACACTTGGTGACAAACATTCCTGTGAAGTTTCAATGAAATCCCTCAAGCGGTTTGGGAGAAGAAGCGAGGACAAGATTTTGCTTAAAAGGGCCATAACTCAGCCAAAAATAATCCGAGCAGAAATTCCTGACGATATGCACAACTAGGCTTGGTGACAAACATTCCTGTGAAGTTTCAAAGAAATCCCTCAAGCGGTTTATGAGGAGAAGCGAGGACAAGATTATTTCGGACAGACGGAAAGACGGACGGACGGACAGTGCGATTACTATATGCCTCCCTTCGGGGGCATAAAAAGATGAACTTACCGGCGATTTTGGGTGGCATTTATCCGTGCATGGTATCAAAACAAAACCACGTGATTCCCCGCTTAAGGAGAGGGATTAGTTTACAGATGCAGGTCCACAATGATTTTACTTATATGACAATACAGCAGTGTTTCTGAATTGTTGCAAATTAAAACAACACATATACGACACCATTTCACTGTTTATGACAGCTGAAGCTCTGTAGATGAGCAGTAGCTCTTGATATAAGTCATGTCAAAATACTGCTTTAGCAATGGAAATCACCAGATCTTTACCAACTTGAAAGCCTGGAATAACTATGTCCTAGGACTGTGAATATGGAATACAGCAAATGCATTGCAAATTTGGTACATGTATGAAATTGAGTCATGAGGAATAAAAATAATAATACTCAACAATGGTAAGTGAATGGAAAGAAATTCCATGGAATATCACTTGTAATTACATTATATCAATTCAATGTGACCAAGGTGCTTCGAAGTATTCTTTGCATGGCTCGCACACAGTATTGATATCCAAAGCCAACTTGCCTCGGCATCAGCATCCATGTAAGTCTTTCTTCACTTGGTTCCTAACTTTGCAACTACTTTAGATATAACTTTGAAATTGGAATATATATGTTAACCATCATAATCTACATCAAAACAACAAGATCCATAACTGCTACAAATACATTTTTTACTTCTCCAGAGTTTTCACTTAAGATTGTGCATTAAAGTTTTATGCATGTGTCCCATAACTCGGAGTCTTCTTAAGATATCAACTACAAAATTGAAGTATATTTCACCATTGTAGGCTGCATCACGACCAACAAGATCAATAACTCTACTATAAATCCTTTTAAGTAGTTTTCTTTTTTATAGCACAACTCCCCTCCCCCAAAAGGAGGGAGCCATATTAAAATTGCAAGTCTGTTCATCCATGCCAACTGTGCTTTCAGGCTGTAACTTTCTGGTATTATGGACTGATTTTAAAGTAATTAACTATATGTGTTTAGGTGTTGGACATATCGAGACAATATTTTATGCGCAAGTCCTATGTCCCTACTTCCAAAAGAGTCACTTTTATTTAAAAATGATTTTTTATCCAGGCAATAACTGCGATATAAAAGGAGGGATTTCAAAATAAACTGGCAAATGTAAATGCCATAACCATTGTGACATGAACAAACACCCATGTTTTATCAGTTGCAATGAAAAAGCTTGCCGGCATCTGAATTGTTGTCAGTAGATGTTCAAGCTAAAATGCAGCAGAAACCTATAATTTGAAGTAAAGGTCAAGGAAATTTGCATGTTAGATATTTCAAACTAGAGGCACGTCTACATTACTGAGAATCTGAGAATTTAAAACTTAAATTATACATTACATGAATTATTTATTTTCTGTACTACCGTAATCGCCCAAGTCTTTGGACAGCTTAAAATATTTGGACACCCTTAATTTTCACAAAATTAATTATTTTTTGCATCCCAATATTCATCCCTATATTTTGGGACACTTTAAGCATTGGTATTTATCAGTGTCCCTACGTAAAAAAGTGAAATATGCATATCAGGGATGGCCATATCCAGCAGACACAGCCTCCCCACACAGCCAAACAGTAGAGAGGAAAAGAGAGCATGGTATCAAAAATCAATTTCAATATGGACGCCACAAACAATTAACGAAAGTGAGAACCCAAGGGGTCACTGCCTTGGAACGGTCAGTGGCAAAACAATTTGCCACTGGGGGTTTAAACCAGGTTCTAGGGTGCACCAACCTCACACTTGCCCCAGCAGGTTCTCGTATCACAAAACAAGTTCAAGTTGTCTTGGTGAAATAACGCCAACCCACCCATCGGCTCAACAATGTTGCATGCAAAAGCACACAAACATATACACCCTGGCTAACCTGGTACGCTTCGCGAACGGCACTACGCCGCGATCACGGCATTTGCAACGCTTTTAACCGGCATAACCGGTGTCAATGTAGGTGATTTTGTGGGGTAAGGTTGGAAAACCGCAGAGTCTTTGGTTAGATATTTAAATAATACTCAAACCAATAGGCCTATACGGCTGTCAGATCCTGGTTATTTATGATTCTAGTCTTCTATGTGTCCAGAATACAGTAGTTTGCTCAATCATTCGTGAAAATGGACCTCTCTGTGCTGCAAAAGTTGTAAATTTCCTATTCAAACGGATTTTTTCTTGATCTAAACTGAAGTCTTGTGAAGAATTGTGACTGCATAAATTTTTTATGCACTGGAGGACACTTCAGTGTAAAATTTGAGTGTGTTTTATCTATAATTTACCTGCTTCTTGCAAAAAAATGAGAGGCCACGCACCGTACACCGGCACTTGATTTTTGCTACGCTGCGTATCACGGCATTTTATGCGATGCTGGTATTAAAATATACTTCAGTTGTCGAAATATTAAACTGTTTCTTCACATCTAATATAGTTGTAGATTGTTGTGTTGGTGTACATTACAAAACAATGTTTGACATACTTAATTCTTCCTTCAACAAGCAGGAGCGGATCCGGATTGTATTTTTTTTTGGTTGCTCAAGCCCCCTTTTGGCTCATCAATATTTGGTTTTCATGGTAATTATGGCTAGAAAGTTGGAATTATCACATAACTACCTTAAGACTTACCCAAACGAACTTCTTTTGTGGAAATCTTTGATCTTACCCTGAACAAAGCTATCAGTCTGAGGGTATTTCACGCAATACAGGAGTCCGCTACCGATGAAAACCCCAATAAATAATTTGTGAAAGATTTGTGATCATGTTTACTTAATAACAATTATATTAATATTTTCATGGAGATTATAGCCAGAGAGTTGGAATTATCACATAACTACAATAAGGCTGGCCCAATCGGACCCATTTCTTTTGAAATTGTTTCATCCAACTCTGAACAAGGCTATTAGAGTATTGCACGCAAAACAGGGCTGAAACCCCAATCAATAATTTGTGAAAGATAGTTTATGTTTATTTTAAATAACTGACTTGACCTTTGGCCTGTGGTTAAAAATGAAATAACGTACATAATGCTGTAACCACTTTACATCAAATATGTATACCAAGTGTCATCACTGTATCTTGTTCACTTTACTTTATGAGTTATTGAAATATTAAGTTTTCTCTATTTTAATAACAGACACCTTCCGTAGACCATTAGTGAAAATAAAAGGCCGTGCATAATTTTCGTATTGCCATTTAAATGAATGATCTTGACTACTTCTAAAGTTATAAAAGTATTTTTTTTCTTATTTATGTGTTCCTGACCTTAGACTTTTGGTGAAAAATGAGCCTGCATATCATGCTTTTGGTACACAGATCAGCAGATTAAAGTGACTACAGCATAATGTACAACATTTCATTTTTCACCACATGTCAAAGGTCAAGTCAATTACTTGCAATAAACATAATTAGCACAGTCACATTACGAAAAAATACGTCAAACCTATGCAAAATTGCAAAAGAAATTAAATGTTCAATACCCGTCACAATTAGTATAAACAACAACATATCCAAAATTGGACAAAATCGGACCATGGATACTCCCTTAAGTAGTATTTTAAAAATAAGACAAGTTGAACGCAAAAATATAACATAAATCAATTTCTTTTCTTTTCAATACGATCTTTCAAAATCTAGTCTTTCATCCGACTTCTATAAATGATTTTTGTCAATAAACATTAAGTTTTTTTAACATTAATATATTACATTTTACATATAATAGACAAAGTTTGAAACAATGCTTAATGTTGATTTGCCCCACCCACACCCTACTGCTTCTTAACAAGGGGTAGATTTTTATATTCAATTTAACTTTTATTGAAACAATCAACGTAAATCTATCTTTCACAAATTATTGATTTGGGTTTTCATCGGTAGCGGACTTGGGTATTGCGTGAAATACTCTCACTGCTATCTTTGTTCATGGTCGAATCAAAGATTTCCACAAAAGAAGTTCGTTTGGGTCAGTCACAGGGCAGTTATGTGATAATTCCAACTTTCTGGCCAAAATCACCATTAATACGAAATACTGATGCGCCAAAAGGGGGTTGAGCAACCCCAAAGAATACCTTCCGGATTCGCTCCTGCTTGTTGATGGAAGAATTTGTAAGTATATCAAAATCTTTTTTTGCAATGTACACCAACAAACTACGGCTCAATTAAATGTGGAGAAACAGTAAAGGATTTTGACAATCAAAGTATAGTTTTATACCAGCATCGAATAAAATGCCGTGATACGCAGCGTAGCAAAAATCAAGTGCCGGTGTACGGTGTGTGGCCTCTCATTTTTTAACAAGAATTAAGTAAAATATAGATAAAACACACACAAATTTTACACTGCAGTGTCCTCCAATACAGACATTTTTTATGCAGTCATAATTCTTCACTAAACTTTAGTTTAGCTCAAGAAAAATACATTTGAACAGGAAATTTACAACTTTTGCAGCACAGAGGTCCATTCAAGTTCATGAATGATTGAGCAAACTACTGTATTCTGGACACAGAAAAGACTAGAATCATAAATAGCCATGATTTGACAGCCGTATAGGCCTATTGGTTTGAGCATTATTTAAATATCTAACCAAAAACTCTGCGATTTTCTTACCTTACCCCACAAAATCTCCTACATTGACACCGGTTATGCCGGTTAAAAGCGTTGCATATGCCGTGATCGCGGCGTAGTGCCGTTCGCGAAGCGTACCAGGTTAGCCAGGGTGATATAAAACATAAGAAGCTAATAGCATTGCAAAGCCAATGGGCGGGTACTCAATGATCTTACCGAGACCAGAGCTCCTGGAGTAAAATCAGCAATAACACGATGACTGGGATGGTTTTAAACTTATTTATTTTACATCGATTGTGAAACAAGTTATTCAAAACTTATATTAATCACGCTCGATGACAGGGATGAAAGAAACAAATCGAGCTTCTATGATAAGGGACTTTCTTTTCTTCCCTAAATTAAATTGGGGCATGAAATAGTTTAATTATAATTATGTTTAACTGTCCCAACACTAAGGGGGATTACGGTATTACTTATAAATAATATTATAAATCTTTATCACTGACATACATGAACATTATTTGTCTTTTTCAAAAACTACATGAAATCAAATAGAAAAGAAAAATGTAAAATATGTATGCCAATTTCTCTCGGGTGCAATTACCTTACTGAATTGTTACGTTTAATTTGCTAATATTGCTTTCAGTGTTACAGTGCAATTGACAATAAACAAGTAGAAATCGACGCATAATTAAGTTTTGCCAACATTAATCATTATCCGTTATCTAGTGTACAGCCCATCACTATTACTTTTGGAGTGTGGGAAACGAATTAGATATTCAAAGCTGCACGAGTCTAAAATGTATGTATTCTCGAAAAGCTTGTGTCCCGCATACATGGTTAATATATTCGGTAATGTCGTTCTTAAATTAGGATTTGGACTTACCTTTAAAGGGACGATGCTCGCAATTTTCGTAGTAATTAGATAATCACGTGATATCTAAATTTAGCCTTATTCCTGGTAATACCGGTTAAAAATAACATATCCTTTTATGGTAAAGAGGTGACTGCGCATGCGAAACCACCAGACAGCCAAAGTTTTAGAGCGCTGCTTAAATAATATTTAAATTGAACTAATATTCCTACTTACATTTTTCAAAATGTGTGATGATGATGTATCCGCTCTTGTAGTCGACAATGGATCAGGCATGTGCAAAGCGGGTTTCGCTGGAGATGATGCCCCGAGAGCAGTTTTTCCGTCCATCGTCGGACGCCCTAGACATCAGGTATTTTCGGATAGTACACTGGCAAAAACCATAATGGGCCAACTGTTAACCTGTGAATTGCAGTACGGTATAAGCTACATAAACAATGTCCTCCTTTTTTATTTTTATTTTGCCACAATTTCCATAATTATTCGAAATTTAAGTTGAATAGTGGCCTTCTTCTGACTATCCCCCATCACACAACTCTTCCATCGACTGGAAACCAGTCGGGAAGCATGTCATTCGCTGCAAAGTCCATCCCAAATATGGTTTCTGGAGCGTACATTAGCAACCCTTTAACCAAACTTTCGCCTCCAAGGTCAAGGTCCTGCTTAAAGTTCAAGAGTCAAATTTTCTGCAAATTTCTCGTTTCTGAGCATAATTTTAGTGTTGGGCATACCTCGATGTAAAAAAGTTTCCGGTGTTAAGACGATGACCCTACTGTCTTGACAGTCACACAGGGTTTCAAAACTTTGCAACACTTTCCATCAATTTTTTTTAAAACTGATGAGCTAAATGTTGTAGAAGTTATATCCTAAAGCTATATCAACTATGGTAACCCCATTTTGCGAGAGCAAATTTAACATTTTTTTTATTCACAGAAAATGTTCTTTAGTTGGCCTTTTATGATTCTATTTTCAAGCCTTGTTGGTTTGTACAAAAACTTACAAGGGGACTGTGTTAGACTATTCACTGTAGACTTGAAAATAATTCAAAAGAAATGTTTCTGAGGGGATCCTTTATAAAACTCATTTAATTACGGTATTATGTTTCTTCATAAAAAATAAACCAACAAAGCCAATGGTAGAATAATTTTCACTATGATTATCTGAAAAACTTAGAAATATATTGCTCAGAAATCACTATTATAGCATTGTTTCAATATTGTTTCACTTAGGGGCCCATTGTGAAATAAACCCAAGCAATTTTGTTTCATAAAAAACCTGGTCATTTCATTGTGGGGCAAGTTTTCATTACATGTATATGACTTTATCATGAAAACTGTGAAAATCTTTTCCACATACACTGCTAGCAAATTTTAAAAATATTTCACAATATTGTTACAATGGTGACTGTAACATTTTTTCAAGCCATGTTGATTCACAAACATGTAAAAAAAACATGGTCACCAGAGATTTGACATCAACTTGTAAAAGAAAAAAAAATCTTCTTTCCAAAACCATCTTTGGCCTTAAGCTTAGTAAATTGATATGTTACAGTGTCTATCTGATAGCGTCAGGATATCGTTTTCGAATCACTATCAGTCATCAGTTGGAATCAGTTACCAATTTGGACTATAACAAATTGGTTATAAAATTGCACCTGAGCTTAAAATTGGCCCAGCCCCAGATTTTTTTTTCATTTCAAATATCCAAGAGTCGGGTGAGCAATAAAGGGCCATATGATCAGGTAAAGAAAGATATCTTTTGTCATCATGTTAACTCATGATTGACACGAGTATTCATAAAATAAAAACAATAAAAACAATAAATATTTTTGTTAAAGTTACATTATTTAACTGAACCTAAACCCGGTCACGGTGTTACCTGTATAGTGATCTGAACTGCTCAAAAGAATGATTTATTATTTCGGGTAATTGAAAATTATAATATGGTAATTTGCACTATCAATTTGTTGTTAACATACTTTTTTAAAACTTTTTTTAAGGGTGTGATGGTGGGTATGGGTCAGAAAGACAGCTATGTAGGAGATGAAGCCCAGAGCAAGAGAGGTATCCTCACCCTCAAGTACCCAATTGAACATGGTATTGTAACCAACTGGGACGATATGGAGAAGATCTGGCATCATACCTTCTACAATGAACTCCGTGTCGCACCAGAGGAACACCCCGTACTTCTCACTGAAGCCCCACTCAACCCAAAGGCTAACAGAGAAAAGATGACCCAGATCATGTTTGAAACCTTCAACACACCAGCTATGTATGTTGCAATCCAGGCTGTGCTGTCACTGTATGCCTCAGGTCGTACCACTGGTATTGTCATGGACTCTGGGGATGGTGTTTCCCACACTGTACCCATCTATGAAGGTTATGCCCTTCCCCATGCCATCTTGAGATTGGACTTGGCTGGTAGAGATCTTACTGATTATTTAATGAAGATTCTTACTGAACGTGGATATTCCTTTACAACCACAGCTGAACGTGAAATTGTCAGAGACATTAAAGAGAAGTTGTGCTATTGTGCTTTGGACTTTGAACAGGAAATGCAAACTGCTGCATCCTCTAGTTCTTTGGACAAGAGTTATGAACTTCCTGACGGTCAGGTGATCACCATCAGCAATGAGCGTTTCCGTTGCCCAGAGGCTATGTTCCAGCCCTCATTCTTGGGCATGGAGTCTGCTGGTATCCATGAAACAACATACAACAGTATTATGAAATGTGATGTTGATATCCGTAAAGACTTGTACGCTAACACTGTATTATCTGGTGGTTCTACCATGTACCCAGGCATTGCAGATAGAATGCAAAAGGAAATTGTTGCTCTAGCACCATCCACCATGAAGATCAAGATCATTGCTCCGCCAGAGAGAAAATACTCCGTATGGATTGGTGGTTCTATCCTAGCTTCACTGTCTACCTTCCAACAGATGTGGATCAGCAAACAAGAATATGATGAGTCTGGGCCGTCTATTGTACACAGAAAGTGCTTTTGAATGAAACAGCAATTGTTGGACTAACTGTATGTGTCTAATGAATGTCATATACTAAAGTCCATTTTAGAGTTTAAACTTTTAATGTGATGCTCTTTTAGAGTTTATTTTTTATGTTGTTTGTTTTACTCACCTGAGCCAAAGGCTCATGGTGAGCTATTGTGACTTGTCTTTGTCCATGTCTGTCAGCAGTATGCATCTAACAACATCTCTGAAACCACTGGAGGGATTTAAACCAAAACTGAATTCATCCATCTTGGTTTTGAATATTTTTATAGTTTTTTTTTTAAATCATGAATCAAGGGTAAACCTATTGAATAATTTCCAGACATGGGCAAAACATCTTAAATAAAACACCAACCAGATTTCACGCGAACATTGGTGGGAAGGTTCTTGATCATAGTTGTTCAAGTGATAAATTACCATAAAAATATCATGAATACAACGCAGGCTGTTTTAAAAACTGTATTGATAACAGAATTTGATAACTGAAAATTTCTGACATCAGTTTTCTGACATTTCATCATTGACTTCCGTGCAATAATTGTTGACTGTAAAATTCTGTTGTCACTTTAGACTCTCACTGAATATAAATTGTACAACACAGAACAAGTTTTAAAATATAGTATCCAAAGCTCAACAATAAATCTTTTTCAGTATGATGTTTTTTCTTAATGGTAAGCTTTCATCAAAGTAATAATAAATATGAAATGCATTAAAGTCTATAGGAAATCAATAGCAATTATGTTGCTGGGTGACCTACCAAAATTGTTTAAGCCATGCCATCACAAATAAAGGGATGTCGGTGAGTATGGATGCCAATGTAATTTTTCATAATTCCTCTTTATTTCAGAACCAAGAATAGGCATAGATGTTTTCTTGGTATTAATATCGCAAGGTGAGCGCATCATTGCCATCATGGCCCTCTTGTTAAACTTTCAGTGTTCAGTATTGGGATGAGTATTTTTCATCATTTAGAGTTGTGTCATTTGGTTTTATTTTAAGTCATCAGTAAGAAGATTGATATCTTGACTTGTGTTGTCATGTTATATACTGAGATATTTTGTGTCGCCCTTTTGAAGAAGAGGCAGAGGCAATACGTAGGGATCACTTTGTCTGTCAGTCTCTCACAAAAACTTAACATTGTCTTTAACTTTCCTATATCTTAATATTTTTTCATTAAACTCACAAATTATATTACTTGTGACAACATCCTCATGATGATTCCAAAATCTTTAGGTCAGAGTTACTTTTCATGTAGTTATGCATCTTTTTATACTTGGAATTTGTCATGAAAACTTAATTGTTGTCTATAACTTTGCTGTTTCAAAGATATTTAAAGACCTGTACGTCGTCTCCGAGTCTCCATATGCCAATGACCAGTGAATCATCAATCACATATCTTGATTACTTATATTTACAATCCATCTTTAATTAAGTTGTAGACACATGTAAGAGACAGAGTTGACAAAGTTGATCCCCGGGCACAGGCGTGTCCATAAATGACAGATAAAATACAATAGTTTTGACAATAACAAGGGAACTTTTTCAAGTTGAGTGATCTCAATACAGCTGGAAAACATACTTTGCAACAACCAAAGAACGTCTAGTGTACCGAAATTAGAATCGAAACCGTTGTTACAGGGTGTACTTGCATATTGTTTTTGGTACAGGGAGTACTTGCAATAGTGTTTTTAATAGAATCCTATAAAGACTTGGTATTGGGTAAATTGCAAGGCCAACAATCTCAGCACGAATAAGTTGTTCTGAATAAACACCCAAGATGAACATGTGAAAAAAAAGGGCATGGGGTCTCTTTTTCAACAGCCAGAATATCGCATCTAGGTCGACGTTAAATAAAATACTAAGACTTTAAACCCAATAGTGCTCAGAATCCAACAATGGGTGGTTAAGGGCTTACCACACTCCTCCCCATCGCGTTCATCGATAAAAAGAAAAATATAAAAATCTCAATAACGACAAAATGCTGTTCGATGAAACTGCACAATTGAGTTTTACTAATGTATCTTTATTTTGCATGTGGTAAGCCCTTAAATGTTTTAGTTTTGAAATAAGAAAATAACGCTTAATCAAATATAAGAAAGAAGACTGGTCAGATATTAGTTTTGTGATACGTTATATGTATCATCAGTCTGCGTTAGTACCACACCGGCGGGATGTCCGTCATAGATCTCATTTTGTGCTCCCGACAAAATCATAGCCAGTTCCGGTGTTCCATATCAGACGAAAATTGTTTACCGAAAAACAAATGACTGTGAAATTCAATTTCCATCGATTAGGCCTAGTACACTAAGTAGATAAACTCAGATATTATTATGACCCTCCTTTAAACCGCAGGGCACTAGACAACTTTTGGGGACAGGTACCCATACCCTTCGGAAGGGGAATTTTGTGTCGTGCTAAGAGAAAAAGACGAAAAGGGGGAATTTTAAGTCATATATGCATGTTTTGACTTTGAAGTGTCGCACTTACTCATAACACTGTTTTCTACCACTGATTATAATAGCAAGTGTATTTTGTGACTTAGACTTACAAATAAATCAATTTATCAATTACCTGCATTTTCGGGAGTCCAGTTTTATTTTAGATTTTGGAGAGGAGTTTTTTCTGAGATAGGGGGAAAAACATACTATTTTGAGATGGGCCCCAAAAATTGACAAACAAGTGCACTGAAACCACGAACAAGATGGTGTATTTCGTTGTGTGTGTGTGTGGTGTTTTTTTTTTTTTTTTTTTTTTTGGGGGGGGGGGGGGGAGGGGTATCAGTTTAAATTCTGAAGTAAAACAGATCAAAATATCGGAGCTTAGCTACGAATCAACTTTACGAACTTTTTTTATAAAATTTGTTAACCGAAAAAACACATTGAACTTTGAAAGTCATGCCACTGCAGAAATATAAATATTACTGAAAGTACATCATAACTTTATAATATTACACGTAAAACGAACGTTTTGGTATATAACTTCGTTGCCCGGCAAATGTATGTGGAACTCTACAGTCTGTATGTATGGATTTCTACAGTGTGATATGGAAATCAAAAATATTTTAACGAATAATTCAGCAGCTGTAGATTTCTGGCCACCGAAGTTTTTTCCGATGGAAGGTGTCATCCAATTTCGCGCACACATACGATACTGTTTTATAACCAATCGGAATAATTGACGTATTATTTCAAATCATGCAACAAAATTTGAAAAGCTGACTACAGTCATGACTAAGCTTCGATATTTTTATCTTTTCACTTCAGTTTTAAAATGATTACAAAAACGACATACATTATCTTGTTCGTCGAATGGCATTCGAGATTTTTCGTGAAATGGGCTCTACTTTTTCTACTCGGTGAAAATTGAAGTTCGTTTACCCCTTTCGGTAATCATATTCCGTCCGATATTAAACCTGAAGCGGCAGATATGATATTGTCGGGAGCGCAAGATGAATTCCCCCGGCGTGTGAATACGTATTCGAGTATTTCAATCTGCCGCCTTTTGTAGGCCTACTTCAATATAAAAGGACCCTATGCTTGTTTAAGTGAAATTTGCAGTTATTGTATCGGTTGTAGCGAACGGCAAACAGATCTAGATGTAGCTGCTAAAGAAAACATTTAACTTGACGGCTGATGCAGTTTTAGACTGTTCTGTTCATCATATTTCTTAATTTCCATCAATGTATAAAACACAGTTCACGGTCCAAGATCCGGGTTTTATACATTGAATTTCCATAACAATTCTGACCAAAATTTTGTTTCATTTCCTCCATAGTAACAAGACATCGGTCATTTTTCAACTAAATATGAAACCTTGTCTCGTATAAACTTTGAGATATTGTATCTTACATTAAGCGAAAATAAGCGTAAAGTCGTACCGGAATAGCCAAGATGTTCGTGTATAAACTTCGGTCGTAATTATTATTGTAATATTCGAACACCCGGAGTGAAAATGGAGACAGTCTTAAGAACGATCTTTATCATAGCGATGTACAAAACGTGTGATGATGATGATCGTAACAATAATGGTGCTAATTAAGAATATAATAAACCATGACCTACTGTTAATGATGATTGGTGCTGATGATAATGATAGATCTCTAATTGGCGCACCAGAGCAAAAGCTTGTGCGCCACATGCGGTTCAATTTGACGGGAGAGTGGACTGGTCAGCATGAATACATATGGTTCTGTTTTTCTTTTAATATTACTGTTACATTTTAAAGAAACGATAAACTTAATATGTATCTAACTATACACACTCACACCTGCAACCATAGTTTAATGTTTGCTACATTATTATACTTGCTGATTCCAAGTAAATGCAAGTTCGGAAGTTTACTGATGAAAATATGTTCAGCAAGTATTCAAATGCACAGAGCCAAAACCTGCTTCATATCTGTCTGTTGTTGTTAAAATGGGAAGTTATTTGAAAATAGAAAATTAAGCTCACAATGTTATGCTAAATTCGATGAAAGGCGGAATTGTAACGCCTTTCTTTATTAAGGCTAGTGAACTTTTAAATGTCAGTAACTGTTTCATCGTCTTTTAAATGTCAAGTTAATTTTGTCTGCTAAACAATTCTGGTTTAGTGTAATAGTTCTCTCTATGAGTATATTGAGTACTTTAAATAATGTTTGAAAACAACACATGATTTGAAATGAAAAAAAAAATCATTTGCGCGCATTCGTGAACATTTAGAACTGAGATACTGAAAACAGTAAAAAAAATCCACAGGATTTGTTGGCTTTGTTAAAAATTATATGTTAAAAAGAGTTTGAAAATTGTCATTAATGACAATAATTAAAGCCGTATTGAATTAAATCGCGCTGCATCTGCCAACTAATATATTTAAGAAATTAACAGCCCTGTTAAACCCTTATAGACTGGTAGGATATTATAGATATAAAACCTGAATTTACACCGTTCATGAACTTTCATTATTCCTAATTCTTTGATTACACAAATAGTATACGATAGCTGTATATAGTAATACCATAAAAGGAATTCTGTTTAAGCCATTCATAAGTAAACAATACGTCAACACAATTTACGATCGCGGGGTATCGCTGAATAATCAGTATGGTGTAAATGGAATTTGAAATCTCTTAAGGTATGGTATGTGTCAACGGTAAACATACACCCTAAGGCCATTCTTACCAGATGTCAAATGTCATGAGAGCTCCTTCAAATATGCATGTATACATCGGTGAATAAGATGCAACAATGCACCTGGTAAAACGAACAATCAGAGTGAAACGAGTCAAATGTACCCATGCATTAAACGATGCTTTAAATTTTATATGTCCTATAAAGTTTGATAAGATTTATGATAATCACAAAAAGTAGAAATAAGCGCAAACTGTAATTATATGGTAAATATGTTTAACTTCGGGCAGTTTTTTTTTCATGCATTAGAATTAGGAGGTTAAGTTTCGTAGTCGGCGTCAGTGATGGCAGTCTCTGCAGCGTATTTAGCACCTAGCCTCGGATCCCTCTGGATCCACCCCTGGCTTCACGTATATCAAGCATTTGGTGTTTGGATTGTGGAAAGTCGTAGAAGAATCACGCCCAGTTAAGGTTTCTAACGATGCTCTAACACCTTGCCAACATTCTTCCACGGTTACCATAGACAGAAGTGATACTTGGTCACTTTTTCTCGGAAGAGAATCAATATCACATTCAATCATGGTGCCAAATATTCCCAGATATCATTAACCCTCTGATGTGTATAATCAGTAAGAATCTATGTGTAGATATTATGTAAAGTTCCTGGAATAACAGAAATGATCTGATAAAATCGTGATGCCACGTGTGCGGATAATTTATTGTTACAGCATGTTGCGACTAAAATACTACAATAACGCATGAACGTAAAACAGACTGGGACTGGGTTTATACCTGTATTATATCCCTTCTTAAGTTTTCTGCGGGATGCGCAAATTCTAGTCTTCTACAGCTAATGCAGCGATATCATGGAGTCAAAACGCATACAGATTTAGCATTATATAATAACAAATGCGTTGGGAATAACAAAACAAAAAAACATGTGTCCATCTGCATATAATTTATGACAGTTATTGAAGGCTTTAACATACCGAGATGTTAACTTGTGATCGATCCTGGTCGATCCTGTCACGCGGCTGTCAATTTTTTTTAATATTTTCTAGGAATGCAAAAATTGACTGATTATATGTTATTGTTTATTTGGAGGCTTTTTTGACAATTAAACGTTCAGGACCAGCGTAGATGGGTGACCCAAGACATCAATATATTATGGTCGAAATTTATTTTTGTTAATGACTAAACACAGTAAACAGCCCCACCTAAATTACCATATAAGGGTATACACAAAACAGACAGCGCAAACAGGCTTTAAGAGAATATGATAGAAATCAAATTATGCCATTTTTCTTTATCTTAAAAACACCATAGTGTCATAGCTGATTCGAGAGGGAAAGCAGTCAATCTTTGGGTGGAAAAATCAACAACAACAAGGCATTGGTTCGTCCTCTAAAAGTTCGATTTGTAATCATTTTAAAGATTTTATCCATCACCCAATCAATCTTAGCTCAAATATTTAAATCATTTCCCATGCCTCTGACTTTATCTCTCACGGCCTTTTCCTCTGTACCCTACTTCCTAACAGAACAGAAGTAAAAGAAGTGATTTGTGTTCCCCATTAAATATTCGACGAAAATTATTAGCAAATCAACTTAAAATCAATTCAGGAACTTATCTTCGTGAAAATTAATGTTCGAATAATTTGAAAATCACTGTAATCTCATTGGCTCAAAATAATTTCAACCAAATATCTACAGTAGAATCTTCCAAGCAGCGATCCTGCCAATATCCAATTCATTTAATTAAAATCAATGCAGAAATGACTGGTGATATTTAATTAAATAACTGAACTAATTACTGAATGTTTCAGTAAGAGCAAAATAATGAAGGCTTTCCCTGAAAAGTTGTTTGGTTCATTTTTTTTTTCAAACACATATCGTATTTGGTTGTGCGGTCTTCTCACAAATAAATGTAACATGAATCGTCCATATAAAGTAATTTAACTAATTTAGACCACAGTCATTCAAACAATTGACCTCACCTGTAAGCTTGATAATCACGTGATCGGCGGTATTCTTTTAGGTTTTAGACAGTTATTGCCTTATAAGGCAATATGACAGTCTGCACATGCGTAGTGAATGACTAAGCCGTCGTATCGATCAAGGAACATAAAATAACGGTTGCGGCAAGTCGAGGTCACTTCAAATTTTGAAACCAGAGAGAAAGGACGTGTCTTGTCAAACCGAATTTTCAACACTAAATCGTAAAAATGGCCGATGATGATGTTGCCGCCTTAGTTATTGACAATGGATCTGGTATGTGCAAGGCCGGATTTGCTGGAGATGACGCTCCAAGAGCCGTATTTCCATCCATCGTCGGAAGACCCAGACACCAGGTATGTTCATTTTCAAGATATTTTCTATCCTTCTATCTGTATTGATATACACAATAGTTTTAAGTGGTGCCAGAGCCGTTAATGCTTATACGAATGAAAACTTATTAGCGGAAGCACGTGCATTGCGCTGTGCCGGTAATTTATTTACAAACTCGCTTGTTGACAATTATCAGATTTATATGAAAAATGGGAAGTTGATTTGTGTAAATGATGGAAAACTTGTTTATTCGTACAGCAAGCATTGAAACTTGATGTTGCCACCCAAATTTACAGCTTTTTGTTACCAAAATCAAATGAACGCGTCAAGTTTTAGATATGCTCGTCTTGCTGGCCCCAGTGTACATGTTGCCGGCAAAATGGCAGTGACTCATAATTATCGTTTACTAAAGACGTTTAATGTATCGATGATTCATAATGATAATTTACTCGATAAAAGATCTTTTACAATAAAAAATGCAAAACAACATTTATTTCAAAAAATGAACTTTGAACATTTTATTTTGCGCTTTACATGCCTGACGTTCCCATGAGTAGGATGGGCATTGGCGAATAACGCCTGTACGAAATTAAAATAGAACACTGACGAATTAATAGCAGCAATGGATTTTTCATCCAAATGAAAACGAGTTGCCAAGAAAACGCCCATGACGTAATGACATGGGCGTGGTCATCCAAATCCATTTGCGCTATCCGCAAGTTCCCAGATGGTTAAGGGATCAATAAAGAATACAACTGAGCATCAATAAAGTGTTTTTTGTAGGAACAAGAATATATAATGAATTGTTAATTGTTTCATTTGAATTTTCCAGGGTGTGATGGTGGGTATGGGTCAGAAGGACAGCTATGTTGGAGATGAAGCCCAGAGCAAGAGAGGTATCCTCACCCTCAAGTACCCAATTGAACATGGTATTGTAACCAACTGGGACGATATGGAGAAGATCTGGCATCATACCTTCTACAATGAACTCCGTGTCGCACCAGAGGAACACCCCGTACTTCTCACGGAAGCCCCACTCAACCCAAAGGCTAACAGAGAAAAGATGACCCAGATCATGTTTGAAACCTTCAACACACCAGCTATGTATGTTGCAATCCAGGCTGTGCTGTCACTGTATGCCTCTGGTCGTACCACTGGTATTGTCATGGACTCTGGGGATGGTGTTTCCCACACTGTACCCATCTATGAAGGTTATGCCCTTCCCCATGCCATCTTGAGATTGGACTTGGCTGGTAGAGATCTTACTGATTATTTAATGAAGATTCTTACTGAACGTGGATATTCCTTTACAACCACAGCCGAACGTGAAATTGTCAGAGACATTAAAGAGAAGTTGTGCTATGTTGCTTTGGACTTTGAACAGGAAATGCAAACAGCTGCATCCTCCAGTTCCCTGGAAAAGAGCTACGAACTTCCAGACGGTCAGGTGATTACCATCGGCAATGAGCGTTTCCGTTGCCCAGAGGCTATGTTCCAGCCTTCATTCTTGGGCATGGAATCTGCTGGTATCCATGAAACAACATACAACAGTATTATGAAATGTGATGTTGATATCCGTAAAGACTTGTACGCTAACACTGTATTATCTGGTGGTTCTACCATGTACCCAGGCATTGCTGATAGAATGCAGAAGGAAATCACCGCCCTTGCACCATCCACTATGAAGATCAAGATCATTGCTCCACCAGAGAGAAAATATTCCGTATGGATTGGTGGTTCTATCCTTGCTTCGCTGTCCACCTTCCAACAGATGTGGATCAGCAAACAGGAATACGACGAGTCTGGACCATCCATTGTACACAGAAAATGCTTCTAAAGCGGACTGTTAACTTGATGTCTCTGAACTTAGCATAACATGTTTGTGTTCATGTCAAACCCAACAATCTGAAGTGCATATTGCCGATATTTTGGAAATATGATCTTGGTATTGTTTTACAGTATTTGTCTAACATGTGAGAATTTTTTTTCTCCAGTCAACATCGTGATCTGATCTGTACCAGTTTGTAGGTTATTTTCCAATAAAAAAATTGAAAACCTTTGAATAAAAATAATAAAACACGAATGTTGTTGCTTGTATAAATTTTTAAACTTTTAATTTGATTTTAGGTTACACACTAATACTGTGTAAGATTGTTTAGGTTACACACTAATACTGTGTAAGATTGTTTATCTTCCAGGAAAACTTCCCGGGAAAAAGATGCAGTACAATGGCTTAATTTCAGTGAAAGGGTTTTTCAACTCTTAAAATTTCACAAACATCATTACCTTGGACATAGACCTTTAATCCTTTCCTCCATATATATGCATTTTTATGCATGTGTGACCAGTGTAGATCCAGATCAGCTGGCACATCTGTGCTGTCTGATCAGGATCTGCACTGGTCCCATTTTGGTAAGAAATAACCTAACAAATCATAAAGCTAACAGTGCAGATCCTGATCAGACGATCCATGCCCGCTTGTCTTGATCTACACTGTTCGGCTTCGCAATAAAGGTGTCTATGGAGGAAAGGGTAAATCTAGTTGAGCCATTAATCGGGACTTGTCCTGAAACAAACTTGAGTACTGTATGATAACCACAATGTATAGCTTGCCTATATCAGAATGGGCTATAGTGACTAGGATGGGTCCAGTATGTCGTGTGTAAACTTTGCCAACACGATAGAGGCCAGTTGTTGAACTTCCTTAGAAAATTTGTCTTGGTTACTTTCCCAACTGGGTCAGCTTTGCAAAACGAATTATCGAAAGAGGTTTTGTCGAGGGCAGTCTAGTCATAATGCACTTTTATTGATAAAAAAACAAGAGTGCCAAACTGACACAAAATACACCTGTCATATTTGTGGTAAATTCAATGGTAATGACAACATTTTGGGAGCAGGATTTTCCAACTCTGTATGAAGTTTGAATAAAATCTCTCTAGTAGTTTTGGAGTTGTGCTCTGGACAAAATTTATCAAGTAAATGTGATAACGGGGAAAAACTCTAAAAAAGGCAATGTAGAGTTATTGTGCTTGCACACTGCACTACCTACCAATGTGCTCTGTCAGTGTATGAAATTTGAATAAAATCCCTCAAGAAGTTTTGCAGTTGTGCTCCGGACAAAATTTATCAAGTAAATATGATAAAGGGGGAATAACTCTAAAAATAGGCAAGGTAGAATTATTGATCTTGCACACTGCACTACCTACCAATGTGCTCTGTCGGTGTATGAAGTTTGAATAAAATCCCTCGAGTAGTTTTGGACTTATGCTCCGGACAAAATTGTTTCGGACAGACGCACTGACGGAAGAAGGGCATTTCTAATATCCCCTCTTCCTTTGACGGGATAGATAAAGACAGGACAAAAACTCTTTGACTTAGCGGAAATCCAAATTTTGGACAATTAAAGGGGCATAATTCAGGAGTGCCTGGGGGGATTTGGCTGGTTATAGAACTTGGTTGAGACATTATGCACACCAACGTATTCACCAAGTTTGATAAAGACCTGATGAAAACTCTTTGACTTAAGAGAGCGGAAACCCTGTGGACGCCACCCGCCCGCCGCAGGTGTTCCCATAATACGTCCCGTTTTTCTAACATTGTATAATAATTATATTTAAAAGAATAGACAGAATCTCTATGAAAACAAATTGCAAAATCAGCAGTAGCTGTTGAGGATTTTAGAAATGGGCCTAAAAGCTGTAGCATCTTGCAGCTAAATAATGGTAGCATTATTGAATCTAATATAATTGTTTAAAATTTCTTTAACCCCTATACAATCTGATTAAAATCATCTCCCCAAAACCGCTACGCTATCAGGTTGTTAGATGTGACTTTAGTGAGATAGACCCCTATATTGATAAAAGGTCAGTGACTTTCAAAGGCAGTGAATTAAATGGTTACTTCATCAAAAGGCCTGATAATGAGTGTAGCACAGTAGGTTGGTAAGTGAAATCTAAGGGCTACTCCATAAATTTTCACAAAAGTTTGGGTTTTCCTGCGATAAAAACCGTGTCATTACTATGTTTGTCAAGATTATCTCGACATTCCCCTTAAAAGTTTGAGAAATGTCTTTAAAACAGCACCATGGGTTAAAAATATTTTAAAACGAGGCAAAAAATGTCAGAAGTGCGACAAAAAAGTGAAAATGGGTGTGAAATAGCAAGTCACCACTGCCAGGCCTAGTCCCTTTGTTCATGATTGAATAAAACAAATACATGTTGCCAGCTGCATTTAAGTAAAAAAATGATTTTTTCTTGGTATGTATTAATGATTGTTCATTGTGTTCAGTCAAATTAATAATCTAATTACCAAGCACATACTAGAACAAAAGAAAAAATAAAAATAAAAGAAAGACTCCCTTGATGTCTACCAGTGCTTGTTATCACTTCCAGGAAAGTCCATGCCCCGTAATTCTGGGGAAAATGGCATGATTTCTTCTCAAATGGAAGAAAAAGCCTGATATTAAGTTACATGTTTTGGGAAATCTGCATAATTTCAAAGAAATATTCTGAGGGGAAGATGCTGGCCCCTACTAAAAAGGACTTGTCTACTTTCAGATTCAAGGTTTAAATCTTTAGCCTTGTTATTTAAAAGCAGACATTATTTTCACCGATGACCGTAATATACTGTAGATACATGTTTTCTACGTGTTTCAAACAGCAATTTTTTAATTTTCTTTTTTCAAGAAATGTTAAATTTTGTCACTTAGGATTGACTGTTGATTGTGATACTGTATCTTTCACAAAGCTTACAATCTGTATCAATCGATGTACAGAATGTTTGAGAGGTAATGGTCTTTTATCAAAGATGGCAGTATTCGAAGATATTTTTGGTGACCAATGAGAAAATCTACTTGGTGTTAGGTCCAAATGATACTGGAGCCATGTAGTGTAAGGGAGGTAATTCAAATAAATGAAAACATGTAAGTTTGTGCATTAATTCTTGATTATCGAGAAAAAAGGTACTATGTTTTTATTACATTTAGCAATGAGCACAAACTGGCATTCTATATCCTACAGGCAGCTAAAAGCCTTGCAGTTCATACCATGTACTTTTTTTATTATACTTTGTCTTGTATGATTTACAGAGTCAATTCAAATCTGTTGGCACATCCGAGCTGTCAGATCAGGATCTACACTTAAAGCACTTCTAGATTCATTAGGTTATTTCTGACCAATAAGCCAACAGTGTAGATCCACATCAGATGGCATAAAAGGTTCACAGATACACAAAACTCTTCTTTTTTCATACAAAAATGATTTAATAGCAATAATAATCTGAGACATATTTACAGAGGAAAAATTCTGTGATAGAGAAACAAGACTTTCATGAACTGTATTGCTGTACAACATGTACTACTTGTAATAAATAGTGTCCATAAGAAAATGCACGAAATGAAGAATTTTCAGCTGTCCGTCTGATCTGTGTCTTGTATATAGACCTGCTGGCCCGAGCCCTGAAGTTGTTGGAGCTGAAACACACCCTGAAACATAACATGTATAGTTCAGTTAAACTTATTTATAAATCAATTGAGGTAGTTCTTTAGAATTCGATAAACCATACTTAAAGGTGGCTTTCCTTGTAGAAACCAGTACTGATGCATTGTGCAGACTAGGAGTATTGCAAGGTTTTAAAACTAAAAACACACAAAGTACAAATGGCTGATTCAAAATAACGTTTAGTTAATACCTTTTAGTTATAGGTGTAAAAAAATAAGGAAGTGGTCTACCTACAGAATTCACATGCTTAAAACAATACAAATGTTTTACATGTATTTTTTTAGGCATTAATTAAGTAACAGATTTTTCTTGTTTATGGATGCTTTTCCTCGGTGCTATTTTCATAAACAAATGCATTGGTATCTTCTCGTACAATCGTTAAGGCATTAAAGTTTCCTCCATTGCTGATCTGATTTAAGATACATAAATTAGATCAAAAATGGAATCTAAATTCAATTAAGTCCCCCATCCACAAAATTATAATTGGATTTCAGTTCCTACAACTCGCTGATATATTTCCTGGAAGAGTACTTACACAAAAACCTGTTCACAACAATAGGCTTCTCTTGCTTAATATGCTAAGCCAATTTTTCCATGTCTGTAGTTATTTCATTATACTTGTACTTTTGTTTCTCAGAGATTGATTAAAATATATATCACCCAGCATAACCAAAGGGAGATAAATCAATTTAAACAACAAACTTAATCATTCAGTCATGCAAAAAGCCAGTCTACAGTGATGATGATAACACTAATTTCTGGAAAGCATTAACACACAGTTTTAACATAACTGACTCATTATTCTATTAATCTGATTCAGTCCATTCATGGTTTATAGCATATTAAACTGTCATTTCCAATCTGAATAGACAACAGTTTAAACTCTGATCAGATTGCATGAATGCACACTCTTATCTGGATCTGCATTGGTCGTAACTATGCTTAGCACTTTAACTGTTAATCTCAGAGCTGACATTAAAATTTATGTAACAGTAAATAGATGTATCCAAACAAATTTTCTTCATCATTTTCATCTCCATTTATTTCAATCCTTAACCGTTTACTCCATAGTGTGACCAGTGTTGATCTAGGTCATCTTGCCTATTGTAGTATGATCGTTATCTGGTGTGCACACTTGGTCAAACATAACCTAATAAAACCGTTTACTCCATAGTGTGACCAGTGTTGATCTAGGTCATCTTGCCTATTGTAGTATGATCGTTATCTGGTGTGCACACTTGGTCAAACATAACCTAATAAATCTAAAGTGTAAAAGTTAAATGGCAATCAGTATCAAGGCCGGATTCAATTTTTTCTGTAATATTTCTCATTTCTTATTTATCCTTATGTTGCTTAAATTAACTTCAAACTTTCTGGCTCCATAGACAAGAATCACTGCAATGAACAGTTTGATCAGGGTATACACTGTTTCTGTATAGCTTAACAAATTCATGCAATACTCCCTTTCAGCAAACTCAGAGGGCAAGGGTTAACATTCCATCCGATTTCTTATGTCATTATTTTCAGGACCGTCTACTCCCCTCACAAGAGATTATACAAATGTTTTGTAATAGTACCTGATTAGCATATTGCACTTGATCTGTCTGTGAGACGCCAGCCTGGCTGGTCTGTAGTGGCTGAGCACTTGATGTCTGTATGATGATTGGCTGGTTACTGGTTTTACCCTGTAGCTGCATCTGTATTGCCTGCAATTGTTGGGGTGTAAGCTGGATCTGAAATAATTATAACACAAAATTTTAACAGATGTATAACTGGACTAATTACCAATATTTACACTTCAACTTCATTTTCTATGATGTAGTCTTGTTCATAGAATGAATCATAATAACTGATAGGTACGCAGTGTGATGTATTTACAATTAGAGGTGTGGAAATAATAAAAGTCAATTAGAGGTGTGGAAATAATAAAAGTCACTCAAACTTTATTAGATGTTGCACTATGTCTTGACTAGTAATGCTGACAAGCATGCATGTTTGCCAGGAGTTGCTGCAAAAGTATGCAGGCATTTGCTATGTTGTCAACATTGCTGTTTTTAACAGCCATTCAAACAAGGCAGCTGGAACGACAGCAATATCCCCCGCCGCAGATGTGAATGTGGGAAAGGTTATGGATGGTTAAGAGCAAATTAAACAATAGCAACGGGCAGGCAGGTGGAAGCCAATTCAAGTGCAAGGGTATGTCATGTTCAGATAAGTTGAGTATTGGCCTGCTCAAACACCAGAGGCATCCTTGACCTTGAGCCAGCCAGGTTGGAACATGGGTTCTGCATATCAGGTTCATGAACTGAACATTTCACTTAAGTTTCATAATATTCATTCCAGGGGTTCAGAAGATATGAACTGGACACGAAATGCATGGTTCAAATCTTCAAACACCACTGGCGACCTTGACATTGAGCCGGCCATGTTGGAACATGGGTTCTGCACGTTGTCTTGATGGGGAGAACATTTGACAAAAGTTTCATGAAATTTGTTTTAGGGGTTAAAAAGTTATAGACCGGACACAAAGCATGCAACTTTCATGAAATTCCTTCAAGGCTTTTCAAAAAACACCACTGGTGACCTTGACATTGAGGCAGCCATGTTGAAACATGGGTTCTGCACGTTGTCTTCATGGGGAAAACGTTTGACTAAAGTTTCATGAAATTCCTTCTAAGGGTTGAAAAGTTATGGACCAAACACGAAATATGCTCAAACACCACAGGCGGCCTTGACCTTGAGCCAGTTAACTTGCCAGTTTGTGTGCACACTGCATACAGCTGAGACCTCTCTTAAATTTAGTCTTAACATTTTGAGAATGTGCTACAAATTTGTTGTTGTTGTTTTACATACAAACAGTGAATAAAATATTCAGAAGAGCCTGATTTTCAAAGTGCTATAAAGTAAGAAAGTTTATTTGGTCAGTATCAATAGAAAATGACAATATTTACCCTGTAAAATCATCCAGAGCAAAGTTCTTAATATTGCATAACACAGATCTAAACAGCAAAGTTCATTAGGTCATTGACCAGCAACTGTAGGAATAATAACATCTTAACATTTAATCTAAATACATGTATAGCTGAAGACAGGTAGAACTATTGGAATTTTGATACTTGAAATTTTCACTCTGCTCCTAAAATTTTTGTTTCAAATTTTATCACTGAACAACCAGTGAATGAATTGTTTAGGAAAGATTGAATTTTAAGGTGGTATAAAGTTTGTGTCAAAATCTGGTTGATAACTGTAGAAAATCAAATGTTAAAAACAGATTTTAAAAGAAAATAGTTTTAAAATCCCCAGGGCGGGGCCCCTGGGCAATTCAAGAACATGATTTTAATAATTAGAGTAGAGATCATCAATATCAATATTCATACCAAATTTGATGACAATCGGACAAAAAATGTGACCTCTATTGCATTAACAAAATTTTTGCTTTAATCTGACCTAGTGACCTTGACATTGAGCAGGCCATGTTGGAACGTCGTCTTGATGGGGAGAACATTTGCCTGAAGTTTCATGAAATTCCTTCTAAATTTTATTCACCAGACACGAAATGTGCGCACACAGACGGACGGACGGATGAAGACCATTTCTATATCTGCCAGCCGCTATGCGGTGGGGGATAAAAAGACCTAATATATGGATTTTGGTAAATTTTGAACATACCAAAGTATTTTTCCATCATTTATTATTCAATCTTTACAGGATCATTTCCACAAATAATGAATACATTACAGTACTTGTAATCAGATTCCCCCCCATGTAATCATTACATCTGATTTCTTCAAAAGTGAGTAATCATTACCACTGACTATTGTTACTTATTCATGAGAATTACTCTGATTCCTCCTAACTATACTGATTGCCAGTGAAACGCAACACTTTATTTTTGGAGTATTTTTCATGTGTGTAAACGTTTGATGAATTGGCAAAAGTGGAAGTGTTTTAAAATCAATAAGTATTTGTTTAAGAAGTAAGCAACTTACAGGAACATTTTCCACTTGACCAGAGGGTGTTATCACTTGCTGGAATACCTGGGTCTGGGGCTGTTGTACTTGTTGAACCTGAAAACATTATATCATCATGCAGGTGCTGGGCTAATCTCTCTGCTTCTATCATGGTTAATTTAACTTCTTACTCCATGGATACAACTTATATCCATCCCATAGATCAACCAGCATAGATCCAAATCAGCCTGCATTACTGTAATGTGCACACATGTGCAGGCTGATCTGAATCTGCACTTCATGCACCTCTATCAACAAACTTTACCCTTTTTTCCTTTATTCAGTTGGGTAAGGCTCATATCCCATACCTATAAGTGACCATCCATACCAGCCTAAGCTAAAAGAATAAAATTAGATCAGATGGCACTGATTGACATGTGCATGAAATATTTTTATATCAAGTTGAAGATCAAACAAACTTGTTCAGTTTACCTAATTTCGAGTATTTTTTTTCCATTTTTAGTTTCCAAGACTACCAGTTATGCATATATCTGAAAACTGCCTAAAGGTCAGTTGTGTTTAAAGAAGCTTAGAGCTTGCCTTGGAAATCTCTGAAGATAAATTCATAGACTGAGCATGACAGACATGTTTTGTAGGGCCCCCTACCTGAGTTTGTAACTGGTTCTGTTGGGAGATTTGTGACGACTGCTGTGGAGGCTGTATTGTGATCACTTGGGACGGAGACTGAAAACACATCCAAAAAACAATCCAATCACATAATGTCAAATATTCTACAATTCTCTTCCTGACAGACCAAGTGCAACAAACCAATTAATTATCTGTAAACACATTCTATACTTTTGTCATTGACAAAGAACAATCTTAAACAAGTAAATCTGTGAGCTAATGCTCACTAGTGATACCCCCAAATGTAGTGACTTCCAAATGTAATTTGCATTTTTCAATAAAGATGCCCTTTGGTTTATTTAATGCACCTATATAGTGAAAAAGATGCCCTTTGGATTGTGTAGCATACCTGTATAGCAACAAAATCTAAAAATAGTTGGTAAACAGGAAGTAGACTAGATGTTTTTTATGAAAAACGCATGTCTCCCCCCTGTGCCCCCCCCCTGCGCCCAGACCCCTGTGACCTTGACCTTTGACCTACTGATCCCTTAATCAATAGGGTTCTTCTACTCAATAAGGGCTATTACCCTATTTAGTTTGAATGCTCTGGGTCAAGCGGTACTCCAGTAATTGACCGGATACAGTTTTTACTCTTCAGGGCCCCTGTGACCTTGACCCTTGACCTACTGACCCCAAAATCAATAGGAGTCCTCTACTCAATAAGGACATCCATCGTTTGAAGTTTGAATGGTCTGGTTAAAATAGAACTCCTATTATTGAGTGGAAACGGTTTTCACTCTTTGGGTCACTGTGACCTTGACCTTTGACCTACTGACCCAAAAATCAATAGGGTTCTTCTACTCAATAAGGGCTATCACCCTATGAAGTTTGGAGGCTCTGGGTCAAAGGTACTCGAGTTATTGAGCGGAAACGGTTTTCACTCTTCATGTCACTGTGACCTTGACCTTTGACCCCAAAATCAATAGGGTTCTTCTACTCAATAAGGGCTATCATCCTATGAAGTTTGAAGGCTCTGGGTCAAAGGGTACTCGAGTTATTGAGCGGAAACGGTTTTCACTCTTCGGGTCACTGTGACCTTGACCTTTGACCTACTGACCCCAAAATCAATAGGGTTCTTCTACTCAATAAGGGCTATCACCCTATGAAGTTTGAAGGCTCTGGGTCAAAGGGTACTCGAGTTATTGAGCGGAAACGAAGTGTGACAGACGGAGTGACGGACAGACGGCCAGACAGACAGGGCAAAAACAATATGTCTCCCCCAGAGGGGGGGAGACATAATGAGCAAGGAACATGAAATCGGTTTACACCATATGGGACTTTAGGATAAAGCAATATGCAAAATACCAGGCTACTGCATGTTATAGCTGCTTAGAAAACTGCGATGGAAAATAAAAATGCTCTTTGGTTAATGTAATGCACCTATATAGTAAAAATAATCTAAAAACATTTTGTAAACAGAAAGTAGATGAGCAAGGAGCATAAAATAACACCATATAGGACTAAAGAATAAAGCAAATTTTCATTTTTGCAATTGTCATTTCTCACAAAAAGTTTCACCAAGAGGGATGCCACAACAAGCTATGCCTCTGCTTGTACCCGCATTTCTAGGATTCAATCTAGTCTAAGTCTATGGGCCTGTTAATATAGTGACAGATCCAACCAGCTCAAAATGCTTGTAATGTCAAAGGCCTCACAATATATTGTTACATGGATACAATTGATATGTTGTGTTCAGTGTTAACTACCATCACTACCCTCTATTATATCTTTATTGTCCACCCTGAATACTTACAGAAACTACAGTGGTCTGGGCTGGCTGGGCAACTTGAAAAGGGGATTGTATTATTTGTCCACCTAAAAAAGCAAAATGCAAGATTTTCAACATCATTATATATTCAATGGCAGGTTAATATTTGACCCATTTAGATTATCTTAATCTCATGTTCTAGGATGTAAACAAGTTGTTAATTCATATGAAGTCTCATTATAAGCCTGGCATTACTTAAAATGTCACATTAGCAACCTTTGTAGAAGCTACTCAGCATAATATTCATAATGTGAAGGCTTAAACTTTATATATGGTCACCTAAACAGAAACCTGTAGAGTACTAAATGTGCATAATGTGCAGTCAGAAACTACACTATTTGCAAGGATGTCCAAGTTTCTATGTTGTCAGAATTTTCCTGGATTTTGTGACTGTAAAATAAGTAAGAATGATATAGTGCACTGACTGCAGGCAAAATTTCTTAATATGCCCTATTCACCCACTTTGTATGGTACATTAGATATGTAATCTTTTTTGTGTTTTGTTCCAATGAAAGCCTTTGACTGTCTAAATGCTCAAGTTAAAATGGTTTCTCATTTTTCTGTATGACTATATGAATACCTTGGACAGACTTGTTTCAGCTACACCCTGTGCTATCTTTTTTTTAGCAAATCTTAGCTTACTTGTGTCATCACTTACGAATAATCTACCTACATCAATGTTACATATTTGTAACCACTGACAAATCTGGTCAGTTGCTACTAAGGCGACTTATTGGTACTTTTGTCAACCTACCTGCTAACTGTAAGCCACCAACAGCCTGGCTTGTTGCCACACTTTGTGGTATGTGGGTGGTTGCCATTGATGTGGCTTGCTGATTCTGTTGTTGTTGTTGTTGCTGCTGCTGTGCTTGTTGTTGTGCCAGCTGCAGGTAATACTGGATCTGATCTGGTAACACTGATGTTCGCACCTCATCCTGAAAGTCGTATAAATCATATAAAACATGTATTTTGAATCCATTATGCTAGTAAATTTTTTACTACAATAACTATTAAGTAATGCGCATGTCATTCTAGTAATTACATAATAGCTTGCTAGAGAAATACATGCTTATTAACAATTACCTAATGAGCAGTGTTATAAATTTCCATTGTAATTATACAAATGTCAAAGCTTTGACTAACAAATATATCAATTATCATGTTTACCCTTGAACTTTAAAGCATGATTTCTGCAAAATTTGTCACACAAGTTTACTTACATGGAGTCCCTAGACATTTACATAGCCTGTTTCTAGGTCAAAAATCTGTTTTAATTCTGACGAAAGATACAGACAAAAGTGAATTGAATAATGATGGTGTCTCTACAGATAATCTACTTACCCTTCACCTGTTACACAGATAATGAAATAACGTTTACTTTATTACTTAATATTTGATAAATTCTTAAGTGGGTGTGTGTCTGTGTCACAATTATTACTGTAAATCACTTTTGCAACCATAGTATATCTAGATCAGTCTTAACTGAGTCTACACTCCACTATAAACACAGTTAATGAACAAGCTCTCAAAGAAAAGCCTGTCCATTACACTTGGAATATAATCTTTTACAAGTCAAGATAACTCTTTCTATACCTGTCTTTTTGCTGGCTTGATTTCTTCCCTTGGTACTATATCAATCAGGAAATCGAACTGGTCATATTTTGTAATAGCCATGGCAATATCGTTTCTCTGAAAAGCAACCAACTATTAAACAAATCAACAATGATTTGAAAACAAAAATATGCAACATATACCCTTTACTGCTCAACTTATTGATAATTGGACAAAAATATGTACAATGTAAGTCTACCAGTAACTGCAAATTCAACTTTAACATGCTTTACAGAATCAAAAATGTAGGGGCCAATAATATGTGATCACTTAGATTGGACATGTAGGGCAGTAATTGTAGCCTACCTGTAATGTTCTCCGCTTATTATCCTCTGTATGGATCATGTAGGGCAGTAACTGTAGCCTACCTGTAATGTTCTCCGCTTATTATCCTCTGTATGGATCATGTAGGGCAGTAACTGTAGCCTACCTGTAATGTTCTCCGCTTATTATCCTCTGTATGGATCATGTAGGGCAGTAACTGTAGCCTACCTGTAATGTTCTCCGCTTATTATCCTCTGTATGGATCATGTAGGGCAGTAACTGTAGCCTACCTGTAATGTTCTCCGCTTATTATCCTCTGTATGGATCCACGCTCTGAGGGATAACTCACTGATGAATATTTCACATGCTTTGGAGAACAGAACCGGTGCTTCAGCACTTATCATCTGAAATAAACAGATTTTTTTCACAGTTTCATTATAAAGTGATTCTTGTTATATGTAAGTTTAGATATGAATTGTTTGATTTGAATTACTTTAAAATTTTAAATCTCAAATTGAAGTGTTTAACCATCGGAATACGATTTTAACTAAGGTTCCTATTGCACCCCACATTCTTTTACCGATCTTTGTAATCTAACTTGATAGAAGCAAAATTACTATTACTCCTGCTTTATTTGAAAATAAGCTTAAATTTTGATAAAAAGTACTTTTTAATAGAACCATCCATCTCGTCAATGCTCATTGTTTAAACAAGTTCTTAAAGTTTCAACTGTCACTGTAAAAAACCTAACATCTTTTCTGCCCTTAAATCTGACCATTATTTCAGGGTTCTAACCCACTTAATACCCAACATCTAACATAATAACTTAAGTTGACGAGAGTAAATGAATAGCTATCATACTGCCTTCTGACAATCTGTAAAAGCCAAATAAAATCGAGAGTTACATTATCATAAAATCAAGTGATTTGTTCTTTCTTTTTTTAGTGTGTCAGATTTGGGTTGGAAAGAGTAGCCTTGACCAGGATTCAAACCTCAGACTTCCGGCTTACCATGCTTATGCTCTACCAATTGAGCTACTGAGGCCACTGGAACAAAATCTTCTACATTAGAATATACAGTAAGCACTTACTTTGACATCTTCATCCAATTTCATGATCTTCTTTATACGGGCCAATGGTAGCTCTTGCTGTCGAAAGTGATCCTGATAATAATGAAAATGAAATGATTATCTAGTAATTTCAGACAATATACAAACATCACTGTAAAATAAGAATAAACTATTATGTGAGAGAATGTTGACTAAACAAAGAATAAAATCTCTACTACCGGTACTTTTACTCAATATAAATAGATCTAAAATCTTAAAGGTAGCTGCTCTGCAACAAAACAAATGCAAATCTGAATAGGCTACATAAAACAATTTCTGCATATGTCGATGTTGACCTGAAAGAAAAGGGGCTGACTTAAGTGTGCAAGACTAGCAGTGCCTTTTAATAATGTAGCTTTCAACTCTGCACATTTATGCTCTGTGCACATTTATGTTTATGTATCAATGGTAAGTAAAAGTTCTTGGACATGGTCCTTAGCTAGTAACAGTCCTATCAATAACATACATTTTTCAAATGTCTAATATCATCTGAGATTTTAGGCCAGAAGTTTTGCAGCATATTTGCAGCTTCTGTTGAGACTCCTGCTCCAGCAAAGTTTGAATCACCCATCATCTAGTGTGTTTGTCAGATCTCTCAACCTGGAAAATAAATTAACAACACGATTTTCACAGACCGCATAGAAACAAAGTATTACAAAAATCAACCTGTCACAAGTAGTGTTTCACAAATACAATGGTCAGAAAATTGGTCTCACTCTAAGTACAAGAGGGCCAATTGGCCCTAAATCGCTCACCTGTCAAACTTGACCTAGATGTCATTGAGAAACATTCTGACCATGTTTGAAGAAGATCGAACCAAAATTAAGACCGCTAGAGTGCAGACAAGATTTTTATATAATTTGACCTAGTGACCTAGATTTCAAGGTCACATAACCCAGTTTCAAACTTGACCTAGATATCATCGAAATATACTTTCTGACCAAGCTTGAAGAAGATCCAACCAAAATTAAGACCTCTAGAGTGCAGACAAGCTTTTTCCTTAATTTGACCTACTGACCTAGTTTTAATGGTCACATGACCCAGTTACGAACTTGATCTAGATATCATTGAGATAAACATTCTGACCAAGTTTAAAGAAGATTGCACCAAAATGAAGACCACTAGAGTGCAGACAAGATTTTTATATAATTTGACCTAGTGACCTAGATTTCAAGGTCACATGACCCAGTTTCAAACTTGACCTAGATATAAATGAGATAAACATTCTGACAAAGTTTCAGAAAGATCGGACCAAAATTAAGACCTCTACAGTGCAGACAAGCTTTTTCTTTAAATTGACCTACTGACCTAGTTTTAAGGGTCGCATACGAACTTGATCTAGATATCACTGAGATAAACATTCTGACCAAGTTTAAAGAAGATCACACCAAAATTGAGACTGCTAGAGTGCGGACAAGATTTTTCTGTAATTTGACCTAGTGATCTAGATTTTAAGGTCACATGACCCAGTTTCGAACTTGATCTAGATATCAATGAGATAAACATTCTGACCAAGTTTGAAGAAGATCGGATAAAATTATGACAGCTAGAGTGCAGACAACAATTGTGAATGGACGACGGACGGACGACGGAGGAAGGGTGATCACAAAAGCTCACCCTG
The DNA here is from genome assembly GCA_038501625.1 of Corbicula japonica. Lineage (NCBI taxonomy): Eukaryota > Metazoa > Mollusca > Bivalvia > Venerida > Cyrenidae > Corbicula > Corbicula japonica. The sequence goes on from JAZAYU010000008.1 coordinate 10,156,302, forward strand.
TCACTATGTGACAGGTGAGCTAAAAAGAAAAGACATGTAAAAATGAACAAATGACATAATTATGCTATTTCAACAAAAGAAGTGAGTGAAATCTGTCATCATGCTAAACTCACTTTCATGCTTAGAGCTCCATTTTTAAATTTTTTGACCACCAAAAAATGAAGTCATTGTTCTTATCAACAGTTTAAATGAAATATAAAAATTTTTGATTCAAAAATTTTGTTTATTTTTAAGGTGATTAAGCAGGACGACTTATTCTACCTTTCAATTGATTTCAGTAATTCTGCGTACCAATTTGTAATCAAACAATTAACAGAGCTAATTATTCTTTCATGCTCAAAGTAAGATGAGCAAGAAAGGTGTTTAATAACCATGCTATGGTCCATGGGTCATAACTTAATTATGTTAAGCTGATTGAAAAAAAAACAACAACAATTAAAAACATAATTTAAATTAGCATGAAGGATTCACCCAAAGGTGTCAATGTTTACTACATACCTATGATACCAGTCGGTAGCTTTGCAGTAACAAAACAACACAAATGGCTTACAAAATGTCAGAAACTTCATTATAATTAGGTGACAAGGAACAAAAATGACGTCACAAATTTAACAAAAATGGGGGTTTACACAGAATTTTTTTGTAGGAGTAGGAAGTAATATTTTACAATCAATTCACAACTTTGTTTACGTTACTTTCACCTGAGCCTGGAAGGAGACATTCCAATGGCTAAAAATTTATAGACGGACCAATAAATTGGTCAGAAAATGACGCCCAATCAAGTCAATCAGTTTCAACAGTCCCGCCAATGAAAATAAAGACTTGGTGATGTGCAGGAGACTATGAATGAAAAGAGAAATGTTACCGTACGAATCCTTTAATTAAAGATTTCGTTGGAACTAACAAAATTTTATCTACTTATGGAATTCTGTTAGAAATATAATGATTTTTATGGTCTTGATTTTTAGTTACCTCGCAAAATGGCGGATATTCTTCAGATTTAACTATGACAGCGCATGCGTGACCTACTTTTGATTGCATCCGGCTGAAAGTGGAATTTCCAAAAACAACACAATGCAGGTAAAAGCTGTGCCACATTTTGTACTTCTGTTAATTTTCTCTTTTTCTGTTACTTCAGGATAATCATTCATAGGTTATTAAAGTGTGGCGCTTACTCTAGATCTAGATATGGCTTGTTTCTGGGTATTTTTACAACACATAGTATTTTTTTGGGTCTCACTATTTGCCGACTAGAACCGACTAGAAGTTTATTTTAATAAATAAACAGACTAAAATGGGTAAATATGAAGAATAACATGATTATAAATGTATATTAATTAAAAAAAATGACAATATCGACCTTGATAGTTGATTATAAACGTTCGCGTACCGACCACAGAATTTACCGACTAGAGAATTTATCGACTAGAGATTGTGTGTATTTTAATTAATAAACAGACTAAAATGGGTATTTTAAAATATGAAGAATGACATGATTATAAATGTATATTAATTAAAAAAATGTTCTTCATCACAAAATCGACCTTGATAGTTGATTATAAACGTTCGTGTACCGACCAGATAATTTACCGACTAGAGAATTTACCGACGAGAGATTGTGTGTAGACCTATATTTAAAGAACAAATTCCGCTTAACCTGGGCTGAAGGATATAAAACTGAGCATGGAAATCAGTCTCGAATATCAAGCATCTGATTGGCTGAAATGGCGACTGGTGTATGACAATACCGACTACAGACTTACTGACGTAATTTTACCGACTAGAATACTGATTGATAATAAGTTTGTATTAAGAATAATTTATGTATTGTTTAAACCTATTTCGACTCCTCCGCAATCTCATCAGGTGGTGACCTATGCAGCAAGCTGCAAAGACAGATATCCCCACCATAGTTTTTTTTTATTTAAAAATAAAAATAAAATAACAATAAAACACATCCAGACTTACGGGCTTTTCATGGCAGCGCCAGAGGTCATCGTGTGTATGTATACATATTACTGTACATTTATTTTCTGTACTTCGGTGTAAACTTATTGGCTTTTCAGGGCAGCGCCAGAGGTCACCGTTTTCAAGTGTACAGATTTTTGTGGCAGTAAGGTATTAACTTACGGGCGTTTTACGGCCGCGCCAGAGGTCACCTTTTCTGCGATCTGCATATAGGTGTTAACTTACGGGCTTTTCAGGGCGGTGCCAGAGATCACCTTATGCTGTACTCATGTAGCTACGTAAGTGGCTACTCTGTATATAGAAGTAGCCACATTACTATCATATTAGTCATATGATTTTATTCAGTCTTTTTATGTTTTGGAAGTGATGACGCTTTAGAGTCGACAATTCTTCTCTTTTGACCAGGTTTTTAGCGACTGTTGATGCTTTTGGTATGAGAAGTTTGCCGTCAGTGGATGCCAAAGTTGTAAATGTTGGTTTCTTTTTGTTTCCGAAAGCTAGAAATTTCTTGAAAAGTAATTGTTTTTCTGTTTCAGTTTTTTTATGCCAAACAGCAATTGGAACTCGCAAACTTGATGCACTTGCTGCGAGTTCATAGTCTCCATGCCCATAAAGAGCTCCACGAAGCAGACTTTCTTGCAAGGAAACTTCTTTTTCCAGCATTTTAACTAGATCGGGCAATTTGGCAGGTTTCCAATTAACGTTCAGTTTGAACACATGGTTCATTGCCTCACAGTGGTTGTTTTTCCAGTTTATGGGAACCCTTTCGTCTTTTTTGTGTACATCATGGACAAACTCTTTGATGGCCGGGATTAGTTTGTCTGATAAATAGGAATTTGTAACTGCATTAAATTTTCTTTCGTTATTCACACAGGTGTACTTCTCCAGTCGTACCAATGCCAGTTTGTAATCATACATACCGTCTTTGTATGTACAAACTGAACAATGATACTCACAGGACTTTTTATCAAAAAATCCATGTCATCCTTCTTCAGGTTTTCACAGCGAACATGAACAAATTGATCACATGTATCGCATGCAACTCCTGAACGGACAACTTTTTTAGCGCAGACTCTACACAAAGCCATTTTTAAGAATATGGTGAGAATAGGTGGTTTTATCAACGTACAATGTATTATGAAGAACACGAAATGTGCACCTTCTCCTTGTTACTTTATAGTAGTGATAATTTTTACTCAAAGCTGATTAGCTTGTGAATAACGGCTTTTGTTTGCCGTCAGCGGCTTTTGTTTGCCGTAAGCGTGGCCGTTATTTGAGTGATACAAACAAATTAATTAAAGTTGTCAATGAAGGCTTGCACCAGCGAAAAGTAGTTAAGTGTTATCTGTCTACTTCTTAATAGTAGAAATGAAGAAAACAATAAATTAATGCTGTATTTTAATAATAAAATAGAGTTAAATATATGAAATTCTTGCCGTATAATAAAAGATATCAAGATATTTTTTTCGTTTTAGAATCAAACTCGCTTAATGAGATAGTTTTTAATCATTATTATTGTTATTATAAAATATTCTAGTCGGTATAATAAGTATTACTATAAATCTCTAGTCGGTGTATCTAACACTTCAAATCTTCCTATGAATTTATAAAAAAAGTGGAACACAATTCATGTAAGATATAAGTCATTTCATATCACTGTTATTATTAAAGATAGGGGCCTAAAGGTTTCTAGTTGGCATAAATAATACATAAGCCTCGTGTCGTTCTAGTCTAGTCGGTAAAATAAAACAACGCTGTTTGAAAATTATTTTATACATCATATATAACGTCCATTAATTTATTACATTTTACATTCATTAAGATATTTATTCTCACTATTTGTTTCTATACAGTATAATCTTAAAATGTACACACAATCTCTAGTCGGTATATTCTCTAGTCGGTACGTGAACGTTTATAATGAATGATTAATGTCGATCTCGTCATTAAACCTTTTATTTTAAGAGAAACAACATATTTATGTCTCCCCCCCTCTGGGGGAGACATATTGTTTTTGCCCTGTCCGTCTGTCACACTTCGTTTCCGCTCAATAACTCGAGTACCCTTTGACCCAGAGCCTCCAAACTTCATAGGATGATAGCCCTTATTGAGTAGAAGAAACCTAGTGATTTTGGGGTCAGTAGGTCAAAGGTCAAGGTCACAGTGACCCGAAGAGTGAAAACCGTTTCCGCTCAATAACTCGAGTACCCTTTGACCCAGAGCCTTCAAACTTCATAGGATGATAGCCCTTATTGAGTAGAAGAACCCTATAGATTTTGGGGTCAGTAGGTCAAAGGTCAAGGTCACAGTGACATGAAGAGTGAAAACCTTTTCCGCTCAATAACTCAAGTACCCTTTGACCCAGAGCCTTCAAACTTCATAGGGTGATAGCCCTTATTGAGTAGAAGAAACCTATTGATTTTGGGGTCAGTAGGTCAAAGGTCAAGGTCACAGTGACCCGAAAAGTGAAAAACGTTTCCGCTCAATAATTCGAGTACCCTTTGACCCAGAGCCTTCAAACTTCATAGGATGACAGCCCTTATTGAGTAGAAGAACCCTATTGATTTTGGGGTCAAAGGTCAAGGTCACAGTGACCCGAAGAGTGAAAACCGTTTCCGCTCAATAATTTGAGTACCCTTTGACCCAGAGCCTTCAAACTTCATAGGGTGATAGCCCTTATTGAGTAGAAGAACCCTACTGATTTTGGGGTCAGTAGGTCAAAGGTCAAGGTCACAGGGGCCCAAAGAGTGAAAACCGTTTCCGCTCAATAATTCGAGTACCCTTTGACCCAGATCCTTCAAACTTCATAGGATGACAGCCCTTATTGAGTAGAAGAACCCTGTTGATTTTGATGTCAGTAGGTCAAAGGTCAAGGTCACAGGGGCCCGAAGAGTGAAAACCGTTTCTGCTCCATAACTTGAGTACTCTTTGACCCAGGGACTTCAAACTTCATAGGTTGATAGCCATTATAGAGTAGAAGAACCCTATTGATTTTGGGGTCAGTAGGTCAAAGGTCAAGGTCACAGGGGCCTGAAGAGTGAAAACCGTTTCCGCTCAAAAACTGGAGTACCGTTTGATCCACAGCCTTCAAATTGCATAGGGTGATAGCCCTTTTTGATTAGAAGAACCCTATTGATTTTAGGGTCAGTAGGTCAGAGGTCAAGGTCAAAGGGGCCTGAAGAGTGAAAACCATTTCCACTCAATAATAGGAGTTCTATTTTACCCAGACCATTCAAACTTCATACGATGGATGTCCTTATTGAGTAGAGGACTCCTATTGATTTTGGGGTCAGTAGGTCAAAGGTCAAGGTCACAGGGGCCCCAAAGAGTAAAAACCGTATCCGGTCAATTACTGGAGTACCGCTTGACCCAGAGCATTCAAACTAAATAGGGTAATAGCCCTTATTGAGTAGAACAACCCTATTGATTATGGGATCAGTAGGTCAAAGGTCAAGGTCACAGGGGTCTGGGTGCAGGGGGGGGGGGGGGACGGCGCAGGGGGGAGACATGCGTTTTTCACAAAAAACATCTAGTTTTTAAATTAATATACATTTATTTCCATGTCATTCTTCATATTTACCCATTTTAGTCTGTTTATTTATTTAAATAAACTTCTAGTCGGTTCTAGACGGCTCTAGACGGTTCTAGTCCGTAAATAGTTAACCTACTTTCCTATATTTCCATCCCTTCATATAATCCCGTACCCCTTGAATAAACAACAATTAACAATAGGATGCGTGTACAAGAGAGTTTTCAAGATATTTTTAAGTTGCAGTTACAAAAATGAATTTACTGAAATTGATCTTAAAAATGGTGGGAAAACATATAATATTTATGATTTTATCCAAGAATCGCTTATCCAAAAACACACCATGTGCTAAAATAGCTTTTACAGGTCTAGGAAACGGCTGTTTTTACGGACTATCTTAAATTTATAGACTGTCTGTTTATTTATAGATAAATGTGTCTGTAAATTTATGGATAAGGGAGGTTACAAAAGTTGCCAAAAGTTTAAATCTTGGTTCTACACCACATTGCGATAAAAATGAATGAAAATCTACAAATAAATTAGTATTAAATATTGTAAATCAACATAACTTTTTTTAAAAGATCATTATTATGTTCAGATGATTGTGTGAAATGTTGTTAGATCATTGATGACCATGTTGGAGAAGAAATAGCAGTGTAAACAAACTTCTGTTCTTTTTGTTTATGCCCTATGCCATGCTCTTTGCTATCAGAATTAACAAAAATGCTTTAGGTTTGTGAATTTCTAAAATGTGTTAACTTTTGTATCAACCCTTGTCCATAAATTTACGGACACATTTATCTATAAATAAACTGACAGTCTGTAAATTTACAGACAGTCCGTAAAAACAGCCGTTTCCTAGACCTGTTTTTTTTTTTTTTTTTTGGCGTTCACCTTTTCGGCGTGTAAGCGTGGTGCTGCGCTTTTGGATAGGAGACCGCCATATACAGGCTCAGCACCTCCGACTTCGGATCTCCTTGCGGGTCCTCCTATACCGACACCCGCCGAATCGGTCGTAATGCTAACCCTTACACCCTGAGCGCCAAGGAGGGAAGCCATTACTACCATTTTTAAAGTCTTTGGTATGACCCGGCCGGGGATCGAACCCACGACCTCCCAGTCTGGAAGCGGACGCTCTACCTACTGAGCTAACCGGGCTGGTCTAGACCTGTTTTACTTAGATAATATTACAAAATTGATAAAAATGCATCAACAAAGTTTTGATCCCTACTTATCTGCATGGCATGAACACAAAAACAAGTTTGAAAAAGTGAAAACTCATTCCTCAAAGGTTCTTACAGCAAAGGACGTGTTTATAGGAATGTGGTGGCCATTTTTTTTTCACCAGAGGTGTGTGTCTGCTAAACAACAAAACATGCATATATAAGCATTGATTTTCAGTTTTAATGTTCCTTTTCATTGAAAAAAGAATGCTCTTTTGATCATCATGCTACTTTGACATTTATATTATCTTATTATGAAGTATTTGGCAAGAATTCCATAAGGGGGATGGAAATTCAGGAATAGGGAATACAAGTAATACTTTCTTACTGCAAGTAAGAAAACCGTACAGTTAGAATAAGTGTAAAAGAATATATTTTTTTAACCATTTAGTGCTAAATTTCAGAAAGAAGAAAAGCAGCTGGAAGTATCATTAGATTCACTCATACAGAGAGTCACTGAATTAAAGAACTCCACAGGTGCACTTATATTCAAGCTAGAGCATGAATATGAGACACTGAACTGGTATGATTTTCTACTTTTACAAGCTATATTTTCCTATCTTTTTTGGTGCCTACCAAGTTCTCTTTTGGATACTGGTGAACTACCTTGTAGATATTATTTGCAGGTGCTTCCAACCTAGATTATTGATTTAAGGTCACTGGTTAGTGAAAAGTAATTACATTATAAGTGGTAAGTAACAGAATGCCGCGATTGCCGCGTCATGTCACAGGTGGGAACCAGCATTCTGAAGCTTCAGTCCGATATTGATTACATTTACATTGATTATCAATGTAAGTGTAATCAATATCAGACTGAAGCTTCAGTCTCCAGACCATATTTCCTACTTATAATTGATAGCAGGGGTGGGGTCAATTACCGGAAAATGTAATTTAATTACAATTATTTTAAGAAACCCTTCAATTTAATTATGTCTCCCCCCCCCCCTCCCCTCTGGGGGAGACATATTGTGTTTGCCTTGTCCGTCTGTCCGCCTGTCACACTTCGTTTCCGCTCAATAACTGGAGTACCCTTTGACCCAGAGCATTCAAACTTCATAGGGTGATAGCCCTTATTGAGTAGGAGAACCCTATTGATTTTGGGGTCAGTAGGTCAAAGGTCAAGGTCACAGGGGCCCGAAGAGTGAAAACAGTTTCCACTCAATAACTCGAGTACAGTTTTACCCAGAGCATTCAAACTTCATAGGGTGATAGCCCTTATTGAGTAGAAGAACCCTATTGAAAAGGGGTCAGTCTGTTAAAGGTCAGGGTCACAGGGGCCCGAAGAGTGAAAACCGTTTCCACTCAATAACAGAAGTTCTTTTTCACCCAGAGCCTTCAAACTTCATACGATGGATGTTCTTATTGAGTAGAGGACACCTATTGATTTTGGGGTCAGTAGGTCAAAGGTCAAGGTCACATGGGCCCGATGAGTGAAAATGATTTCCACTCACTAACTGGAGTTTTATTTTACCTAGAGCCTTAAAACTTCATACGATGGTTGCTGTTATAGACTTGAAGAACCCTGTTGATTTCGGGGTATTTAGGCCAGAATTCAACATCACAGGGGCCTGTAGAGTTAATATATATATAAATGACACAAGCTTCCGTTTCAAAAAGGTGATATCTTTTCCTTGGCCTTCCTTCAATAGGGGGCAGAGGGGAGACATGCGTTTTTCACAAAAACAGATTCTAGTTACTATTACAATTACTCTGTGTTTTATATATAAATGTAATTAATTAAATTATGATTACTTTGTTCCATGTAATTAATTAAATTACGATTACATTGCTTTGAAGTACTAAGTATTATGGAAATGGATATTGAAGATTAAGATTTAAACCATTGTAAGTGCAAAACTAGGCTAACCATAACTCTATGAATATTTGAATATGATAAGTTAATAAGGTTTATTTCACCCGTTACGAACAGCACGAACAACAATCAATGAATCCCAACTCAGCCATCAAGTAAGAGCTAAATGTACAAGGCTGTATTTGATTTGCGCAGCAGTGAGCACTATACTGTTAGTTCATCTCAATCTTAATCCTCAAAAATGCAATACACCTGATAAAATCCTTGTGTCACTGAATGGCACTGTTATATTTCAGGATCATAAGGGACAGCAACTTTCAAATATCTGGCCAAACATATCTTTTTAAGCAATGTTAAAAGTATGCTGCAATTGTCTGGTAGATGTACTGCTATTACAACTCTAGTTTGATCATTATTATCACATAATTTTGACACTACATCATACACAGTCAAATGTTGGTGACAAGCACTCCTGGAATTAAGAGGTGCAAGGTGATGATTATAACACCTTATTTTTATCTAATACTTCTTATCAGAAGCATTAGGCTAAACAACACTGCTGTCTCATGTGAACAAAAAGAGGATACAGATTCATTCTTTTAGATGTAACCAACTGTATTAGAAACCAAAGATACCAAAACCTTTATGTGACTTACGTCACAAAAAATGTAAATTAAGTAAGTTTAAACTAAACTAGTGTTACCATTCAAATTGAAAGATTAAAATGAACCCAAGAAAGGTTGAATTGAAGAGGAATTTTTATTTAAGGTGGAACGCGACACTTTGCGAATTTTGAATTTCTTTATGAAATTTGGTATGATTTTTATTGACGATGATTCCAGCATGAATCCACAAACCGTTTTTCGATTAATGAATTAGTTGTTTAGATATTTACCTTCAATGTTAGCTATCAACGCCAGTTTTCTGCAGTGACGTCAACGACGCTCGCCGAACATTTTTTCGGGGCTGGCTGAAAATTGGGGTTTCCAATTTCATTTATTCTTTCACAGATGAATTGGCGCTGAAAATACCTTTCCGGTGATATAAGATTTAACATAATATGACCAGTTTTGACAACGTTGTGTACCGTTACATGCTGTTTTCGCGTTAAAAATGACGTCAAGTTTTGCCTTTTTTTCTGTCGACTTTTTCAAAATTGTGAAAAATTCCCGAATTTAATTTTGATTTTTTTGCTTAAAAAGTTTGAAAAAAGTAATTCAAATTGAATAAGTGATAAAATTTGGGGGTCACCGACTTAGTTATTGTGCTATTACCATTTTAAGTACCCATACCCCCTTTTGAAAAAATACGTTATTTTTGGAAATTTTAGAAAAAAAAATTAGTTCATTAATTAAAAACTTTGCCAAAAGACACCACAGAGGAAGTTGATATGAATTATCAAATAAAAATGACATCTTATCGATTTCTCTTTTGTTAATTTGTCAAAATATCTTTAAAAGCGCTACTACGGGTAAAAACGAACGTTCCAAAAAGTGTATAATACTTACGTCAATTATTTCTATTCGGACGTTACACTTATAATTATCAAGTATTTGGATGTTATACTTACAATTTCATAAATTCTGCTGTTTTCTTCTTATGTTATCAAAGCATTTTCGCAAAGGCGTGCTAACTTTATATAATAGTGTTCTTAATTACTAAAGAAACGCACAAGATTTCTTTGTAGTTATAGACATTTGATTTCAAATCGTTAGTCTATCCACATAATAGAAATACTGTAGCGCCTAAATTTGTGCGCAGTGACGCCTCAAATAATTTAAAAAATATATTTCGTAGCCCTAGCAGATCTATAAATGGAATATCTTTCGATTCTAATTAGCTAAGTGCCTTATTTTGTCTTGTAAAAAGTTAAAGGGATGACAATTCATCCATCAGTCGTGCGTATGTTTGATTTTATTCCCATTATTTTCTGCAAATATACATCTGTTTTTTTTTGCTTGTAAGCTGCAATTTCAAATGGTTGACATTGATTTTACCTACATATAAGGTATTTTTTTTACTGTTCCATGATGGGATGCTCCATTAGCGCGGTCGTGCGTCTGTAACTGTATTTCATTTACCCATATACATTGTACTTCATATTGTGCAAATTCTAAATTCTTTTATTATTATCGAAGAGTTCACAGTTTTCTTATAAAAAGCGTCAAAGAAATTATGGCAAACAATACCCAGGTTGTTAAGGGGTATGTTGCTTGAACTTTTGTTTGTGACAGTGAGAATCGCACACAGTGAGAAACGGCACAACAACGGTGAAGGCCACGGTGCGGAGGTTTGGAATATGCCCCTCGTTGTCTTGTTTTAATGTACTTTCTCGGAAACGGCTGTGACACATATACTGACCAAGCAACATGAGCTTCCTGTACGTGTCTGTTTCTTGTCCGCCATAGATTGCTAAAAAAGTTTAAGACTGGCGATTCCGTGCTTATGTGCCGTGTCTGTGGTTATGCGCAATATGTGATTTTCACTGTCTCGACAATTAAAATAGAAAGGTATCACGAAACAAAGCAGCATCAGACAGAGAAATTGAATTGAATTGCTGTAAAAATTGATTTAGAAATAATCAGAAATTCGTTTAACCCTTTCTTATAATATATATTTACGCGTTTTATAGCATTAGCAAACAGCGTAGATCCAGATCAGCTGGCACATCCGATCTAATCGATTTTTCTTTTTATATTTTGTCTGATCAGGATCTGCACTGTTAGCTTTTTCGTCAGAAATAACCTTATAAATTAAAAGCGAACAGTGTAGATCCTTATCCTGTTCGGGATCTACACTGTTCGTCCTTTCCATATATTTGTTTATATGGAAAACGGGGTTAAGTGAAATTTAAAAATTAAAATTTACAATACTGCAAACAATTTCTGAATATAGACCGCAGTCTGTGTTGTCCTGTGATTTTTGTTTTGTATTATAACAGAAGCTACTGTGATGCAATAATTAAACATTGCATTATTTCCCTTATTATAAATTAATTGAGATTTTGCGTTATATGAATAAGTTGTAAAAATTTTACACAGATAGACTGGTTATAGACTGTTTTTCATCCACACTGAAAATACCTAGTGTGTCAATAAATTTGATTTGTGGGATCAAAATTTTCATAACGAGTCAGTCGTAATGAATCGAACCAAATGAAGCAAATACAATTACATGTATAAAGACAGGTTTTGCTCTGAAAGTTTGTATTTTATTTCTGTAGTAGCATTTTATTTCGCAGGACCAGTTTTCGCACATAAGCAATTGCGGTGCCATAAATTTGCGCAGTTACATGTATATTACTCTCAGAAGCATTCATGATAAGCAAGCACACGGTTGAAATTCACTGCACTTTTATTTCGCGCACGTTTTCTAGTGCGAATTACGCGAAAATTAAACCCGCATGAACTATAATGATACGACAGTATCTCCCGAGGTTTCTCATAGCAGTTAGCCTTATGACGAGGATTTAGCCGAAAAGCCGAGTTTAATAATATAACTTTAAAATTATCGTATAACAATATGTAAGGCATGCTGACAAAATAACACCAGAGGGAACGTTTCTTAACAATGTAAAACTCCAAAAATTGTGAAATTATCGTGTGAATTTACCTGCCCCTTAAAGCAGCGCATATTGTGTAAAGATATGTTTTATTCATTTTTTGTTCTTCTTAAATTGCTATAAGTCATTGTAATTGCTGTAATATTGTAGAATTTGAATAAAGAGTCATAAATTTACGGAAACGTCACTTTACTTTACACATTTTTTAAAAGGGGGAGGTTTGCTGAAAACGACCATGGCGCAATAACGAAGTCTGTGACCCCCAAATTTTATTCGCTTAATCGATTGGAGTTGATAGCTAACTTTGAAGGTAAATATCTAAACAACTATTTCATTAATCGAAAAACGGTTTGCGGATTCATGCTGGAATCATCGTCAATAAATACCATACCTAATTTCATAAAGAAATTCGAAAATTCGCAAAGTGTTGCGTTCCACCTTAAAGTGAACAACAATCAGTTAAGATACACGGCAGACTGCTCTGTTTGATCTGTTTGAATTGTTTACATAAACATACAGTCAGTGACTTATTTATGAATCAAAAACATGATTTAAGATTTTTCTTGTGAAAACGTTCATTCACTGAATGGATACAGTATTTGCTGAGACTAAGAAGAGAAATAGTAAAAATCATCAAATCATAGCAGCTTCATTAACCATCCAAATGTCATTGAAAGTAATTGAATGTAATTAGCTCAATCACACATATTTTTTATAAAGTAAATAATTACACTATGATTACAAATAATTGTACAATTGTTTGATTACAAATTACATTTGATTACTTGATGAAATGCAATTAATCACACCAAATTATGATTACATTTTTCAATTACCCCATCCATGATTGATAGTTTACTGGACAATATCCCTTTTGTAAAACTTCCATAGTGGTAATAGGGGTTTTCATTAATTTAACTCCATGTCATGTTTTATGCACAATGTACAACAACACAAGCAAAGAATATCTTCATGAAAGAAAATACTGCACATTGTAGATAATTTAAAATAAAGCTATACCAGTATTTTTAGCTCACCTGAGCACTTGTGCTCATGGTGAGCTTTTAGGATCGCCCTGTGTCCGTTGTGCGTCATCAATTTTTGCTTTAAACAACATCTCCTCTTAAACCCCTGTGCCAAAGTTGATGAAACTTGCCACGGATGTTCCTTGCATGAAGCTCTTCCAAAGTTGTTCAAAGAAATCAATTCCATGCAGAACTCAGGTTGCCATGGCAACCGAAAGGAAAAACTTAAAAAATCTTCTTGTCTGAAACCACAAGGCCTAGAGCTTAGATATTTGGCATTTAGCACCCTCTAGTGGAACTCTACAAAGATTGTTCAAATTGTTTCCCTGGGGTCAAAATTGGCCCCGCCCCAGGGGTCACTTCATTTTATATAGACTTATATAGGAAAAACTTTAAAAATCTTCTTGACTGAAACTACAAGGCCTAGAGCTTAGATATTTGGCATTTAGCACCCTCTAGTAGAACTCTACAAAGATTGTTCAAATTATTTCCCTGGGGTCAAAATTGGCCCCGACCCAGGGGTCACTTCATTTTATATAGACTTATATAGGGAAAACTTTAAAAATCTTCTTGTCTGAAACCACAAGGCCTAGAGCTTAGATATTTGGCATTTAGCACCCTCTAGTGGAACTCTACAAAGATTGTTCAAATTATTTCCCTGGGGTCAAAATTGGCCCTGCCCCAGGGGTCACTTCATTTTACATAGACTTGTATAGGAAAAACTTTAAAAATCTTCTTGTCTGTAACCACAAGGCCTAGAGCTTAGATATTTGGCATTTAGCACCCTCTATTGGAACTCTACAAAGTTTGTTCAAATTATTTCCCTGGGGTCAAAATTGGCCCCGCCCCAGGGGTCACTTCATTTTATAAAGACTTATATAGGAAAAACTTTAAAAATCTTCTTGACTGAAACCACAAGGCCTAGAGCTTAGATATTTGGCATTAAGCATCCTTCAGTGGTACTCTACACAGATTGTTCAAATTATTTCCCTGGGGTCAAAATTGGCCCAGCCCCAGGGGTCACTTCATTTTATATAGACTTATATAGGAAAAACTTTAAAAATCTTCTTATCTGAAACCACAAGGCCTAGAGCTTAGATATTTGGCATTTAGCACCCTCTAGTAGAACTCTACAAAGATTGTTCAAATTATTTCCCTGGGGTCAAAATTGGCCCTGCCCCAGGGGTCACTTCATTTTACATAGACTTATATAGGAAATCTTTAAAAAGCTTCTTCTCACAAACCACAATGCGTACAGCTTAGATATTTTGTAAGTAGCATTGTCTAATAGATGTCTACTAAATTTGTTCAAATTATGTCCCCTGGGCCAAAATCTGCCACGCCCTAGGGTTCTCTTGGTTTACATACAGTTATATAGGAAAAACATGGAAAATCATTTTTCTCCGAAACTAATAGGACTAGACCTTAGATATTTGGTGTTGAGTATTTTGAAGAGACCCTTTACCAACATTGTTTAAATGTTGGCCCTGGGGTCAAAATTGGCCCTGTCCTGGGGGCCCTAAATATGGTAAAAAAGGAAAACTTTAAAAATCTTCCTACTGGAAACCTCAATGCCTTAAGCTTACATATTTGGTATGTAGCATTGTCTAGTGGATGTCTACCAAGTTTGTTCAAATTATGTCCCCTGGGCCGAAATTGGCGACACCCCAGGGTTCTCTTAGTTTACATTTATTTATATAGGAAAGCATGAAAAATCATTTTTATCCGAAACTAATAGGACTAGACCTTACATATTTGGTGTTGAGTATTGTGAAGAGACCCTTTACCAACATTGTTTAAATGTTGGCCCTGGGGTCAATATTGGCCCCGCCCCAGGGGCCCTTAATATGTAAAAAGGCAATTTTTAAAAATCTTCTTACTGGAAACCTCAATGCCTTAAGCTTAGATATTTGGTATGTAGCATTGTCTAGTGGATACTTACCAAGTTTGTTCAAATTATGTCCCCTGGGCCAAAATTGGCCACGCCTCAGGGTTCTCTTAGTTTACATTGATTTATATAGGAAAACATAAATAATCATTTTTCTCTGAAACTAATGCGACTAGACCTTAGATATTTCGTTTTGAGTATTGTGAAGAGAACCTTTACCAGCATTATTTAAATGTAGGCCCTTAGGTAAAGCTGAGAGTACTTTTGTACTCAGGTGAGCAATATAGGGCCATCATGGCCCTCTTGTTTAAAACATGGGTTAACTCACCTTGATATTGGTCTTCACTGTTTGCCGTTCAGTAAACAATAATTTAGTAAAGCACTCCTACGAATAATGAAATAAGTTAAACTAGCATATTTTCAATTAAAGATGAGCCCATAGTCTCAATTTACTGAATATGAAAAAGATTATCTGTAAATGAGTTTATTATTGCTAACAAAACATTTCTTATTTAATCTTTTACAGGTTTTATTGTTTTTGCGAACTGTGTAGACCCAGATCAGATGGCACATTCCTGCCTGTCTAATCAGAATCTATGCACACTGTTTTGCTTCTTGGTCAGAAATAACATGATAAACAAAAAACTGAACAGTGTAGATCCTGAACAGATGGCACGGATGTGCCAGCTAATCTGATCTACACTGTTCGCCCATGGTAACAGTCATTTCCAATGGTGTAGATGGTTAAATCATTGACCACTGAATGTATTTAAATCAATTGTTTATAGAGTGACTTCCAGAAATGTATAAATTAACATGGATGATCATCAAAATAATCTTGGTACCTTTTCCCTGCAGGCCTTCACTTCTGGACAACTTTGCTCTACTATCTGGACAGTTGAACTCACTTTGGCGGGTGTTAAAGAGTGACAAAGTTCCTGCTTTGAAGAATCAGCTGTTGTTACCGCTAGTACTGTCTCCAGAACCAGATGAAAACTTAGGGGTCTGTTCAACACTGGTTTCCAGAAATTTTACCTATTGAACTGGGTTAGAGTAGAGGAAATAACAACATCACTACTGCACCAAAATATCACTTTTGATCTTTCAGACTATAATATTTCAGTATGCTATATACGTTTACAATCAAAAGCTCCAATTGATTACTTTTCGTTTATAATTGTTTATAAGATACACATTTACAGTTCATCTATCATAAATTGCCTGTGACAGTATGAGATTATTGGTTTAAACCTTTTTGACATGGACAAAATGATCACAAATTATCTTTTATTTTGCAACATATACATATTATGTGTATAAAATTCAGTTTTGCAGATATTTATTTTGTTTTAACTAGCACCTTGTCAAGGAACCATTTAAAGCACCCGCTTTATTCTTGTTTTATTTCAAAGGGCCGCTGTACCAGTATAGGATTTTTTAATTGCCTCCCTTTCAGTTAAATACCTTCGGCAGCGGTGTAAGGAACTAATGTATAATTCATTGTAGGAAACACTAAATAAACATAAACAAATGGGAAATTCTTGAACAGCTTGTAAGATCAAATAATAATCAGGGATTATAGTCAATAATCTTGTGATTAATTCAATGAATATCTATTAGTGTTCAGTTACTTTTATGTGATTTTCTAAATATAACAGAGAAAATAAAGGTTTTATGGACCTTTAAGAATTACTTGCTGTATTTATAAGTAGACAGATCATCACTTGTTAATTTGTTGTAGAAACTCACTGAGGGTAGAGTTCTGATGTTTAATCATGAAGTTGCCCCTAACTACCTGAGAACCAAACCTCAGCCAGAAGTTGAAGAGAGAACACAGCAGTTGGTCAACAAAGCTCAACAGATCACACAGGATTTAGCTCAGGTCAGTACTGCTACGTGTTTTCTGACTGAAATTCTATGCCAAGTATGTTAACCCTGTAGTACTTGGGATGTGGCTATTATCCATGGGCGTACAGTGTAGATCCAGATCTGCTAGCACATCTGTGTTGACAGATAAGGATCAACACCGTTCACTATTTGATTACTTTAGTTATTCTGACCAAGAAGCAAACATTATAGATCCTGATCAGATGGCACGGATGTGTTGGCTGATCAGGATCTACACTGTTTGCACATGCCATTTTATATGAAAAAAGGTAAACAAAATCTTTACCGGATATGTTTAAAACATTGCATATACCACATGAGTCTATTACTTTTTGGAAATTCGTTTTTTATGAAATTCAACTTTAATAAACATATTTCATACATTTCAGAAACACTTGAACAATCTGAATAAAGTAACAAGCAACTTGCTGGATATAATAAACTCAACAAGAGAAGAATGGGAGAATGATTCAAGTAAGATGTCTGGATCTAAGTTTCTTTTGAAATTTATTATTCACCTGCCCAGCATTCAATTACAAACAGTAAACTTGTGTATGAGGTTTAAATATTGCAGGTCTTCAACCCTGAACCTTCAGTTTGAGGCAAGATGTTTTACAGTGATTTATGTACTAGATATATTCGATGAATTGCGAACAGTGCAGATTTGACTGTGCTGAGGTGCAGGCTGATCTATGTCTACAGACTCTACACTGGTCACAAATAGCTTTGTTTGGTGCTTGAAGGTTTAACCCTTTCTTTTATATATACGCATTTTCACGCATGTGTGACCAGTGTAGATCCAGAGCAGCCGGCACATCCTTGCCGTCTGATCAGGATCTGCACTGGTCGCATTTTGGTTAAATATAACATGATGAATCAAAAAGCCAATAGAGCAGATTCTTATTAGTTGGCACGGATGTGCCGGCTGATCTGGATCTACATTGATTGCCAACGCAAAATAGGTGTGTCTATGGAGGAAAGTGTTAATATCATTGCGACCGACAATAGTGCAAAAACCACCAGCTTACATTAATTGGCACTTACTTAAGAAAATCCAAATACTCAGAACTCTGTTATTTTTTAGAAACTTACTTGTTATCTTAATCACATTATTTCTCAACACCCCCACCAACCAGCATGAAGAAAAAGCCTCCACTCCTGAGAAACATTACCAGTTTTATTCATCACACAGAACTAAAAACAGAATAACTGCTGGTAAATACACCTTCAGGAAATAGCTGCAGCTGGGAAATAACCATTGAGACATAACTGCAGCTGGTGAAAATACCTTTCAGGAAATAGCTGCAACTGAGAAAAACACCTTTGGGAAATAGCTTCAGTAGGGAAATAAGTACTCTTTTGGAAAACAGCTGCAGCTGTTAATTAAACCTGTATTAAAGTACCTCAGAATTATTGTTTCACAAAACTGCTCACAGGCAATGGAGCTTGTTCTGTATGAGCACAACATTAAACGATACCAATCATATTAAACTATAAGTCATTACACCATTCCAGCAACTTTTTTCCAAGATTACGAGGGGTGTTCATTAAATAATGTAACTACCTTATTATCTCTGATGTTTATTGTCTGATGCGGTTTATTTTTTTACAGTCCCTCAAAGTACTCTCCTCTCTCTACACACAGTTCAAGATAAAGGCATAAATATAATGAAGATTTAATGTGTATTTCATATTTATTTTTCACTGCAGTTGTTTGAGCAATGATAAATATTTATATTGGGACATCAGAAAGTTCACCATCAAAATCATTATGTTTATGGTACTTGTATAGAGCTTGAGGTTAATTATCTCTTTCCCCCATATGTACGCATTTATACGCATGTGCGACCAGTGTAGATCCATATCAGCTGGCACATTCTGTGCTGTCTGATTAGGATCTGCAATGGACGCATTTTGGTAGAAACAAATAAAAAAGCAAACAGTGCAGATCCTGATCAGACGGCATGGATGTGCCGGCTGATTTGGATCTACACTATTCGCCCATGCAATAAAGATGTGTCTATGGTGGAAAGGGTTATTAATATCATGTGAATAATGCATAACACAAGAATCCCATATTGATAAGAATCATGTGCCTCTTAAAACCAACTGTAATTTTTACCATTTAGGTCACAAAAGTAATCAGCCACAAACCTCGTCCATTACTGACACCAACAGCCTTGTTGCCGCCGCTCTGTTTGGAAAAGGGTTGAAGCAGAACCGAGGTCGAATGCCTGAATCTCCGCAAGCAGGAATGCCACAGCAGCAACAACAGAAATTACAAAGTATGATGTTGAGTATAGCCCTAGTTGTTCTGGGACTGTTAGAATAGAATAGGCAGATAATGTAGGCAAACTGAAAGTTCGTCTTGCACAACATGTGTCTTCTGATTGCCGTCGTCACCCTTACACATTTTTATTTGATGTCTAATGGGAACCCATGTGACTCCACTTACTCAATCTTCACCAAACTTAGTCAGAATGTTTCTTATATAATTTCTTTATTAACCAGCCAGATTACTCCCGTCACTCGTAAATTGTGGCCATTTAATTGCCATTATTTGACCCAGTTAGTAATATTCTATGACTTGGAAAGCCTTTTTACAGTAATCATTAAACTTCATCAAATTAAATGTTTATTGTCAAAATACCTCACAAACACACTTGGCTAAATTAGCTTACTGGCCGGCTTGCCTGAATTGCTGAGGAGTTACACCCCTTTCATTTCAGTTATTTGAACAAATTTAAATACTTTTATCTGGTCTTCATGATACTTGACTGAAGAATGTTATGGACATAATACCTCACAAAAAATGTCTGCTGTCCAATTGGAGCAATACTTATCAATCTTTACCAAATTAGTAATAATATGTTAGCCAGGTAGATAACATATGTTCCATTTGATCAGGATCTATACTGTTTGCTTTAAGATTCATAAGATCATTTCGGACCAAGAAGCAACCAGTGTGCCAGCCGATCTGGATCTACACTATTTTGCAAATGCAATAAAACCTGTATATATGTATATGGAGTAAAGGGTTAAGTACTGCTCAGCGCGGCTGTTCAGTGAATAAATTCTTGCAGGATCACCCTATGCATTAAGTAAAAAACAGAATGCCAGATTTTTTACAAGTAAATATTGTTGAATTTTATCATTTGTTTCATGTTTTGAAATATAAGAGTATAATTAAATAAAAATCAGAAATCAATTAATAGGAATTATTCTGACTTGCTTTGCTCATAAAAAAATCTGACTTCTTTTACGGAAAACAACCTCTTGGGTAGTAATAGATTTAAATAAAAAATTACTACCAGATTCAACTACATTTGCTCAAGCGATTTGCAGAGACCATGTGGCCACATATTCACATAAATTTCATTATCTTTGTTTTAAAAGCATATATATTGACAACTTTCAATAGTTATTGTCAAATCGTTTGTATTGTGTTTTACTTGCTTCCATGTGATGCAGTTTTGCAGAACTTCTTTATTAGTCATCAATTAGGTGGTAAGTTCATCTCCAAACAAGATACCTGCCATGTGTTTTGTGAGGTAGTTTAAAATGGAGTAAATACATATTTAAATTATCATTAAAGAGAATACAATTCATTTAGTGGTAATTAACTGTGGGTTTATGTAACATAACATATAATTTATTCATTATGAGCATTAAATGACAATGCAAATTTATTGCTGTCATAACAAAAAATGCCAAAAAACATAATGTATGATTTAATGGAATCAGTAAACAAAGATATTACAGTATATAAATTCATGTGTATCAGTTTTCCCAGAAATTTTACACATACTTTGTAGATATCAATTTTGAGGTATCCATTTTCTGATGAGGGTAACATGTTGATATAGATTTTCAGAGAAATGTGAACGCACTGCTGATGTTGTTATATCAAGTACATAAAATAACCATAAACATTCAAGCATTATCTTCATTATTGTAAATTTAACAAGTGAAGAGGCAGTTTAGTCCTAAATTGACAATTTGGAGTTCAAAGATCTGAGTCAAGAAGGCATTCAAATCAAAAAGAAACCATTACCCCTGGGATACAACTTATATTTGATGGGTGAATGCTTTAGGTACACCTGTGCCATCTGATCATGATCTGTTTGCTTTTAGATTAGTAAAGTTATTTCTGACCAAAAGGTGAAAAGTGTAGATCAGGATCATATGGGGAGCGTTACGGGAAATGGTGCATTTGGTCATACATTTTTTGTATTTTTAAAATTTTAGTTGTTACTATATTTGGAAAGATCTTACAATTATCTATTATTTTCCTTTAAAATATTGGCAATTTTATTACACATATTGACAACATTATTTTATTTTTACCGCGAAATGAATATTAAGTTATGTTGTCTGCTCAACTTAATGACGTCATTTCAAAAATTGACGTCAAATGCCCGAATGTACCTTTTCCTGTGACGCACCCCATATGACATAGATGTGCTGGATCTACACTATTCACCCATAAGATAAAAGCCATATAAAAGCCAGCGGTAAAAGGTTAACTTACTAGGAGGAAAATATAAACCTACATTGGTTATGACGATTAGTTGACCCCTGGTCCCAAGATCATAAAACAACAAAAACAGCATTTCAGGCTGTCAGATGCTTGAGATTTGAGCCTGGTCTTCAATCTTAGTTTTATGATCTTTATATACAGTGACTTTTATTAAGATAAAAAAAATTGTTGACTTACAGCACAGAACTCAGTATTAGGATTTGTATGATCAGTAGATCCTCTTAACCATTCACTCCATATATACACATTTATTGCATGAGTGAACTGTGCAGATCCAGATCAGCTGGCACATCCGTGCCATCTGATCAGTATCTGCACTGTTGGCTTTATGATTTATGAGTTTATTTCTGACTTAAAAGAGAACAGTGCAGATCATGATCAGACAGCACTTATGTTCTGGCTGATCTGGACATTTAATGCTTGCACATGCATAAAAATGCTTAAACTTGCAGTACAGGGTAATTGATTTTGTGGTCAAAACATCATTATTGAAGGTAATGACAAACTTTATAGTTTTTGGGTCATTTCAGATCATCTACTAAACAGCAGTTGGTTCTACTATCACTAAACTAATTGTGAATAAAGCCAGTTGTTTTCATCAGTTGTTTTGGTGGTCCAGATGTAAAGGACATGATGACCTTCATTATGTCTCCCCCCCTCTGGGGGAGACATATTGTTTTTGCCCTGTCCGTCTGTCCACGTCCGTCTGTCCGTCAGTCTGTCTGTCACACTTCGTTTCCGCTCAATAACTCGAGTACCCTTTGACCCAGAGCCTTCAAACTTCATAGGGTGATAGCCCTTATTGAGTAGAAGAACCCTATTGATTTTGGGTCAGTAGGTCAATGGTCAAGGTCACAGGGGCCTGAAGAGTGAAAACCGTTTCCGCTCAATAACTGGAGTACCGTTTGACCCACAGCCTTCAAAATTCATAGGGTGATAGCCCTTTTTGATTAGAAGAACCCTATTGATTTTGGGGTCAGTAGGACAAAGGTCAAGGTCACAGTGACCCGAAGAGTGAAAACCGTTTCCGCTCAATAACTCAAGTACCTTTTGACCCGGAGCCTTCAAACTTCATAGGATGACAGCCCTTATCGAGTAGAAGAACCCTATTGGTTTTGGGGTCAGTAGGTCAAAGGTCAAGGTCACAGTGACCCGAAGAGTGAAAACCGTTTCCGCTCAATAATTTGAGTACCCTTTGACCCAGAGCCTTCAAACTTCATAGGGTGATAGCCCTTATTGAGTAGAAGAACCCAACTGATTTTGGGGTCAGTAGGTCAAAGGTCAAGGTCACAGCGGCCCGAAGAGGGAAAACCGTTTCCGCTCAATAATTCGAGTACCCTTTGACCCAGAGCCTTCAAACTTCATAGGATGACAGCCCTTATTGAGTAGAAGAACCCTATTGATTTTGAAGTCAGTAGGTCAAAGGTCAAGGTCACAGGAGCCCGAAGAGTGAAAACCATTTCTGCTCCATAACTTGAGTACCCTTTGACCCAGGGACTTCAAACTTCATAGGTTGATAGCCATTATAGAGTAGGAGAACCCTATTGATTTTGGGTCAGTAGGTCAATGGTCAAGGTCACAGGGGCCTGAAGAGTGAAAACCGTTTCCGCTCAATAACTGGAGTACCGTTTGACCCACAGCCTTCAAAATTCATAGGGTGATAGCCCTTTTTGATTAGAAGAACCCTATTGATTTTGGGGTCAGTAGGACAAAGGTCAAGGTCACAGGGGCCTGAAGAGTGAAAACCGTTTCCACTCAATAATAGGAGTTCTATTTTACCCAGACCATTCAAACTTCATACCATGGATGCCCTTATTGAGTAGAGGACTCCTATTGATTTTGGGGTCAGTAGGTCAAAGGTCAAGGTCACAGGGGCCCCGAAGAGTAAAAACCATATCCGGTCAATTACTGGAGTACCGCTTGACCCAGAGCATAGGGTAATAGCCCTTATTGAGTAGAAGAACCCTATTGATTATGGGATCAGTAGGTCAAAGGTCAAGGTCACAGGGGTCTGGGCGCAGGGGGGGGGCGCAGGGGGGAGACATGCGTTTTTCACAAAAAACATCTAGTATTGAATTTGTTTTTCATTTTTTTACTTTATTTTAGTGTGAAGATTTATTTATAAGAGTGTCAGTAACCATCAAATCAAAATTAGTTTATACCTGAAGATCAGTTGTGAGGTTTTGTTGGTCGCAAGTTGAAAATGAGCTAAAACGCCCAACTTAACTTCGACTATGTTGTCATTTGTAAACAGTAGAAATTGTTTTTCTTCTTTAAGTTAATTGGCCTGATAATATTTTTAGAACACAACCTTGTGAAACTTAATGACACATAATAAATTATTATTTTTAATTATCTGCAATCTTTTCAAAGATTAACTTCCTACTTAATGTGGCCATGTTCTAAGATATTTTGTTAACAATGTAAGGCAATCATGATTTTTAGATTGAAAAAAAAACAACATGATCATTATTTCCAAAATTAGAAAGTCAGTACCATGGGTCATGTCTCAATCTAGAGCAGGGAATTCAATGTGATTGATTAACTAGATGACTGTGTCAGTGTGCCTTAAACAGAGCAGCCTACTCCACTGTCTGCCAAACCATTTAGCTAACTCATTTATCCATATTAAATTACTGCTAAAATGTATTTTCCAAAATGAGAAAACAAAATGACCTACGTAATACAGAGACAGAAATGGGCAATTATTTAATGTGGTTCTAGAATGTGAAAATCCTGTAGAATTTGAATGTTCCACATTTTGTTTATAGCCAATAAAATATATACTAGTTGCGTCAGAACTTTCATGCCAAGTGGCATTAAAGTACAGAATCTTGATCATTAAAAAGCAGACATGTCCTGTACAACATATTTATGACCTTTCTTTACTGTCATGGAATCAGGTGAGAGAAGGGAATTATGAGATGGTTTATCCCTTTACTCCATATTATATACCTGTACACGCTTTTACACATGTTACACATGTGCCACCATTGTAGATCCAGATCAACCAGCACATGATGCTATCTAATCTTGATCTACACTGTTTGCAATATCTATGGATTAAAGGGTTAAACTCAGTTTCTTATGATTGTAATTTGGAGTTTAAATTGAATACTTGAAAGCTTTTTGTGTCGCCTGTGATAGCAGGTAGACACATAGGGATCCTATTGTCCGGTGTCGGCGGCGGCGGTGCAGCGGCGGTAGTGCTGTCATCCGGTAGTCCCCCAACTTTAACCTGAAACTTAATGTTGCCTATAACTTTGAAAGTACTTGTCCTCAATAATTTTTGAGTTATGCCCCTTTCAAATGCAACTTGAACGTGAAACTTAATGTTGCCTATAACTTTGAAAGTACTTTTCCTATTCACTTCATACTTGGAATATATCATCAGCAAGAACAATGCCTTCTGTGACAACAAGAATGATAACTCCAGTTTCAATATTTTTTGAGTTATGCCCCTTTCAAATGCAACTTAAACGTGAAACTTAATGTTGCCTATAACTTTGAAAGTACTTGTTCTATTAACTTCATACTTGGAATATATTATCAGCACGAACAATGCCATCTGTAACAACAAGAATGATAACTCCAGCTTCAATATTTTTTGAGTTATGCCCCTTTCAAATGCAACTTTAACCTGAAACTTAATGTTGCCTATAACTTTGAAAGTACTTGTTCTATTAACTTCATACTTGGAATATCCGCATACAATAATACTGTGGAACTCCCTGCCCACTATAGTAGTCATGCAGCCTAATCTTGCAAATTTCAAGAAGGCTTTGCATGCAACAAACAGACCCTAAATGACTGGAGGTGTTTTTATCTTTTATCTATCACTGCTGACTCTTATCAGCCTTTTACCCTTTTGCACTCATCTATTTAACACTTGCACTGATGCGCACCTGCCAAAAATACCATTTGTTTGGGAGTTCGGCAGTATTTATAGATAGATATGGAATACATTATCAGCACGAACAATGCCATCTGTGACGACAAGAATGATAACTCCAGTTTCAATATTTTTTGAGTTATGCCCCTTTCAAATGCAACTTTAACCTGAAACCTAATGGTGCCTATAACTTTGAAAGTACTTGTTCTATTAACTTCATACTTGGAATATATTATCAGCACGAACAATTCCATCTGTGACGACAAGAATGATAACTCCAGTTTCAATATTTTTTGAGTTATGCCCCTTTCAAATGCAACTTAAACGTGAAACTTAATGTTGCCTATAACTTTGAAAGTACTTGTTCTATTAACTTCATACTTGGAATATATTATCAGCACGAACAATGCCATCTGTGACAACAAGAATGATAACTCCAGTTTCAATATTTTTTGAGTTATGCCCCTTTCAAATGCAACTTTAACCTGAAACTTAATGTTGCCTATAACTTCGAAAGTACTTGTCCTATTCACTTCATACTTGGAATATATCATCAGCATGAACAATGCCATCTGTGACGACAAGAATGATAACACCAGTTTCAATATTTTTTGAGTTATGTCCCTTTCAAATGCAACTTTAACATGAAACTTTATGTTGACTCTAACTTTGAAAGTACTTGTCCTTTTCACTTCATACTTAGAATATATCATCAGCATGAACAATGCCATCTGTGACGACAAAAATGATAACTCCAGTTTCAATATTTTTTGAGTTATGTCCCTTTCAAATGCAACTTTAACCTGAAACTTAATGTTGCCTTTAACTT
The DNA here is from genome assembly GCA_038501625.1 of Corbicula japonica. Classification (NCBI taxonomy): domain Eukaryota; kingdom Metazoa; phylum Mollusca; class Bivalvia; order Venerida; family Cyrenidae; genus Corbicula; species Corbicula japonica. The sequence goes on from JAZAYU010000008.1 coordinate 10,182,458, forward strand.
TGAAAGTACTTGTGCTATTCACTTCATACTTGGAATATATCATCAGCATGAACAATGCCATCTGTAATGACAAGAATGATAACTCCAGTTTCAATATTTTGGAGTAATGCCCCTTTCAAATGCAACTTTAACATGAAACTTAATGTTGCCTACAACTTTGAAAGTACTTGTCCTGTTCACTTCATACTTGGAATACATTATCAGCATGAACAACAACATTGGTAACAACAAGAATCATAACTCCTGTTTGATTATATTTTGAGTTATGCCCCTTTCAAATGCAACTTTAACATGAAACTCAATGTTGACTTTAACTAAGTATCTTAAGTAATTGTCCTTTTCACTTAATATTCAAAATAAATCATCTCCATGAACAGCTTCATTATGAAGAACAAGAATGATAACTTCTGTTTGACTATTTTATGAGTTGTGTCCCTTTAATATGCAATTTCAACATGAAACTTAACGTTGCCTATAACTTCTAAAGTACTTGTCCTATTCACTCTTCGAATATATCATCTTCATGAACAACAACAACATCGGTTACAACAAGAATCATAACTCCTGTTTGACTATTTTTTTCAAATGCAAATTTCACATGAAACTTAATGTTGCATATAATTTGAAAGTACTTGTCCTATTCATTTAATACTTGGATTGTATCATCAGCATTAACAGTGCTATCGACGACAACAAAAATAATAATTCCTGTTTGAATATTTTATGAGTTATGTCCCTTTCAAATGCAACTTTAACATGAAACTTAGTGTTGCCTGTAAAATGGTAAGTACTTGTTCGATTCACTTAATACTTTGAGTATTAAACCAATTTTTGAAGATGATAACTCAGGTTTCACCATTATTTTAGTTATTCCCCTTTTAAATGCAATTTACATGACACATGTGTTCTGTGGTGTAGTATTGAAATCAACTTTAATAAAATATTTTTATTATATGTGATTAAACATAGGCCCACATTTCAACTTTTTGCATGCAGGCGACACATGTTTTCCACGGAACACAACATTCTAGTGTTTATACATGATAATTATAGTTTGGGAAAGGAAAAATTATTTTGATATTATCCCAAGGGATTGAACAAGTGCTTTAAAGCTCTAATATCTCTCAGGCAAGTGATTAACCCATTACTCCATATACACCTTTTAATGCGTGTGCAACCAGTGTAGATCCTGATCTGCTGGCAAATCCGTGCTGTCTGATCTGGATCTGCAAAGTTCACTTTTTGGTCAGAAATAACCTTATAAATCAAAAAGCAAACAGTTTAGATCCCGATTAGATGGCACATACGTACCGGCTAATCTGGATCTAAACTGTTTTTCACACTTTAAAAGCCTGTTCTGTGAAGTAAAGGGTAAAGACTGTTTGCGTCTTGTTTCAGACATAACCTTAATTTCTTTGTTTTTCAGATCCCACTATGACTAAAGCACCAAGTGCAATAAGAACTCAGATCAAATCAGCCACAAGTGGTCTTCCTTATCAACGGCCTTGACCATTGTGAAGATAAAACTTCTTAAAGATGTCCTTGAACTCTGACCATGAAGATGTGTGGTCATTTATGAAGATGTGTGGTCAGTGTTGTCGGGGTTTAGAATTTCAGTGATATTGGATTTTGGATATGGCGTGTGGCATTAATCTACAACACTGAATGTAGAATTTTGTGTTTATGTACAAGGCACATTCATGTTATATAAGAAAATCTAGTGTAGTATAACTATGTCGGAGTTTTGACTCCACACTAAGGTATGCAAACTTCAAAATTCAGGTTCAGCACATTGTTCTAGCTAAAGGTGATTGGAGACCAAGGCTGAAGGTTATAAAACTGAGTTTGGAAACCAGTCTCAAATCTCAAGCATCTGATTGGCTGAAATAACAACCAGTCGCCATTTCGACCAGTTAACATTTCAGCCAGTCAGATGCTTGAGATTTGAGACTGGTTTCCATTCTCAGTTTTACAACCTTGGGACCAGATCTGTTCATTGTTATCATCTGCTTCAATTTAAAACCAATTCAAATTTTTACCTTTTACTTCATAGATACACCTTTATTGCATGGGCTAATAGTGTAGGTCCAGATCATCTGGCACATCTGTGCCATCTCCTCAGTACCTACACTGTTTGCTTTGAGATTTATTTAGTTATTTCTGACAAATATGCCACCAGTGCAGATCCAGATTAGACAATGCAGATGTTTCAGCTGATTTGGATTTACACTGATCGCAAACACGTTATAACACATCTATATGGATTAAAAGGTTAAGCAAACATTTAAATATCTTGTGACACGTGATTAACCCTTTCCTCCTTATATACACATTTTTACGCATGTTCGACCAGTGTAGATCAGGATCAGTTTGCACACCCAGATCTACACTGGTCGCACATGCATAAAAATGTGTGTATATGGAGAAAAGGGTTAACAAGTTTAGCTCTTTTATACCTTTGATAAATTATGTCTCCCCCCCTCTGGGGGAGACATATTGTTTTTGCCCTGTCCGTCTGTCCGTCAGTCCGTCTGTCACACTTCGTTTCCGCTCAATAACTCGAGTACCATTTGACCCAGAGCCTTCAAACTTCATAGGGTGATAGCCCTTATTGAGTAGAAGAACCCTATTGATTTTGGGGTCAGTAGGTCAAAGGTCAAGGTCACAGTGACCCGAAGAGTGAAAACCGTTTCCGCTCAATAACTCAAGTACCTTTTGACCCAGAGCCTTCAAACTTCATAGGATGACAGCCCTTATTGAGTAGAAGAACCCTATTGATTTTGGGGTCAGTAGGTCAAAGGTCAAGGTCACAGGGGCCCAAAGAGTGAAAACTGTTTCTTCTCCATAACTTGAGTACCCTTTGACCCAGGGACTTCAAACTTCATAGGTTGATAGCCATTATAGAGTAGAAGAACCCTATTGATTTTGGGGTCAGTAGGTCAAAGGTCAAGGTCATAGGGGCCTGAAGAGTAAAAACTGTTTCTGCTCAATAACTGGAGTACCGTTTGACCCAAGGCCTTCAAAATTCATAGGGTGATAGCCCTTTTTGATTAGAAGAACCCCTCTTGGGGAGACATATTGTTTTTGCCCTGTCCGTCTGTCCGTCAGTCCGTCTGTCACACTTCGTTTCCGCTCAATAACTCGAGTACCCTTTGACCCAGAGCCTTCAAACTTCATAGGGTGATAGCCCTTATTGAGTAGAAGAACCTTATTGATTTTGGGGTCAGTAGGTCAAAGGTCAAGGTCAAAGTGACCCAAAGAGTGAAAACCATTTCCGCTCAATAACTCGAGTACCCTTTGACCCAGAGCCTCCAAACTTCATAGGGTGACAGCCCTTATTGAATAAAAGAACCCTATTGATTTTGGGGTCAGTAGGTCAAAGGTCAAGGTCACAGGGACCCGAAGAGTGAAAACCGTTTCCGCTCAATAATTTGAGTACCCTTTGACCCAGAGCCTTCAAACTTCATAGGGTGATAGCCCTTATTGAGTAGAAGAACCCTATTGATTTTGGGGTCAGTAAGTCAAAGGTCAAGGTAACAGTGACCCGAAGAGTGAAAACCGTTTCCGCTCAATAATTTGAGTACCCTTTGACCCAGAGCCTTCAAACTTCATAGGGAGATAGCCCTTATTGAGTAGAAGAACCCTATTGATTTTGGGGTCAGTAGGTCAAAGGTCAAGGTCACAGGGGCCTGAAGAGTGAAAACACTTTCCACTCAACAATAGGAGTTCTATTTTACCCAGACCATTCAAACTTCATAAGATGGATGTCCTTATTGAGTAGAGGACTCCCATTGATTTTGGGGTCAGTAGGTCAAAGGTCAAGGTCACAGGGGCCCCGAAGAGTAAAAACCGTATCCGGTCAATTGATGGAGTACCGCTTGACCCAGAGCATTCAAACTAAATAGGGTCATAGCCCTTATTGAGTAGAAGAACCCTATTGATTATGGGATCAGTAGGTCAAAGGTCAAGGTCACAGGGGTCTGGGCGCAGGGGGGGGCGGTGCAGGGGGGGAGACATGCGTTTTTCACAAAAAACATCTAGTTGATATTTGTGATAGTCTCAATATAAGTTATACATGAAGACTCATTTTGTAAGAAGAGATGACATCATGATAATTTGAGATCTGTTGTAATTGTAGTTTTATCTTGCAGACATTGGTATCATTTAATTGCAAGGGGATAAAATTTGGCCCTAAAGACATAAATGACATTTTTGTGCTGGCATAAATTTGGACACCTTTATTATTCTTACAAGAATAGATATTCAGTGGTTTGATTTCACTAGGGCTGAAGGTTATTAAACAGAGCATGGAAACCAGCCTCAAATCTCAAGCATCTGATTGGCTGAAATGGCAACTGGTTGCCATTTCAGCCAATCAGATGCTTGAGATTTGAGGCTGGTTTCCATGCTCAGTTTTATAACCTTGGGCATAGGGTTTGATTTCAAGCTTTTTTTCTAGAGTAAAAAATGGAAAATTTAATCCTCCACAAAATAAAATGATGCACAATATATTGATGGCTTAGCTGGAAAGATTGATGGCTCAGCTGATTACAGAAATTGTCTAAAGTAGAGTAGTTTTCCATAAAAAAACTTGCTTCTCAATTAAATGTTTATTTAAAAATGTCATCAGTAAACGAAACAGCTACGTTTTTCCATATTTAGTTGTAGGAATTATAAATGAGATCTAAATTCAGCTTTTAATTGTAGGCTGTAAAAACTAATTCTAGAAAATGATTACCAGCATTCTAGTACTTAACCTTTACTTCATATATACAAGGGTTTTATTGATTGTTCTAACAATTTAGATCTGGATCAGCTGGCACATCCATGTGATCTAAACATGATCTACACTGTTCACTTACATTCATTAAGTTATTTCTGACCAAGATATGAGAGTCGAACCAGATCATAATGCATGAATATGTGAGCTGATCTGGATCTACGCCATCTGTACATATGATCAAACGCTTATCTGTTAAGTAAAGAATTGAGAAGTCTGGGTAAATGTGCTACTTCATTTGTTTTCTATCTACTATCTACAGTTTTTAAAATTTAACCCTTTACTTCATAGATACTCATTGAATCCATGGGTGAACAGTGTTGGCAGTTCTTTATCTACACTGGTGGCAAGATGTTAAAGTGCATATATATGGAGTAAAGGGTTACATAATTTTGATCCTTTTTTCCATTCGCCTTTGTCGTAATTATTCTGACATTATAGGCTTTTGCTTTTGCTAAATCAGTTTTTTTCCTCCTTTAATCATATAATTGCATTTGTCATGATGTGAAAGAATCAGAAATTATTCAGACGTAAATGGTCCAATGTGACCACTTAATTTCTATGATTTACGTCAGTGTCTAGGATATTTGCTATATTCCATCATGTAAAATATGATGGTATTAGATTTTTGTAGTTTAGTACAAAGTTAATTGTCTTAAAATATGGTACATGTGTTCTTAAAACCAGGACAATACTTTTGTTTGTTACTGATATTGAAGATTTTTTTTTGTTGTTTTTTAATGACAAGAAGTTGAAGAACATTATTGAGTTGGAATTATCTGAGGATATGTTGTCATCTTTGTGCAACAACTGCATATCTTTGTTTATATTTTATTAGCTCACCTGTTAGTAGTGACAGGGTGAGCTTTTGTGAGGGGGGTTCGTCCGTCGTCCATCCGTCCACAATTGTTGTCCGCACTCTAGCAGACGGAATTTTGGTCCAATTTTCTTCAAACTTGGTCAGAATGTTTATCTCAATGATATCTAGGTCAAGTTCGAAACTGGGTCATGTGACCTTGAAATCTAGGTCACTGGGTCAAATTGTAGAAAAAGCTTGTCCGCACTCTAGCAGCCTTAATTATGGTGCGATCTTCTTTAAGCTTGAACAGAATGTTTATCTTAATGATATCTAGGTCAAGTTCATAACTGGGTCATGTGACACCTAAAATCAGGTCACTAGGTCAAATTAAAGAAAAAGCTTGTCCGCACTCTAGTGGTCATAATTTTGGTCCGATCTTCTTCAAACTTGGTCAGAATGTTTATCCCAATGATATCTAGGTCAAGTTCGAAACTGGGTCATGTGACCTTGAAATCTAGGTCACTAGGTCAAATTAAAGAAAAAGCTTGGCCGCACTCTAGTGTTCGTAATTTTGTTCAGATCTTCTTCAAACTTGGTCAGGATGTTTATCCCAATAATATCTAGGTCATGTTCGAAACTGGGTCATGTAACCTTGAAATTTAGGTCACTAGGTCAAATTATAGAAAAAGCTTGTCCGCACTCTTGCGGTCTTAATTGTGATGCGATCTTCTTCAAACTTGGTCAGAATGTTTATCTCAATGATATCTAGGTCAAGTTCGAAACTGGGTCATATGACCTTGAAATCTAGGTCACTGGGTCAAATTGTAGAAAAAGCTTGTCCACACTCTAGCAGTCTTAATTATAGTGCAATCTTCTTTAAACTTGAACAGAATGTTTATCTTAATGATATCTATGTCAAGTTCGTAACTGGGTCATGTGACCTTGAAATCTAGGTCACTAGGTCAAATTAAAGAAAAAGCTTGTCTGCACTTTAGCGGTTGTAATTTTGGTATGTTCTTCTTTAAACTTGGTCAGAATGTTTATCCCAATGATATCTAGGTCTAGTTCGAAACTGGGTCATGTGACCTTGAAATCTAGGTCACTAGGTCAAATTATAGAAAAAGCTTGTCCGCACTCTATGTGACCTTGAAATCTAGGTCACTAGGTCAAATTATAGAAAAAGCTTGTCCGCACTCCAGTGATCGTTATTTTGGTCAGATCTTCTTCAAAAATGGTCAGAATGTTTATCCCAATAATATCTAGGTCATGTTCCAAACTGGGTCATGTAGCCTTGAAATTTAGGTCACTAGGTCAAATTATAGAAAAAGCTTGTCCACACTCTAGGGGTCTTAATTTTGATGTGATCTTCTTCAAACTTGGTCAGAATGTTAATCTCAATGATATCTAAGTTAAGTTCGAAACTGGGTCATGTGACCTTGAAATCTAGGTCACTAGGTCAAATTTTAGAAAAAGCTTGTCTGCACTCTAGTGGTCTTAATTTTTGTCCGAATTATTGAACAGATGTTAGCAGGTGAGCGACCCAGGGTCCCATGGACCCTCTTGTTGGAACTTACACTGTTTTTGCACTAAGACAATGACCTGAGCATTATGGAGAGATATCCTACTAGTACGGGTATTCATCCTGGACTCAGTCATAAAACTACAACTGGATTCTCAAATCTCAAGCATCTGGTTTCCAATCTTAGTTTTATGATCTCTGGCCCTTGCATTTGTTCACAATCTGTTTGAAGTGTTTGAGCAGTTAGCCTTTATAATTTTATCCTTGTTAAATGGATTTATTCAGGAGCCATCAAATTTACCCAGAAGCCATTTTAATAGGTAGTTGATGTACATTTCTCTCTGCATTTATGATATTAAAAATTATTACTTTCAACCTTGTCTTTAATTCTTAAAAATACATCCAAGCCCTGATATATATGTATCACAGTTTGTGGGGTCCACACCTTCAAACTGACTTCTAGACGGATTATTTATTATTTAATTGACAAAATTATTTAATTTAATGAATTACATACAATCATGTATATACAGACAAAGCAATTTCTAAAATAACCACACACAAGCATTAATTTAAACTAGCAAATTTAGTTTCACCAAGTCCTTGGATCAGGGTTACACTTGTGCTGCAATTTAATACTGCAATTTACCCCTTCTTCCTGGCAACCTGAGCTACACCTACCTCACTGGATTACAGGATAGAAATATACCACTGTAATTGAATAGAAATCACAGACTACAAAGAAACAGTAAGAATAGCAATACTAGTGAACCATCAAGGATGTTGATAATTAAACTTTGCTATTAAAAATGAAAACTTTTCAGTTTAAAATAAACATCTTGTCTTTAAGAACCATTGTTTGGAATCAACAAGCCCATCTGTGGGTAACAGTTCAATTGATACTTCAACAACATAACATAAGTGGTTAATAATAATTGAACCAGTTTAACCCATATAAAATTTGCATGTTAATATAAGTTGTGACTGCATACAAAGTGCAGACTGGATGTATTCAAAGTTCATTAAATAACCACTCTTGTTAATGAAATATTTTATTCAAATATTGCTCAGTATGAGTTACAACATCGACAGTTCTCTGTAGGAAGCGAATTTTATTCTAAAACGAATTAAGCAAGTAGAATAATGTTTCTACAAATTCCTTAAAATAACCGATCACAAAAACCCCAGTGACTGCAATAGAAACGTACTGCACTTATTGAGTTATTGTACATGTGCACCTTTATTTTCCCTAGAAAAAGCACGTTAGGATTATACATGACTTGTTTTCGATTTCTCATCTATCACCGTAGCTTTATCACAAATAAATTAACAAAAGGGGCGGATCCAAAGGGGGTCGATTGGATTGCCGTGGACTCATTTTTGGGTCAGCAGCGATATTACGTTTCATGGAAATTTTATCCAGAAAGTTGGAAATCATCATGTAACTATCCTATGACTGCCACAAACAACAACAACAAACAAAAACAACATTTATTCAGCATTAAGCAAAATACATTGCTTCTAGCCTACAAAAAATACCGATGAAGGAATGGAGTGAAATGTGATATACTATCAAAAACGAGAAGCGTATTCAGAAAGGCATTAATTGTTTTTCTTTATCAAAGAAAATGGTGTTATAAAGGATTAAAATACAGACACAATAAATATATCACTTTTAAATAAAATAATGTTTTATGTTCCACAGATTTTTCAGTCAGTTTTAAGATCTTGTCGTAAGCGACTAGCAAAATATATAAACTTGGAAAGGTTAATAATTTCTTTTTTGTTACAACTACTCATTAATCTATCAAATTTGTTTAAAGTTGGCCAACTGTTGTAATAAGGTTTCAAATATTTTTGACGAACCCCCTTTCCTGGAAATAGTGCAGCCAACCCTAAACAAATTAAAAGCAAATACCTGTTTTACTTTGCAATTTAGATTAAAATGTAACTGATCTCTCCCGTAAGATGTATTTCACTTACGATCACACATTATTCCGTTGTCCCTTTTGAGCCATTCCGATCACTTGCCGATTCATTCAGTTGGGGCTAGTTTTCGTTTTTCATGATTTCATGACACTATTTATATAGCTGTTATACTGTCGGCGCAATATTACATAAAATTGAGAACAGTTGTATAATATGTGCGACTGAGAGATTGGCTGATGTTAACAAATCCAAAGGAAGACATGAGCACATGTATTATTCCTGTTAAAGATAAACTACTTGTGGTCCGTTACCAAAACTACTGGTTGAACTGCCATCTTTTGACAAGTCTTTCCTTTCGTTGTTGAGTTTTTCCTTAACATTGAGCTGCACAAGCTGGCACGAGCACCTGTCACGTGGTATAACAACTCCCTTATTAACCAAACAATCCCGACAAGTTGACGTTCTTTGTGTGTATGATCGGCGGGAACTGCCTAACATTGAATGCTTCATGCGACCGCTGCTGGTTTGAGATGTGTCGAACGTTCCATCAGAAGTGTGAACAGGGTCGTCGAGAATTTCCGGATCGTCCGTGTTGATGTCGATAGCAATAAACGGATCGAACGTGCGCGTCTCCTCTTCATCCGTGCATAACGGTGTATGGAAGTTAGACAATGACATTGGCAGGAAAGCTAAGCTATTCACTGATGGCCTTCCGTTATTTGTTGAATTGTTCCGCACGGGATCGCCGTGCAATTGCTGAAGCAACGCGCACACGGCACCTAAACGCGACCTTTGTTCGCAGTTACGTCTTATGTCCTCATAGTTCTTCAAAAAAGCATTGGTGACGTTGTCAGTGTTATCTTTTCGGAATCTTTTTCTGTGGTATAGTGCGAAAACACCAATTACCGCTACACTGTACACAAAAACTACAGCCACTGTATACTGCATGGCGCCATTTGAGTCACGTAGCGCCGCTGTTTCATTGTGATGCTTTGTTTCATTGCAATCTGTGAAATTGAAATGAATAGTCCCATCTTTAGATAATCCTAAATTTGCATTACACAAGTACATATTAAACAGTTTGCTGTGTGCAGATAACAGATGCCTGTTGTAGAAATAAGCTGCCTTTATTTTTGTAGTTAATTAATTAAAAACAGAAATCGCCAGCTTAACAATCCAAAGCTTCGTGTGTATTGATTGTACTCTAACCTTTCAGAAAATTAAATAATTCATGATGCCACGGTAAGACGCTTTATAATTCACCGACATGTGTAATTAAAACTTGTTTCCTCTTCTTAACGTTTGTGCTAGTATAATTCAATTGAAAGTTGTTTAGTTCTTCCTAGAATCCCAATTGATCTTCACAGCGTCTGCAGACATTTTTATTGGAAGAGTAGCATATAAAGTACTTGAGAAAATAAGCATGAAAATTATTTGATCTCTACTTTAAGTGATTTCCATTTATAGGTTAAATCTAGATGATTTATAGAGAACACGGAGAGTGTAAAACTTTTTTTCTGGCGATTAAGCGCAGGCTATATTTCAAATTAATATCTGTCATTAATAAGTAAGCGATCTAGAAAAGTTAATTACTGATGTGGCATAATTGTGTTTAGTCCTGTAATGTGACAATGCCGAAATAAATCAAATATACTGTTGCGTTTGTATTATACGTCTATTGACCGATAGCATATGCGCTAACAAAGCTTCCGTTACCCTTTACACTCCTCCAGTGCGCAGAGAAGCCTTATGAACGCCCTCCATGAATAGATCAGTCTCGATTTTACATTAAGAATTGAGAAATTTTGTCTTAAGACCGTATTTAATTGACAGGTGCATTAAAGACGTATCATAAGTATTCCTCATTTTAAGTCTCCAGTAACTTAACTGTACATGTAGTCAAAGAAACATTTTCTCAAGAACCTACATGCATTGCTAAATATGTATAAAACACATTGATAAATACGATTTTCTAAAATAAGTATTAATTTCTGATTATTAGACAAGACATAAAACGTATTTCAAATTCAATGCATGAATATACAAAATATGCTACATAATATAATGCATATACATTTAGAGCGAATCAATATTGTCTGAGCCCAAGATCATAAGACTGAAGTTGGAGACCAGTCTCAAATCTCAAGCATCTGATTTGCTGAAATGTCGGTCAGTCGCCATTTATGTCTATCAGATGCTTGAGATTTAAGACTGGTCTCCTGATTAACTTTTATGGCGTGTTTTTAAAATTAATTCGTCTGTTAATATTCCGAGATAACTTTATCAAGAGTTAAGGCATGCCTCTTTAACACTCGCACTGTGACGCATTCGAAATTGGCAATTTCTTTTTTGTCATCCGGTTGGACAGTCCAATTTGGTAATGAGCTTCAAAACACAGTAAGATCGGCATTTGTGTTATATAATTTACATATGTGTCAAGTTTCAACAGCACATTTTAACGTTTGCGTGCTTATATAAATACGTGATGTGCAACAATCGAAATTCTTCAGTGATACTCGCGAGTGCCTCATTGTTGCTTTAATGTGAAAAGTTGAGCGGAAGAAATGATCCAAAAATGAAATCCCAATATATTCTTCAATACAATACAATACAATACAATACAAATTTTATTTATTGTCGGTATTCGTCAACATGTATAAACATAAGCTATAAAGCTTTTGACCGACATATAAAGCTTTTGACCGACATGTGTTTGATTAATTCTGGTTATCAGTTAATGTCGATAGTTACAGAGGGTCAATAACAATGTTACGACATATTTTAATGTTTGTAAATTTAAATTAAAAGATTTATATCACACACGTTCTAAATATCAAATGAGTAATTTTAACTTGGCTAAAACTAAACTTTATTATTATGATCGTAAAAAATCGTAACCTTCTGTTTTCGGTTCCAATGATTTAGTTTCTCTAAGATCTACTTGATGGCCTAATGGTTGTATTAACCTGCTCTACATTTATTTTTAAACTCAGCAACTATACTGAGGATTAATTAAAATGCAACCCAAGATATCCGGGACTGTGTAGAAGTCTAGTATCGGTGAGCTTTAGCTTTACCGGAGTTTTATTGACGATTTTGAATTAGAACGAATCACCGGACAAACCGGAAGCAGTATTTTTCCATTTTTTTAAAGGATTATGACATAAAAAGTACCATTCTCAAAATGTCTTGTAGTAATGATGTCTCGGTTAGCAATAAAGATCTGCTTGAAAAGGCAAAGAATGAGTTCAATCAAGAGAAGCGTTTGATCATCAAAAATTTGCCGTCAGCCACATCAGAAAAGGTTGTTTCCTCTCTTTAAATTTTTACAGAGCTTTCAGATATTCGAAGCATCTGCTTAAAGTTATGCCAGCTGACTGCCTTCGAGGTAACAAATCGATGCTTATAACATAGATCTGTTTTTTAATTGGAAGTACAAACAAGACCAGAGGTGCTATAGAAATGGGCATTGTTTTCTACTGTGTTTTTGTTTCTGAACAAAAGAGTCTTTACAGGTGATATCTGAAACAAAAAGTTGCTGAATTATTAGGCAGACCAGGCCTGAAACTTTAGTGAATCATGCTGACCGTTATGATTGTGGCAATGTAAATAGCCTTAAAAGGCTTTATTTTAATCATGTAATGCAGTAACTGAAACTCTCATTAAGAAAAGAAGTAGTGATATCCAAATATGATGTTAATCATTTTAATTTTATAAGAATGTAAACATTTTTAGTGGAATTAAATATTTAGATTTGTCAAAAGTTGGTAAAAGTCTCATCAGAACTATAAGATCTTAGTACATGTAAGTTGTGTTTTTTTTTATGAAAAGTAATGGGTCAGGTCTCTTTGAAGTTATTTTTTAAGTCGTTTTATGCCCCCACAAAGTGTGAGGCATGAAGAGTTGCACTTGTCTGTACATACGTCCTCAAAATCTTGTGGCAGCAACTCCTCCTAAACTATCAGGTGGATTTCATTCAAACTTGCATAGATGATCAAACAGGGTGTGAAGTAGTCCTATTAATATGACGTCGTAAATGCTTATTTATCATTTTTTTATTGTATGGCAAGAACAATGTCATATCGCAGAACAAAGTTTTTCTGTTGCATGTTCTGACCAATTTTCAGTCGGGACAATTAACTTAGTTATCTGCAATTTTACATGACCGGCCTAAATTTATCAATATTTCATTAATATTATTCTTGCTTCAGACACAAAAATTACTTACATTTTCCAGTTATAAACTGTGATAATCCATTTTAATTTCCACCACAGTGTTTTTGTTAATGCAGTGCTCAGCCATGTAGACATTGCTCGATTCTGATGGGCTCATGCAAATCACGCAACCGCCTCATGTTATACAGTACAAATTGGACAAATTACAGATAAATAATTGTATTTTATAATATAAATCACACTTCTCCATAAAATCGGACAGAAATATATATTTTCTTGATAATTAAAGATAGCTTACAATAGTTTGATTGTTCTCCTTACTGTGTAAAAGGACATACTGTTTATTAAAGGACCTAACCTGACTTTTGAAATAAAAAATTTCGTCTGAAATTTTTAGGCAACTGTCAATCGGTATTATGTCAAGTGATAGTCCTGCATACTCAGTGCTTGTATATAATCTTACTGGATTTAATTTATGTTTGCCGATGATTTGATGCTTAAATGTGAATTTTGTTATATATTTTCAGTTGTCTTACAATTTAAAGCTGAGATTACGACTATATGTAAATTTTTGTTAAAACTAAATATGCGACATGTTTTTGATGCATGGTGTTTAGAGGTTACGCTTGCCATTGAATATAAATGTCATATTGTAAAATGTTAAAAGTTAAAGAAGCATGTGTTCCTCTAAATATTTGGAGTAGGTGTGAAGATCTATCATAAAGGATTTTTTCGCGACCATTTTTACCAGAGTTATGGCCCTTTGTTATAACAAATGTTGTTGCAGCAGTGTCTGAGGACACATTCTCAGGTAACTTGCTGTAATATTAATGTTGTTATCTATGAAATAATCAAATGCAACTGATTCATAAAACTGCAGGCAGAACTGAAGAATTTATTTTTTTTAAGAGTTGTACACACAAAAAAGCATTCAGACACATGCACATGTTTGATCAATCTCCTACTTTTGTTACCAAATTTGTAATAGAGTCTGATTGAAGGCCAACCACTTCAAATTGTTATTTAAATTGAAATGACAAGATGTTGTCATTAATCATATATGGTTGATTTTATGTTCCAATATCTTGAATCAAATCCGGTGGAAATTGTAAAGCTTTATATTTATATTTGAAAGAACTTGACATTATGTTTGCAGGTGGGTTATTCAATAACCAGCCCAATCGTCAGGAGGAAAACCTTCCCCCATAAAGGCAGCTGCTGGAAGATACAATGGAATTGCCATGAGGGGTGATTGTAACCATATACATCAAACTACCACTGCCTCCCTTCTTTCATAGTTGACATATTTGTGTGTTTTCTCTTCCAGAATATTCTGTGTCTGTCCCATGCTGTTATTTTGGTCCTCTGTGTTTGTCTATATGTCATGTGTCTTTTGTGTCCAATGTCCCTGTTGAGTTTGCCACAGAAGCTTGGTTTTCTGACCAATAAGTAAACTTACAACAGTTGCTGGGCAAAGATGCTTGAGTAATCAGGTGATTTAACCTGTCTCATGTCTACAAACCTGCTAAGGCCGGTGCACTTTTTGTACATGGGTATTAGCTGAAAAGTGCATGCAGAGCAAAGACCCAGATCAGACAGTAACGATGTGCATGTTGGTCTGGTTTTGCAAATGTTACAAATACCGTATTTAGCACAAAGTGAACTAAAGGAGTTACAATTTTTTTATAACCAAGGAATTTCATTATTTGAAATTTGGGCAAGTTATCTCGAGTAACTTTTATTTAGCCGATCATATATTTCATGGTAAGAAGGGGTTCCATTTGACCCCTTGGGTTTTGGCTGAATAGTCATTTTTTTTCCTTTAATACTAATTTTTTGAATCCCCTAAAAATAATCAAAATGATACTAGATATTCAGCACCTAGTGTGAACCTTTGGTAACAGTAGATCAATTAAAATGGAACATTAGCAGGATAAACCAAAGATTCCAAATGCAATAGTTTTTATCCTGAAACGTGTTTAGTGATCGTAAGTTACCAGTCAAAGCTATTCAGACTTGGATTATTTCTAGGGGATATTAAAGAATATTTAAGGGAATTGGAAATATCTTGCTAAGATGTAAGAAAGTAGCAGTTTGCTTCGCTACATGCTTGTAAGCTATGGCATAGTTCACCAATATTCCAACAGTGTACTATTACGTAAAAACCCAGCTTTGAAATCACTTTGGTTCTAAGAAAACTCGGTTTCTGTGGCAAAATGTGCTGAGAATGTGTCAATGCAAGTGGGTAGTCCCCTTGGAAACTAATTTTTTTTATTGTCATCTTCAATTATTCCTGCTTTCCTCTAGCTTTCTTTAAATTCAGATAAACTGTTCTCTCAATATGGTCACTGAGCATCATGATCTCTCTGGAAGGTGGTGAAACTGCTCTCTGTCATTTGTTTATCTCGCATCACAGCTCTTCTTTAGCTTTACCTAAAAAGATAGTTTTCAATTCTTTTTAGGTGTGTCCTTCCTTTCTTTGATACTCTGCTTTTTTCTGAATTGATCTTCAAAATTTTCAATCATAGAGCAGTTATTTCTGTCATCTATGACTCCTGAAACTTCTTATGGGCAATTATTCTTTCTATTGCTAATGAGAATCTAAGAGTATTTCTATAACATCTGGCCTTACCTTCACAAGTTCAATATCTTTCTTCTTTATCTTTTAAAAATAAAACATTGCATGATGCTTTTCTTGGGCCCAAGATGTTAAAACTGAGAGAAGAGACCAGGCTTAAATATCAAGGAGCTGATTGGCTGAAATGGAGACATGTCTTCATTTCAGCCAATCAGATGCTTGAGATCTGAGACTGAACTCCAGTTTTATTTTTATGATCTTGGGCACAGATAAGTTTTTAATTCTAAACTTCCAGAAGTTGCCAAAACTTTAATTCTCTGTCTTGCTATTTTTTGGTGCGTTGGTCCATATTCCAATCTGTTATCTACCTATACCCTTGCATGACACTGTAGAATTACAACCACCCCTTCTCAGCCCAGTGTTTTTATTGAAAAGTATGGGTTATCTTCCTTACTGAAACATACACATTTGTATTTTCAGGATATTCATGCATTTATGGGTTTCAATGGAGAGTTCCCAGTTGATTCTGTGAATATTGTCAAAAACAAAAACCAGGGTAAGGATATAGATTGCCATAATAATTATTGACAATAATTTGTGATATAACAAAATTATTGAAACCACTGCACAAGGATACTCAGTACTTCTCTTTATTTGTGTCTTGCTGTTGTGAGATTACAGAGATAAAAAATATACTGGTGCATATGCCATTTATAACTGAATGGCACAATACATGTTTATATTTAAATTACTTCGCAAATAATTCCATTTCACAGACCTAATTTTATAGATTATGTTAGTATTCAAAAGGCTTTTTGAATTTCATCATACCCAAACACATCTCACAGTGCAGACATTTAAATGAAGCCATGTTAAACGAGTAATCAAGTCATTACTAGAAATACTACTTTCCATAAGTTTTTTTTACTTTTCAGCTGTTGTGACCTTAAAAGACCCGACATTGGTAGATGATGCCATATCAAAGCTGGACAGTACGAAGCTGGACAATCTGACCGTGTCTGTATCAGTCTACAGGGGGGAGATACTCTGTTTAGCCCAGCTCCCACTGAACTATACAGAGAGCCAGTTTCATGAACTTGTCTCACAACATGGTGACATCGACATGTGCTTCCTTATGAGATCAGAAAAAACAGGTTAGATCCAGTATGTTTTCATTGCTTACCAGGTTTTCTTTGGAAACGCTGGTTATTAGATTTGGGTAGCCACACTTTTTCTTAGAAGCCATTCAAGGTAGAGCTTTGAAAGCTAACATAGTTGTCTGACATCACTGTAGCAATTATCAGGACAAGGTTCATGAATCAAGACTGTATTGGTCATAGTTATGCCACTTTTTCACTTAGAATTTTGATTTTAGTCTTTTGTACAAGTCCACTTTTTCTCTAAAACCATTCTGATTTACTGATCCCTATTAATATTTAAGAAGAAAACCTGGTTTTGTAGCATCACAGCATCTTTTGTTTAATCTAGCTTGTTAAGTATGGTCGGCTTTCTGTTTAGTTTTAGCCAGTTCATTTAGTGGGCATTTTACAAATATTTATTGAATTTACTTCTTGAAAAGCAAATAGTGTCTACATTGATCAGACTGACATTACTCTTTCCTCCATAGATACACCCTTATTGCGTGGCATCTGATCAGGTTCTAAACTGTTAGCTTTTTTATTTGTTAGGTTATTTCTGACCAAAATGCGACCAGTGCAGATCCTGATCAGACGGCATTGGATGTGCTGGCTGATCTGGATCTACACTGGTCGCACATGTGTAAAAATGCGTATATATGGAGGAAAGGCTTGACACTGGTCACAAGTGTGACAAATTCTATATATAGCACTTACAGCCTGATCATAATTTTCATAGGTGAGAGCAAGGGTTATGGATTTGTGAAATATAATGAACCAATTGAGAAAGTGAGTCAGATCAAATGTGCTCTGGACTGGAAGGAAGTTGAGAATCGTCTAGTACACTGTGATGCCATTGTAGATAGTTCTCATACAGGAATAACATTCCAGGTAAGTGTTTACTTTTACAGGCTATAGGTCCATTTATGCATTTAAATGCAAATGAATATGTTATTAATTTCAATCATTCACTATCTTGAATCTGCTATTGCAATCAGGCATTTTGCACCCTCTAGGTGCTTCTTGTTTTAAATAGACATGCACATGACCATTCCCTATTGCATGAATAATGTGTACTTGGTATATTCTGACATCTGTTGATTAACATTTTATCACAAAACCACTCCTGTTCTATTTCAAATTTATACTGTCTGGCACTGCATTGTTTTGCAACATCATTTCCTGTAAAATTGAAGTTTTGCCCTAAGGCACAGGCTCACACAGTAATGATGAAACAAGCTTGAACAACTGGTATTAATCATGCTTGATAACTGTTTCATAGACGGTAATTGCTATTGATTCTGTAGCTGTGACTTGGAGTTAATCAAAAGATCGTGACGTCTTGAGCAAAGATACATTGCTGTAACAGAAGAGACTCACCCTTTCACTACTTCATGTTAACTAAAACAACCCTATACTCAGTTGAACTTGATACACCTTTTATCACAAGAGCAACCAGTCTCAATCCTGATTAGCTAGCACAACTGTTTCATCTGATCAGGATCTACACTGTTCACACTTGACCAGTATAAATCTGCAAACACTTGTGGCACATGTAATAAAACTTGTATTAATGGAATAAAGGGTTAGTTTTTTATGACATCCTTGAATAAGGAATATGTTCTCATTATAAATAAATAAAACTCTGTGTGCAAAAAGAAACAAGTAAAAACTTTTTACATTTCAGGATTTACATTCCAAATGTCTGATCATCGACAACTTGCCTAAAGATTATAATGATTCAATAGTTCTGCGAGAATTGTTCAGTCAGCTTGTAAAGCCAGTGTATTGCCAGGTAATGTTACCTTGTGTAGCCTTTCCTTTAGCAGTGTATAATCCTTTAATCACATTGGTGACCAATATAGATGAGATCAGCCAGCTCATTTGTGCTGTTTGATATGGATTTACAATGTTAATATACTGGTCAGAAATAGCCTAATGAATCTAAAAGCTGATCAGATGGCACAGATGTGGATCTCAACTGTTTGCCTCTGGACAACAGTTTTATCCCATGGAATAAAGGGTTAAAATAATATGATTAAAGTTGAATTTTTTAAATGTTGTCGTGTTTAATGTGGCATTATTAAAAAAAACTTGTGAATTTATGAGCTTTTGTTTTCTGGTAAGATGATCCCAAAATACTTTAATCCAAGTCATATACCTATATTTCTTGTATTGTTCCCACATGGTTTGCCAGAAGAATTTGAGCCTTACTTGGAATAATCCTCGGCCCTTACTATCATTAAAACTGATATTTGAGACCAGTCTCAAATCTCAATCATCTGATTGGCTGAAATGGAGATCATTCTCCATTTCAGTAAATTTGATTATTGAGATTTGAGACTTGTCTCCAGTTTTAGTTTAATGATTTTGGGCATCAGATAATTCTGTTTTATGTCTAATGTTGTTTTGCAGATTGTGACAAAAGAGGGAGAATCTCTAGGATTTGGGATAATAGAGTATGATAGTTCTGAAGACACAGAGAGGGCATTTGATAAATTTAATGGCCATCAAGTGAATGGTGTACCCATGAATATCTCGTACTGTATTCCCGGGAAGTCTGCCGTACACATGTTCAGTAGAATAATGTTCAAATATGTAAGTGTAGTTTTTGTTTACATTTCCTTTGTTATTGTTGATTTTTGTTGGAATTGGAACCATATCAGACATTGACTTGTAAATTAATTCTATGTTACACAAAGGTCACAATAGTGAGATCAATTTTATGAAGGAGTCACCTTGGCTTTCTGCTAAATTAACTAAACATGAAATGAAACTGTTTGCTGAATATTGAGGACATATTTGAAACTATATGCTGTACTATTTTAATCATTCACAGTGTTTTTTTTTCCCGTATTGGGATGGGGTCCCCTTCCCCTACAAATGGGAAATTTTCGCTTGGTATTATCTTGAAATTGGGAAAAAAATAAGTCTCAAAATAAGCACAATTGGGATTTTTTCATAATTCATGTAAACTCACACTGGGGGTTTTAATCAGCTTCAAGAATCATAAGGTCTGGTTCCTTAACAGGAAAGCCTTTAGTGATGAAAATGTTATGCCAGAATTAAGTAACTGCCAATCCAATGACTGCCTGTCTATAGAAAAAAAAAATGTTTACGCTGTGCGACATTTCTTGAGGAAAACTATTTTGTCAATAGGGAAAAGGCACTGTTTGTTGTTGGGAACAGTAGTTTTGGGGATTGGGAAAGGTCCGGTCATTGAATTGGGAAGACTCCTGTCAGCTTTGGGAATGGTACCCTTTTGGGGAGGTAGTTAAAGAAGGAAAAAAAACGCTGATTCATGGCTATATAATAAAAGGATCTTTGAGTTACTTGGCATATAAATCTCTTGGTCCAATGATATCAGAGGTCAAAAGAATGGCTAAGAAGTTAATAGATTTTGGTGGAAAACTGTAAGTTAATAGAAAAACAAGTACAGCATCAATATCAGTTGAAGAAAACAGTGCTGTTTTTATATGAACACATGAAATAGTAACTATTGTTCTGTAAAGCTCAGGCCATGAAGTTATAAACCTAAGATTTGAGCTCAGTCTCAGATCTCAACAACGTAAGTTATAGAAATTGGGTACAGTCAAAGAACCTAGCATTATAGTACTAGATTGAGATTAAGCTGTCTATGATTTTTATCTTTGTGAGAAACATTGGTAGACTTGTCAGCTGTCTCAGTTATTTATCTCAAGGCCTTAGCCTCAGACTAACTACCAGTAGATCATAGGTTGAAAACACAAGTGAGATCTTGAACATAAGCTACCTACAGACGGTGGAGCATTTACTTGTGTAGTCAATCTAAAATGACATTATTTTAATATTTGGATTTCAGGGCGACACAGTGCATGTAAACAAGGCCAGTCTCTTGCCAGACCCTGTCTATCCTAACCCTGCTTTCCTCAAACATATCTTCTTTAAAACACATGTTGCCAAGAATCCTAGATGTAAGTACACATAATTCATTCAAGGTAATTTTTGTAGCTTGATACAGTTTATAGATTTATGAAAACTGTGGAAAACAAGCTTAATAAATTTGTAATTACTGTGACTGACTTGAAAGAAAGTCCTGGGCACATTTTGTTTAAAAATATTTACACTTCAACTTTGTCCTCTACGGTGAAGTCTTATTCTTCTAAGCTTGAGATTTGAGACTGGTTTCCATGCTCAGTTTTATAACCTTGGGCACAGGATTTGCACTGGTTGTTTTGATTCATCATAAGGTTATTTCTGACCTAGATGTGACTATTGTAGATTTAGATCAGATGGCACAGATGTGGCAGATATGGCTTATCTGGTGTACACTGGTTGCACACATGATTAAACTTGAATATATGGAAAAAAGAGGTAATAACATTTGTTTCTGTTTTCTTGCTTCCAGTGCTTGTACAGTTTACAGATAATTTGCTGCACTTACAAGAGGGATATGTAAAATCCCTTGAAGATCGAACCAATGCCAAGCCAGGTACACTTTCTTTCTTTGTTTGAAACAACTAATGAATATTTGAATCAAGAATCAAAATAAATGTGGATTTCGAGCTTTTCATTTAAGTGAATTCTGATGTCAGATGTTTTCATTGATACACCTTTATTGCATGTGCAAACAGTTTAGATCCAGATCCAGATAAACTGTTCGCTTTTTAGCTCACCTGAGCACGAAGTGCTCATGGTGAGTTTTTGTGATCGCCTGATGTCCGGCGTCCGTCCGTCGTCAACTTTTTCTTCAAACGACTTCTTCTCTGAAACGGCCTGGCCAATTTTGACGAAACTTGCCACGGATGTTCCTTGCATGAAGCTCTTCCAAAGTTGTTCAAAGAAATCAATTCCATGCAGAACTCTGGTTGCCATGGCAACCGAAAGGAAAAACTTTAAAAATCTTCTTGTCTGAAACCACAAGGCCTAGAGCTTAGATATTTGGCATTTAGCATCCTCTAGTGGAACTCTACAAAGTTTGTTCAAATTATTTCCCTGGGGTCAAAATTGGCCCCGCCCCAGGGGTCACTTCATTTTACATAGACTTATATAGGAAAAACTTTAAAAATCTTCTTGTCTGAAACCACAAGGCATAGAGCTTAGATATTTGGCATTTAGCATCCTCTAGTGGAACTCTACAAAGTTTGTTCAAATTATTTCCCTGGGGTCAAAATTGGCCCCTCCCCAGGGGTCACTTCATTTTACATAGACTTATATAGGCAAAACTTTAAAAATCTTCTTGTCTGAAACCACAAGGCCTAGAGCTTAGATATTTGGCATTTAGCATCCTCTAGTGGAACTCTACAAAGATTGTTCAAATTATTCCCCTGGGGTCAAAATTGGCCCCGCCCCAGGGGTCACTTCATTTTGCATAGACTTACATAGGAAAAACTTTAAAAATCTTCTTGTCTGAAACCACAAGGCCTAGAGCTTAGATATTTGGCATTTTGAAACCTCTAGTGGAACTCTACAAAGATTGTTCAAATGATTTCCCTGGGGTCTAAATTGGCCCCGCCCCAGGAAAATAATTTGAACAATCTTTGTAGAGTTCCAATAAATTATTTTCCTGGGGTCAAAATTGGCCCCGCCCCAGGGGTCACTTCATTTTACATAGACTTGTATAGGCAAAACTTTAAAAATCTTCTTGTCTGAAACCACAAGCAGAGAGTACTTTTGTACTCAGGTGAGCGATATAGGGCCATCATGGCCCTCTTGTTGATATTGTTAGGTTATATCTGACCAAAATGTGACCAGTGCAGATCATGATCAGATGGCATGGATGTGCTGGTTGATCTGGATCTACACTGGTTGCATATGTGTAAAAATGCATATATATGAAGGAAAGGGTTAAAAAATCTTCTGATTCTCCATTATTTTCCAACTATTGGGAATTTTTATGCCCCCGCCATGTAATGGCAGAAGGGCATATAGTGTTCACACTGGCTGGTTGTGTGTCAGTGTGTGTGTATGTTCGAAAATCGTGTCCGCTCTGTAACTTTGTTATTTCTTATTGGATTTTAAAATAACTTGGTATGAATGTTCACCATATCAAGACGGTGTGTCGCGTACAATACCCATGCCTGTAGGTCCAAGGTCAAGGTCACTGTTACTAAAAATGGGATTTTCTTGTCCGGGCGGTAACTTTCATATGAATAGAGGGATTTTAAAATAACTTGGCACAAATCTTCACCATGATAAGGCGGTGTGTCGCATACAACACCCATGCCTGTAGGTCCAAGGTCAAGGTCACTGTTACTTAAAATAGAATTTTGTTGTAAAAATCTTGTCCGCTCTGTAACTTTGTTATTTCTTATTGGATTTTAAAATAACATGGTATACATGTTCACCATATCAAGACGGTGTGTCGCGTACAATACCCATGCCTGTAAGTCCAAGGTCAAGGTCGCTGTTACTAAAAATAGAATTTTCTTGTCCGGGCTGAAACTTCCTTATGAATTGAGGGATTTCAAAAAACTTGGCACAAATGTTCACCATGAAAAGGTGGTGTGTCGCGTACCAAGCTCATGCTTGTAGGTTCAAGGTCGTGGTCACTGTTACTAAAATAGAATTTTCTTGTTTGGGCTATAACTTCCTTATAAATGAAGGAATTTCAAAATATCTAGGCACAAATGTACACTATGACAAGGTGGTGTGTGGCATATAATACCCATGCCTGTAGGTCTAAGGTCAAGGTCACTGTTACTAAAAATAGAATTTTCTTGTTTAGGCTATAACTTCGTTATGAATGGAGGGATTTCAAAGTAACTTGGCACAAATGTTCACCATGACAATGTGTTGTGTTGCATTCAATACCTATGCCTATAGGTCCAAGGTCAAGGTCACTGTTACAAAAAATAGAATTTTTGTACTTGCTATAACTCTGTTATGAATGGGGGAATTTCAACGTATTTTGGCACAAATGTTCGCCATATCAAGATGGTGTTTCGCTTACAATACCCATGTCTGTAGGTCCAAGGTCAAGGTCACTGTTACTTAAATTAGAATTTTCTTGTTCGGGCTATTACTTTTTTATGAATGGATTTCAAAATAACTTGGCACAAATGTTCACCATGTCAATGCGGTGTGTCACGTACAATACCCGTGGCTGCAGGTCCTTAAAAAGTTCATAATAGTGATGTTAGTGATTAATAATACTGGTATGCTGTTGAACCCTGCTAATAACACCAGTACCCCTTCTTAAAAAAGTGGTCCTAATAGTGTGATAGTTTTATTATCAGGGATTCTACATGTGTTGATTGCAATTTGATACAATGGTATAGCATAATTATTGTTTTGAAGGGGAAATAAATGCTTTGCAAAGTCTATATGTCTGTTTAATATGTTTTCATCGCATTACCACCAACTTCTTCACAGACATTTCCTTTATGAGCAAACAACAGTGCTGCAAATACAAATAATTTACTTGATCTTCAAATTTATTCATATTCTTATTATTACTAGCACATCACTTTCTTTGAAATGCTATTATTCCCATCAGTGCACTTCAGTGTCTGGTAACATGCATAGCGGGGGCATCCATGTCCTATGGACACATTTCTAGTTCATATTTAGCTTGTATTATACAACTGATAATATTTTGTTTTGGATGTATTTCTTTTCATTTGTAGGCCTGGTTCTTAAATGAAAAATGGTCCAATGCTGTTCACCATTTTTATGTGTTTCATTCTAAACTTAAAATTTATTGTTTACCAAATATTATATCAATTGATTGAAAGACAGCTGTCTCTTATTTGTAAAATCTGAGCATGAAAGATTTTGATAACGAGTGGTCACAGGTCCCTGTTGCATGTTGATGGGATGTTGTGTATATTACAGGTATATTGGGACCACCGCCTGTCATTCCCATGTCACCACTGATGGATATTAACCTGCAGCTGGGTCTCCTGTCCGTCATTGTTCTAGACATGAGAGAAAATAATACATACAACGGAGACGTATGATATTCTGATTTTAATTGGATTAGAGAAACTAATGTTACTGTTTTTTAAAACTTCATTTACAGTTAGTGTATTTGCCATGAAAGCTTCATTTGTAAATACAATAGCCCATTTAATTCTTTTTATGAAATTTCCATTGAAATCCCCCCGTGCATTCTTAAACCAAGGATATTTAATCAAGGTGAAGGCAAAACCAAAAGTCATAAAATTGACCGTAGCTTTTGTATAGAAGATATACTGAAACAAGCAAAAACTGATGAAAAATATTCTGTGTAACATTATTGCAGAATTGCATAGAATTGTTCAAAATTACTTAAAAATTCATTTAAACAATGAGACATTAATTTTCGTTTACAGAGAATATACCCACTATCAACAATTTTATGACTTGGTTTTACCCCTACCTTGATGAAATCTCAGTGGTTTTTAAACGAGTGAAGAGAACTTAATGATTTTTTCATTCAGAGAGGTGAAAATGATGTATATATTATATTTCAAGTTTGCAGTTTTTTTCCCAAATCCTTGCTGAGAAATTTGAAAAATATGATCAGTGTAGTTAGAACATTGGTTAAGTGTATCTATATGGACTGTGCACAATGATTTGCTGCGAAAAAGCATGCTGTCATTCACTTTGTCATCAACGCAGCTGTTCCAACAGCCATTCAAAAAACCTGTTTTATCACGAATTCTCATTATTTTAATTAAAATTTGAGAAAATGTGTAAATGTAAAAAATGAATCAATATTGTATGAAAATCATTTGGGTTGTAAACACCGTGGGGAATCATTAGTACCAGTTATGAACATTTTTAGAACGGGAGCGCGAGCTTGGAGGGAAAAAGGTAAATATTTAAATATCTTCTTTTATTTTCTAAAAAAACATGTTGTGTACAGAATGTGCGCTAATGGGGAATCAATAGTACTAGTTACGAACATTTTTAGAACGCGAGCGTGAGCTTGGAGGGAAAAAGGTAAATATTTAAATATCTTCTTTTATTTTCTAAAAAAACATGTTGTGTACAGAATGTGCGCTTTCGATCGGCACCTTTGTTGTTGCTGAGAATAATGTAGTAAATTCCTGAAAGTCAAAAAAGTGTTTTGGTGCGGACAAATTTTACGAG
Source organism: Corbicula japonica (assembly GCA_038501625.1). Lineage (NCBI taxonomy): Eukaryota > Metazoa > Mollusca > Bivalvia > Venerida > Cyrenidae > Corbicula > Corbicula japonica. Next base: position 10,208,432 of record JAZAYU010000008.1, read on the forward strand.
TACTAGTCACGAACAACCCTTATGTTGCTTGTTTTTATCATAAAAGTGAGATGTCAGATATTGCAAAACAAATTTGTACACACATTTACTGTTTCCTGATGTCTTTAAATTGCTATTTTCATTAATTTCATTAGCGCGTATTCCGTGCACAACATGTTTTTAGAAAATAAAAGAATATATGTAAATATTAACCTTTTTTCCTCCGAGCTCGCGCTCGCGTTCTAAAAATGTTCATAACTAGTACTATTGATTCCCCACGGTGGAAAAGTAAGCGCAACTGGTTAAGATTCAGATCAGGTTGCTCATCCCTGTACTTGTATTCTCATGAGATATATGCTGTTACCTTTGAATTAACCCTTTCCTTTGTATATTATGCCTTAATTGCATGGGCAAACAGTGTAGATCAAGATCAGCCAGCACATTCATGCCATCTGATCAGGATCTGCACTATTTGCTTTTTGATTAAGTAGGATATTTCTGACCAAAAACAAACAGTGCAGATCCTGATTAGACTGCATGGATGCATGCATGGACTGTCTGATCTGGATCTACACTGATCTGCACTATTTGCTTTTAATCAAAATGATTAATTAACTTAAATAATCAAATTAGGATATTTCAGACCAAAAAAAAGTGCAGAATGTGATTAGACTGAATGGATGTGCTGTCTGATGTGGATCTTCACTGTTGCACATAAAATAGGATTCCACACTTCTAAACATCTAAGAAAGTAAAACTGACTGTTATCTGCATTATTTTAAGGTGCCTGATCCACTGGGAAAATTAAAAGTTCCATCAGATGACGAATTTGAGGTAAGATTTTATGTTAAATTTAACTAGAAACAGAACAAGTTTCAAACAAGGTGAAGAATTAAATAAATGTGATTTGATAAGTAAGCTGAATTTTATGGGGCCTCAGCTATTTGATGATAAGGACTGCCAATTGATAAACACAGTCCCCTCATACCTATGTGTTTGTTTATTATTGGAGCCAAAATCATAAACGTAGCAAAGACATCCTGCTATCTCATAAATATAAGTCCAGAACACAAAATTTGATAAGCCACCATGGTCCTGGACATAAACTGTATAAGAGTTTACAGGATAATCACTAGAAAACAAAGATTTAGTCCTTCTTATTCCAAAAACAGTTACATAAATTATAATTATTGTTATAAAAAGTTCAATTATAAACTAAGAGCTTTTTTCAGACATTACATAGTTTAAGGATGTTTCTTTATCAACAACATTGTTCGATGTCTAAAATGTCTACCATCATGTTGAAAATAACTGTTGAAACAAAAGTACAGTTTGTACATGATGATATTTAGGAGAAGCCACAGCCTGTATCACTGTTAGGGGACCCTATGACAGCCCAGGCCAACATCATCATAAAGAATCTGCTGAAACCACCAGACAAGCCCGAGTTCCCAGGCTCCAAGTCGCCGACCAGTGAGGACACCACTGCCAAGCTGCTGGGGCGACCAGTGCACAGTCTGAATATGGTATATCTGTGTAGTCTGGGCAGATTGATGGCCATGTTGACAGAGAAAACACAGGCCATGGGAATTTTGGGTAGGTAGATGATATCAGTTTAGGATTGATAACCAAAATGACTATCCAAATACATGATTGTATTCCTTAGTCATATTCTTTTAACTTCTGACTTCTATCAGTTTGTTAACATGTCCACAAACTCAATGTGGCGAAATTTTTATATTGCAGTTTATGTGATAATGCAGCAGATAAATGGATGTAAATCCACTTCTCAACAATGAGAACAATACATCAATAAAAGTTGGGTTTTTAGGACTGTATTTACCTACCTAATTGGTCTTCAGACCATTATTAGACACATTTTATTATGGATAAGCCCAGTAATTTAAATGCAACAGTGTTTTGGCAGAAACGACACTTGTATATACTTTGAACAAATTCCCAAATATTTAAATACAAAAACAAAATTTGAATCTTCGTCATCAAACCATATGTTCGAATATTTGTTCCCATCTCTAGTAAAAATACTTTGAATGAAAATGCAGCATTGCAATCTACAATGTCAGTATGAGTGTAGAGTTTTAACTCCCCAAAAGTCATTATGAACGATGGCTATGGTTGTTATATTAAAACATTCATAACTTTATAACTAGTTGGTATTTTTTACTTTTACTCAACAGACTTAATAACACAAATTACCAGTCACAAATATTGTACTGGTTCATCTTCTGATCAGAAATGTTATACATACTGTTAAAGTTTTTTAAATTGTAGTTTTGTTATCTGGGCTGTTTAAAAAAAAATGGCTGGAAAAGTGAAAAAAATAGTGAAAAATTAAAGTTCATAAAAATTCCAAACTTGTTATTCTGTATTTTTTGTTTATTGAAACTGAGAAAAGAACTGAAAAGATTTTTAAATCGGTCAACTGGTTGCTGAGATATTGTCATTTGAAAAATGGCAAGTGAAGTGAAAAAAATGTAAAGAATTTAAGTTCATAAAAAGTCCAAACTGGTTCGTCCATATGTTTGTACGGTCTTTACAGTGAGCAAAATCATATATAGTTAAACTCATATGTGGCAGAATAAAAATTTTATGGAGCTTTATTGACCAATACTAAATAAATCAAAGAATTTTAATATATGTGCTTAAATTACAAGTATTACTGTTTCTTATTATTTAAATGTGTATTTCTGTTAAAATACATGTTGAAGCATCAAATAAAAGTGCTTTATAACTTGTGGTATCGCATAAAGATAAAAAATTCATAATGTTTAAAAAAAGTGTGTCACACTCCTGACAACCACATAAGTGCAGTGTACTCAAAAATGTTTCACTAAGGCCATTCCTTTTTGTCACAATTTAACAAAACATGACATAGACTTCTAAGAAAAAATATGCTACTGTTTTCATGTAAAGGATATGTTGACAGAATATTGGGATATGTGCATAATGTCACACTCCTGACAAATTTAGCTGACATTTTCTGAAGGGAGCTGCAGACAAATATAATTTCAGTAGAGGTGATAATATTATAATTATTGCATCTAGAAACATAAAACTTAATGATACACAAAACATTTCTTATGTACTATTAATCTTTAAAGTCCTATAAATTTATAAAGCAAAGATGTACTCATTTTCTTGAGGTATTTTCTAATCTACCACGCTTGACTTAATAGCATAAATTTTGATTACTTTAAGTATAATATGCTTAATTTTATCATTATTTGATGCCTAATAAATGCACATGTTACTAAAACAACACTAAAACTTGTTTTTACTCAAGCTTTTTGTAAAATAATGGTCTGAACAAATGTGATTTTGAAAAGTGTCACACTTTTTTGTCACACTCCTGACATTTTTTGCCCATTATTTTTGAATATTTTTTTAACGGATGGTGCTATTTTGATGAAACTTCACAAATCTTTAAACGGCATGATAAGACACCTTTGCAAAGTAGGAAAATGGAAGTAACTGTTTGTTGTACATATTTATATTAGGAAAACCCAAACCAGCCTTTTTTTTGAAACAGCCCATCTTAACAATTGTGCATGTATTTTTGCATGTCGAAATGGAATGTTTGATCTAGTAGTTGGCTACACAGTTTAATCATAATTAATTCATAAAAGCTATTTTTGGTGTTGCTCCATTATTTTTCCTATAAATATATATATTAATTATTTATAGGCAATGCACCAAAGCTTGCAGGTGTACCACCAAAGCCCCTAATGGAAGGTCTCATGCAGGCTGGAAAGGTGGCACAGAAATTACTCAACTCAATGGGCATGGGACAACAACGTAACCAGACCATGGGAATGGGCCAGCAAGGGAACCAGTCTAATTTTATGGGTAGGAACCAGGGGGAAGGGCACCAGCTCCAAGGGCTGCTGGGTAATCAAGCCAGCGTGGGCCAGAATAATTCCAAAGCAGCTTCCAACTTGCTGGGAACCATACAGCAGCTTGCCCTGCAGAAGATGTCACAAAACTCTCCAGGGGCCGGAAACAAGATGGATCTAAAGTCCTTGTTTTCTGGCATGGGCAACTTGAATAGTAACAACAACTCCGGGGATGGACTGTTGGGAAGCTACAAAGGACAAGGTATTTATTTGAAAAATCCAAAATGCTTGCATATGTTGGCAGTTCATATACAGCATTCCACAAATAATAATAAGAGCAATGTAGACACGCCATAAAAAAGAAAATCAAGATATTAAACATGGATAGTTAAAAAAAGACGATAGTAAATAGGATAGTGTTTGAAACAATAAGTGTTTGCTGTTTCATTTAATAAATTTTATTCTGCATTGTGAATGATGGATGGAATTGTGCAAATTGACAGAAAGAGGAGTTCATTATGTTAATTCTTTAACAAAAGGTATTGTTAGACTAGTCACAGATTACAGTACTGGGCTGAACAGGGATTCTAAAATTTCAAATTCCCAATCGGACATTCGCGCCAAAATTGACTATTCCCCGACTTCCGGTTCGCATGAACAGCGACTTCCGGTCCGCACGAACTGCGACTTCTGGTCCCCGTGTTCAGTGCATTTAACTCTCCTGACCCCCAGTTCACTCCTCCCTTACAGCATTAATTCTTGTCGGTGATAGCCTACAACCTTCCAACAGATCAATTTCATGATTTTCGGGTTGTAGACGGAAAAATTCTTTGATCGATTTATTAGAGCGGCATGCGACGTTTGAAGTTTACGGCGTCTTTGTTCTAATACACCAGCATCCCATGCATTGAACATGTGTCGTAACAGTTCAAAATAGTAATCTACAGCAGTGTTCATAGCGATTGTGAAGTGGATTTTTAGTTCATTGAACATGTATTAACTCTCGGAATTACGGGAGGCAAGTATTCGCTTTACGTAAATATATGTTGATTATGTCATGAATTAGTAATTCTTGAATCTACAAGAACTTACACCAGTCTGTGTATGCAACATTTATTTCCGAGTCGGAAATAAATGTTGCGTACGTAGATTTTTGTAAATTTAAAATTCATTTGAATCGTTATGGCCCTTAGTAAGCAAGCCGGTTACTCGATTAATTTTCACATTAAGTATCTATTCATTTGAGCCTTTCAACTTTGCTGTGAATGGCAATCAATTTAACTAAAATCTGCATTGTAGAAGTTTTCTTTCATTTGCTAAACATCATTTTTAAACGTACTTTATTTTATTCGATCGGCGGTCATTCAGAATTACGCACATAGGACTTCTTTCAATAAAATTCTAACTGTTTTTTGTATACGTTAATTAATTATATCACGGGTATTGCCACTTTTAATTCTGACATCAAAGAGCCTGTCTAGCGCAGTTCATTTGCAAATTGAACAAGCCCGCCCGTTGTTAAAATGAGACCGACCACATCCCGTATCATCTATGCCGCAGGCTATTCACTGGACGTGTAGTCGTGGTAGTCATGGTAGCGGAGTTGTGAATTTGATAATTGACAGATTAATAGCTGATTAAGCTGTGAAAAATGTACATATTGGTAATTTTTGTAACAATTTATGGGCTTCTATTCATTATGTCTCCCCCCCTCTGGGGGAGACATATTGTTTTTGCCCTGTCCGTCTGTCCGTCAGTCACACTTCGTTTCCGCTCAATAACTCGAGTACCCTTTGACCCAGAGCCTTCAAACTTCATAGGGTGATCACCCTTATTGAGTAAAAGAACCCTATTGATTTTGGGGTCAGTAGGTCAAAGGTCAAGGTCACAGTGACCCAAAGAGTGAAAAACGTTTCCGCTCAATAACTCGAGTACCCTTTGACCCAGAGCCTCCAAACTTCATAGGGTGATAGCCCTTATTGAGTAGAAGAACCCTATTGATTTTGGGGTCAGTAGGTGAAAGGTCAAGGTCACAGTGACCCGAAGAGTGAAAAACGTTTCCGCTCAATAACTCGAGTACCCTTTGACCCAGAGCCTCCAAACTTCATAGGATGATGGCCCTTATTGAGTAGAAGAACCCTATTGATTTTGATGTCATTAGGTCAAAGGTCAAGGTCACAGGGGCCCAAAGAGTGAAAACCGTTTCTGCTCCATAACTTGAGAACCCTTTGACCCAGGGACTTCAAACTTCATAGGTTGATAGCCATTATAGAGTAGAAGAACCCTATTGATTTGGGGTCAAAGGTCAAGGTCACAGGGGCCCGAAGAGTAAAAACCGTTTCTGCTCAATAACTGGAGTACCGTTTGACCCACAGCCTTCAAAATTCATAGGGTGATAGCCCTTTTTGATTAGAAGAACCCTATTGATTTTTGGGTCAGTAGGTCAAAGGTCAAGGTCACAGGGGCCTGAAGAGTGAAAACCGTTTCCACTCAATAATAGGAGTTCTATTTTACCCAGACCATTCAAACTTCATACGATGGATGTCCTTATTGAGTAGAGGACTCCTATTGATTTTGGGGTCAGTAGGTCAAAGGTCAAGGTCACAGGGGCCCCGAAGAGTAAAAACCGTATCTGGTCAATTACTGAAGTACCGCTTGACCCAGAGCATTCAAACTAAATAGGGTAATAGCCCTTATTGAGTAGAAGAACCCTATTGAATATGGGATCAGTAGGTCAAAGGTCAAGGTCACAGGGGTCTGGGCGCAGGGGGGGGGGGGGGGGGGGGCGGCGCAGGGGGGAGACATGCGTTTTTCACAAAAAACATCTAGTGACCGATTTTGTTTACCAATTTTGAAATTTCAATCGGACATTTTCCCGAAAATCGGTCAATGACCGGCCTGTCGACGATTTTAGAATCCCTGGGGCTGAACATAAAGGTCTACTAGGTAGCCATAAAGATAATCAATGTATCTTTAAAAGCAGTTCTGAACAGTCTTTAAGCAACACAATTGTTTTCTGTACTTCAATAGACTGGACTCCAAACCCAACTAAGAACCCGGCAGGAAAGGGACCACAATCCCTGCTGTCCTTGAACTTGAACAATAAGGGAGAAGGGCTCATACCAACACCAAAACTAGACGAGGATTCTGGGTTTGGTGGTTTCCATGGTAACCTGGGAGGTGGATATGATGATTCAGGATACCAGGTTTGTTTTAATGCAACAAAAAATAAAAAAAATGATTTTATTTTAAAACAGTAAATAAAAATAAGGTTGTGTACTATTTTACAAGATGGACACATTTGTTCACATTCTGGTGCAAGAGTGCAAGTACCAGTAATACTGAGCTAGATTAAAATTAAATTTACCCTATAGACATGAAGTACGGAATTCTATCCTCTCGCAATAGTCAGAAACTATTTTTTGCTGATATCATTTCTGTTTGCAGTCAGAAATACACAAATGGGCTAATTGCTGCTTGTTAAGTCATGGTTTTTTGAGGATAGTGCAGATGAGGATGTCTGGCTTTTTTCATTCCCAGATATCAGCACAGGTCAAGGGGCACAAGTCAAGGGACTGGTTTACAGTCTGGTCTGTAAAATTATGGTAGTAATGTACAGTGATGAAGAGGGAAGTGTGAATTTCAGTAACAGTGCATTTAAACAACTCTGCTAACCACTACATACAATGACATATGATGGGCCGTTGTGTTTTAGGGTGGTATTGATGATTCTGACTACAATGATGGTAATGGTAACTATGACAACCCAGGCTTTGGTAACTATGGTAACCAGATGACCCCCAACAGGATGGGAGGGAGAGGAGCTGGTAACATGATGACAGACCCTGATCTCGGAACCCAAACTAGTTCTGGGGTAAGTGTGCTTTGCAAATATAGAAACCTTTGTAACAATTTGATCCCAAAAATATGATAGAATGAGGAGCTAGTTATGTACTTGCTGTTTACGGTAGTGATTAAGAACCAACTATGAAAATAGAGGCTGTGGTATCTATGGTTATAGTATGACTCCCAGCAGTTTTGGAGGAACTGATGTAACACCAGGTAAATGTGCTAGGACAGAAATAAAATAGTAGGATATCATGTTCAACTTCACTTCTCTATTTCTGTGTGTGGGTCCAGTATCATCAAAATGTGTTTTTAGACTGGCTACCAGTCACAATTTCAGCCAGTGCATGAGATTTGAGACTGGTCTCCAGCTTTAGTTTTATGATCTTGGGCCCATTTTCTAATATTTAGCCTGGACCCAGACTGAGCAACCAACAGCTGGATACAATAAATTTCTCAAATCTCGGGTGTAATAACCAAGTACTCAGACTGTCAGGGTTAGAAAGTGGATTGTTGCCTGTTCATGGGCACATTGCTCATGGACTTTGGGGATTATTTCTCTGTCATGTCTGTCTCATATTTAGAACAAGGAATAAGTGTTTTACTTTGAATGGTGGTAAATCAAGGTAAACATTATTATTGCCTTATGTTGTTTTCTGTTTCTTTTATCAATAAGAAGAATTTTGCTTCTTTTTATTATAACAGAGGTATGATGGAGCCTATTTTTCTGGAATAAATGCAAATCAAAGAGCTGCTGTAGGAACAGGCATGAATAGACAAGTATGTATATTTTAGGCTATAGATGTGGGATAGATAATGCAGTGAAGTCCATATAAAGTTTAAAATTGGAAGACCAAAGTATTTTATCCCATGTGCAACCAGTGTAGATCCAGATCAGCTGGCATATCAGTGCCGCCTGATCAGGATCTGCAGTGGTTGCATTTTGGTCCGAAATAACAAATCAAAAAGCGAACAGTACAGATCCTGATCAGACGGCACAAATAAAGGTGTATCTATGAGGGAAAGGGTTAAAACAATTGTTTTTAGTTGTATACATTTGCAAATAAAGCCAAAAAGAAGTTTGTTTTTTAAGCTTGTTGAAAAATAATTCTAAAATTTAATCTCCATGAGAAATTGTATTTGTAGAGTGACAAAAGAGAAGGTAACTACAGTGACATTGCCCAGAAAGCTGCATTCTATGCTGCTGGTGCAGCTGCTGCTTATAAACAGCAGTATGATGATTGGATGCAGTCCGGGTATGGTGATGGTTTTAACAATGGAGGACGGTATCAGTCAGGGTATAGTGGTGGTTTTAATAATGGAGGAGCACAGCAAGGGTATGGTGGAGGTTTTGGTAACAGTGGTGAACAGTATGGTACAGGCAGTGGCTACAGTTATAATTCTGGTCCAGGAAGCTATGGATCAGAAATGTCGTACGGAAATCAGCAGAATGGTAATTTTATTGTTTTATTTCACTTTTCTTCATGCCTGATTGGTATTCATGTATTTTCACCGTGCTGAGAAAAGTAATGTTACTTAATAACTAGCTCTGTTCCGCAGGACTGTGTACATTTAATAACATGCTGTGACATTGTTCGTGAAATTTGTTCATTGTAAATACTCTGTTCCTGCTTCCGCAGTTGAAAGATATTTATAATCTTACAGTGTGAAATATTATCTTTTCTTAGATGCATGTGTACTTGGAACTTACAGCTTTTTAAAAATGATAAACTTGTGATTTTGCCTCTAACTTTCATTTGCAGTTGGTTGCTAATTCTGTATCTCATTTAGGTACAAATTGTGTACCTTTACATGATATTATTTTAGCTTCCTTTGGAAACCAAACTGCTGGCAGATACGGTCAAGGTGGAATGATGAGGAACCAGTATGGGGGCTCGAGCAACACCAGTCAGATGGGATTCCCACAAAATACAGGATTTTCACAAAATACTCAGAGGAATTCTCCAAACGTGAGGCAAGGGAATAATTTTGTAGGTTCCTACGGAAGAGATGGGAGTGACACAGGCTTAGGGCCAATCGGTTCAGGACCCAGGAATCTTATGGCGCCACCTACTTCAAGTTGGGGCACTGGTACCTCTAGTTCAGCCCAAGTGAGTTTTTTTTTTTTTCTAGAAATTTCATTAATGAGACAGGGTCTGTTTACGAATTGATTAATGATTAACTCTCAATCAATAAAATAACCAGTCTGGGATCTCAAGTATTTGGTTGGATGAAATTAAGTCCAGTCTCAAAACTGACCAAATGGAATATAAAGTTTATAAAAAAGTCTCTGATGTGACATTTGTGATCTTTGACACTAGCCTCATTATGGTTCAAAGCTTATGAACTAAGGACAATCATGCTTGGAAGCTATCCTGCTAGCTTAGGGCTGTTCCAGGAAAAAAGATGTTGAGGTGGAACAGAACTTAAAAATGGGGGTACCACCAACACAATTGTATTTATTTTTAACCCCCTAAGCAGTAGAATTGGAATATGTCAAAGACCCACCACCACAGTATTACAATTTATATCACCCACCAATGCAATAAGAAATTGCTTTGAATGTTCCTACTTGCAGGGGAAATTTCATTCGCCAGTATATTCTACATATTAATATGGATTTAGATATGTGCCAGAAGTGTCACTTTAATTGAGTGTATTGTATTTATTTCTAAGAAATATTCAGATTAAACTTAACCAGTACTTATATATTATCATGCACAACAATTTTGTGAAAATTCATAATTTAATGTCATTTTAAAAATGAACAAGTAGAACCGTTTGATGCCTTCCGGACTGCTCTTTGTTATGAGAATTGTTTTAATTACATAAAATTGTAAACCTGAAGTTTCATGTTGGCATCATTGTCAAGTTTTACTGACAAGATAGTTATGTGACTCCCCCCTCCTTACCCCCAGCAACACAAATAAAATTGTTAAAATACCCCCAACCAACATATCTTCTTTCATGAATCACCCCAACCCATCCAATTTTAATTAATTTCAGTTCCACCCCCAATTGCGTGTTTCCTGGAACAGCCCTTAAAGAAAAGCTGTGTTCTACCTCGGTGGCCTACAAGCACTGTATAATGCTTTGAGATGAATTAGAAAAAAGCTCCGAGTCATAGTCAAATGTGTACTTGTTTGTAAGATTTACTTACTTATGAGACAGAGCCTAGAGTTCTACCTAAGTGGCCTTCAAGCACTATGGGTTATAACTTATAGCATAAATAATCTCATATAAAATATGACAATGATTTATGAGATGATAACACTGTTGTAATTCAATCCTGTTGTCTAATATGAAATCGTAATAAATATTACATAACATATTATTTGCAGGCTACTCCACAGGGCCAGAAGAGACCATTTTCGCACATCTTGCCATCTCCAGAGCCAAGCCCAGAAGGTGACTACATCGGTCAGCACTCGCAGGGTCTTGGAGGACACTATGCTGACACCTACACCAAGAGGCAAAAACTCACGGGCAGATTCTAATGTCTTGTTCCAGATAGTGGAATGGACAATATTTAAATTAAATAAAATGCTTCATAATGTGCTTTATATAATGAAATGGGTGCCAGGAGATTCTAAATTTATTGTTAATGCTTTTCTCCATATATACTTCTTTTATCACATGGGTGAGCAGTTGAGATCAAGATCAGCCAGCATCTGTGCCAACTGATCTAGATCTACAATCTTGGCCTCCTGATCAGAAATTATCTAATGAATCTAAAAGTGAACAGTTTCGATTCTGATTAAGTGGCAAAGATGTGCCAGCAGCTCTGGATCGAAACTGTTCGTCCATACAATAATCTATGGAGTAAAGGGTTAAGACCAGTTGGGGTTGCTTTTACACCTTTGCCTCAGAAATTGTGTCCAGATATTGCATCATTGATCATGTCAAAAGACATCATGTTTTGGAATGAAATGGACAAGTCTCTATTTCTGTCAATCAGATGCTTGAAATTTAAAGTGCTAATAAAAGTCTTTGTTTAGAACTAGGCATTCTTTTCTCATAAGATAGTACATGTATTAGATTTGTAAACTTATAACTATTCCTTCACACAGCAACATTGTTTTTTAGCACGTCGCTTATTGTGATGTTAAAAAACTGATGATGGATACCAATCTCTGAGGAATCTGATTGGCTGAAATAAGTCTGAGGAATCCGATTGGTTGTCTAAGAATTACCAATGGGAATTGAGATCAAAGCCTTGTTTCCATTCTCAGTTTAAATATAAATTGAAGCCAGGTCATTTTTAAAACATAATGACATAAAATTCCTTTATATTTTTCTAAAAAGCTTTGCTGTTGTACTTATTTGGTTGTGAATTAGGGCCTTTGTTGAGTTAACTGGTTATATTTTTATTATTGATAGGGACTGGTGTAGATTTCTGAACAGGAAATAGGGTTTCCAATGTGAGGGAGAGGTTTTTTAGGTTTGAAACTTTTATTAACCCTTTCCGTCATGGTATGCTTTTAATCCCATGGGCCACTGGTATAGATTCAGAACAGCATGCACATGTTTCTGATCACTTCTAGTTCCGTTAGGTTATTTCTGTTCAAGAAGGAAGCAGTATAAATCCTCATCAGATTGCACTGACCTGCAGGCTGATTTGGATTTACCCTTGTCTTACATGGAATAAAATGTGTGCCAGTAGAGTGAAGGGTTAAAAAAAAGTAAAGACCTTTCTGTTGACTGAACAGAGGGAGAAGTTGAGGACATCATGGACAATATTTCTTCAAAGTTTCAAAGATCATTTCCTGTTTTATACTTATTTCCAACTAACATTGACATTTATTTGTTTCATGCAAACTTTGTTATTTCACTCAATGAATAATTTTTTGATTGCCTAAATTGCAAACTTAAGTAAGCAGCTACATGTAAGACAGTGAAAGTTTGGAGCTGACATAATGATAATGTTATTTCAGATGACTTTCTTATAATAATTATGTGTATATACGTATACAGTTATACTATGTGCTTTATGAAGAATAGAAAAGCATCATTATGGTTGTAAATAGCATGTTTTCATGGTGGTCTACCAAATGTTGTCTACTTTGAATTGCATATATGATAATAAAATTGTCTCATATGCATTTTTACATTTATGGCTATACCATGAAAGTTTTACAAAAGAGTGGGGGTTAAAGGCACCTTTTATTGGCTCACTTCAATCAATTTTAAAAATAATTTATTTTAAAAGTCTATTTTAAGAAAATTAATATTTAATAGAACTATTAGAATCCCTCTTCCTGGTATTTTCATTGTATGTGCCGTCATCAGCCACCGTGCTGTTATGTTGACTCTTGAAATAGCTCCTGTGTAAATGCTTAATACATTGTGATAAGCACTACATCTTGATGTTATTATATCACTGTGCCTGCAGATATTCTTGCCAAGTGCATTTTATTGAACACATGCATTGTCATTTGTTAATGATGTTGTTAATTCTTTCCTTTTAGTATTTTAGAATATAGGTATAAATATTAATAATGTTTTGCTTGTTTTACTGACATTTCAGAGCTTTGTTCTTTATTTAACCATTTACTTCATAGATTCGACTTTAATCATATTTGTAAACAATGTAGATCCAGATCTGCTGGTACATCTGTGCCTTCTGATCAGGACTTACAGTGTTTGCTTTTTGATTCATTGTTATTTCTGACCAAGAATCAAACAGTGTAGATCCTGAGGTTAACCTCACAGATATGCTGGGTGATCTTGATCTACATTTCCGTTAAAACCCACATATATGGAGTAAAAGGTTAAACTTTCATGTAACCTCACTAAAACACTTTTCTATTCTCGCTGGGTTAAGAACCTATTTACATCTCCTACCTTCTATTGTTATATACTGTCAGCCGTTACAGACTATTGTGAATTGCTAAATTGATGTACACGTTACCCTTAAACCCTTACTCCATGGGATGTCGCTGTTATCCATGGGCAAACATTGTAGATACAGATCAGCTGGCACATCTTAGCCGTCTGATCAGGATTTACACTGTTTGCTTTTGATTCATTAGATTATTTCTTACCAAGAAACAAACTGTGTTAGTGGTGATCAGACTGTACAGATGTGCCGGCTGATCTGGATCTGCAATAAAATCTGTATATATGGAGTAATGGTTTTAAGCATTCATTAAATGTTACCAGGCTCATCTTTATGTAGTGGTCACATCTTTTTTGGCCAGTCCAGTTTTTGTTCATAGAAATCTTTTACAGAAATTATTCACAGAATTTATTATATGATTAGGGTGGATGCTGAGGCTGATCAGGGTCTACACTGATTTCAGATGTGTAAAAGCTGTGCCCAGCACTTTAATGGTTATATGGTATCTAACTCCATCATAGTTCTATGTTACGTAGGCCTTTTGATTAGCACTAAACACTGTATTCATTGTGTCTTTTGAGCCATATTGAACACCCTAAATATCTAGTGGTATCAGCAATGGATATAAATTTGTTATTCCTTTTAATATTATTGTCTAATAAATTGGTTATATCTTCTCTTTTGCGTTCTAAATAAACAGTATAAGGTCATTAACCTTCATGTAGCTCAGTCTGGTGGAAAACTTCATGTTTCTCTAGGATTGAATTACCTATGTTAATTTCTTTAGCTTTTGAGAAATCTAATTATAGAATTTATAGACTTTTATGTGTATTGTTCGGAAGGTTTGTTCAGGAATTGTCTGTTCATTTTTGTTTTTAATCTGTCTTATCTGAATTAAAGCAGAACATTCACCGGGGAAATGTGATCACTGGAAAACAATTGTGAATGGCTATTTTGATGTAATGGCATGTTTGTGTTCCAGTTTAAGGCCAAGTTTAAGACATTTGACACCCAATATGATATGAGAATATATTTGCATTTTATGAAAACAATGATCTGGCACAAGATTATAACAATGAGAAAGGAGACCAGTTTCGACTCTCAAGAATCTGATTGGCTGAAATGGAGACTTGTATTTGAGACTGGACTCCTATCTCGGTATTAGAAATATTTTTATGATATTTGGCACATGGTACACTTTGTTATAAATCCACTTTGTTTATAGATCGACTCTTCTTGTGGTGATTATCAGTGTTTTACAGGGAATTTAATTACTCATTATTGCAGTTCTCAGATTTTGATGTTGTTTTTTAAATAAACGTCCTTCATTTTCATTTAATTGAAAACAACAAAATTGTATCTATGGAGGAAAGGGTTAAGTTATGACAAATGACCCAAAGCCAAGCATTTCAAAATCAATCAGAAACATCAATACACTCAACTATGACATGTTATTTATTTTACAAAAGTCTCGTTTTACAAAGAATATTGCACTAAGGTGTATAGCAGAAAATAACTTTATCAAGTTTGGCACAAAGAATAACAAAATATGACTTGTATAAAAATCAAGATACGACTTGTGTATATGTAAACAAATGAAATTTTTAACAGACTGGCAGGTTTTGATGTAAGTTATCACTAAGCAAATATAAACAGTTGGAAACATGTACAATGATACACAAATGCTAGAAAACGTGATAACCAGCATACATAAGCAACATAAACAAACGGTACAAGCACACTTATCCGCATACTCGTTACATAATAAATTACAAAAATAACTTAGATCTTTTTACTACATATAAGTTGACCTTTAAAATAAACAACTGGTCACACTGTTATTTTGGCTTTACTGAGATCAAACTGGAAAGAAAACAACGTGGTATTTATATTACATAGCTTAAGGTATAGTTTTGGCAAACACAAATCAATTTCCCGGAATCACATGAAATCACGTAATTTTAAGACTGTCACATAATTTACCACCAACATAGCACCAAGTTTATATTTGAACTGCATTAAGCGATTAATCATTTTTTTACATCGGCGAAAGCCCACTGTTGATTCTTTAAACGTTACTCTCCATTATTGATCATCGCCGGAAACCCACGTTTAACTGTTGTACGTTATTAAACTTATCAGTTCAATAAACATTGGAGTCAATCTAGTCCTCTTATTAAATTAAGACATTTTTGCGCATTTATCTTACGTTTTCTTTAATTAACTATATAGAGAAGATCACAATTATCAAACTATTTTGACCAATACAAAAAGGATCGGTTAACTGCTGAGTACAGCTTACGTCATCTTTGTTACCAGTGCCGACCTCCACCCAGACTGGTCAGTCAACAGTAAATTGCTTAAAAACTCTATGGACAATCATGGAAAGACGATTCCATTACATTAATGTAGTGGGTTTGCTTACTTCCGATATTGTATAATACAGGTATATCTAATTCAAAATGTGAGATTTCGTTTGAGATGTTTTTTGTCAAATACAGCCCCTCTCCTGTATCAGGCCCTCCCACGCCTATCAACAGATCATTCTGGAATTCTAACGAAGGGGAATGTTAGATCGGTGCAGTAGGTGTAGGTTTTATAAAATGCCGTCAAAAATTCCTCTTCTGGTGTGGGACACGTGGATTTCTTCAGTAGTATACAGGTGCTTTCATGTTTTTCGTGTAATTGTCCAATTCTGTCGTCTGGAGTTACTGAACTCTCGTCATGTTTTGTACATGTTCCGTCTTTAACTAGCAATTTTTCACAGTTACTGACCTGTTAAAACAAGGAAAAATCCACATTAGAATCTAGCAGCAATGCAGAAATTTAAAGGTCAAGTTGTAAACACTCAAAATTTGATCATTCAAGCGGATGCAGTGTGCAACTTCAGATTAAAGCTTTTACTTGCGGTAAGTCGTACGATCATTTTATCTGAACTGTTTCCTGTAACGTCATTTATCAACCTACATCTGTAAATGAAATCAGTTATGAATCCTTTAGTTTATTTCATGGTAAATAAAAAGCCACATGACATTACCCGCTACATAATATGTTATTTACTAACCTACAAGCAATCTTATTTTGCATCTGACTTCCAATCAAGCTTCCAATCTAAAGAAATCGGCTTTACAGAGCTCGCGTGACGAGCGGAAAGCAATTAGATGCCGGCATCGACGTGTGACAGTACACGTTATATGTGGATCTCGATCCTGGACATTAATTAAACATTTAACCACAATCTGAAACATACAGGTCCAAGATCATGAAACTTAATCAGGAGACTAGTCTCAAATCTCAAAGAAGCTTTTTTATCTTGGGCCACAGTGTCAGCAAAAGGACGTACCTTGATGAGTTTTACGTTATGTTCTGTACAGAAAGCTTCAAGCAGTTTAGCCTCGATATCTTGGCGTCTTGAAGTTTCTACCACGCAAAACAGAACGCTTGAAAGCGACCAACTGAAAATTTGAGAAAAAAATAACTATTAAACTCGACAGAATACACAAAAAAATTATTTAACAGAACTCAGTGAGAGTGATGTTCAGTTACATTCTTTAGCGTAAAGTTCAGAAACGAAGGCCCTGATATACGTTATACGTAACCATCACTGCATGAGATCGGCAACGGGTTATTTTACTGACTATATGTACGGGGAGACTTTACCACCGCCACGCTGCACAAATAGCGCTACTGTGAACGCAGGATAAACTGAAGATGAATTTTCATTGGGAGACATCGTTACGCAATCCAATTATGCGACAATTCGAAACAGTACCACGAGCACTTGGCAGATATTCATTTTTTTATCAACGCGTTAAATACGAGTATATATTAAATTCTTAGGAAACAGCGTGTACGACCAGTATGAGCTTGATGTTACCTCCTGAGGGCTGAAGCAGTTTCTGTAATTCCCTCCACCAACCTATCGTCACACGTTGCTTGTTTAACCACCACCCGTAGAGCCTCTCCTACTCGCATTGGTTTATCTCTGTTAAAAAAAAACAAAACAATTAATTAAAGCCTCTTTTGGGTGGACTCTATACCCATGTTAGCCAGCAATCCGAGATTAAAATCCTGGTCGAGGCCTTCATTATTTTTCCCTCTTCTAATAAACTGGTGACCAGTGTAAATTGATTTAGGGTTGAAATTCTACTGTGCCCAAGATCATAAAACTAAATCTGAAGACCAGTCTCAAATCAGCCTCATATCTCAAGAATCAGATTGGCTTGGGATCTGAGACTGGTCTCCAATCTTAGTTTTATGATCTTGGGCACTTGTCTAAATTTCAGCCAATCAGATTCTCGAGTTTTGAGACTGGTTTCCAATCTCAATCTCAGTAAAATAATCTTTGGGCCTGGGCTCAAAGTTATCATAATGTCAGCATCTGTATTCTAATGCAATGGGGATGGCGATATCGCTTGATTTTGATAAAAAAAGACTCGCCCAGAAACAGAGCGGACCTTATTTGATCAAACAATATCTGAAATTCTTTATGGACTTGTATGTTTATTATAAATCATGTTTACTGGGAAAAGTCGCGGATATGTCGGGATCGATGGCCTTTTCTTATACATTGTTGTAAATATCTCTCCGGAATTCGCTAGTGGCACGATGTGTCTTGTCAGTTTTCGAAGGCTGTCTACAGAGATCACTAATTCTAAGCTGTTCCCTCGGATATGTATGAAGACATTCCTCTTCACTGTCTGTGCTTCGGAAGGTTTTCACAAGCCCTATTATAGCTTTTTTTCATATTGAAAAAAATCGATCAGAAAGCCTATATATTGTATTATATACAAGATGTTTTAGTTAATAACCCGATTTAGTTCCCGATCAATTAAAGCCAGTTATTTGGGATAAACATTTAATGATTAATAAAGACTCTGGTAATAACTGAATATTACAGTGGACTCACAATAGAAATGTAGACAAAGAAACAACAGAAACTGGCACTTTTACATGGCCCCCTTTTACATGACATCCAGTCAAGTGGTTACTATACTTTTATCAGAATAACTAATATATTTTTTTTTAAGTATCAAGATAATTAAAAAAAAATCTCGATATAACTAGGTTACTTAAATCACTGTACATAACAGAAATGAATGTAATAAAACAATACAGAATATTGTTACAATTTATGAAATAATATGTAATATTGGCTTTTCTACAACTATCGATAGTTGTTACAGACTGACACACAAAGAAAACATAGTACATGTATCTATACATGTTAAGTCACACTCATTTACTGCTAAATGTTATTAAAATAACAAATTTAAATACCTTGGTAATTGGCTGAATTCTCCACAACTTTTACATCGATCTTTATTTTCCATCACCATTTTATTTCTTTTTCAGTTATTTTCACAGAATACGAACTGAGGCGCACGTTGTACGTTTGTTGTTGATATCTTCTATTTATACACTGCCAGCCACGTGGTACAAATAAGATAGCGAACTGAAGTTTGATTGGTTCATTTGTTGGACCGTGGCCATTAGCATAGAGAATGCCCTACTTTAGTCTATTTTTAGCGTAGACGTAATGCGACGTAAAATAGTAGACACGCACTATTTTGTCGGATTAATAATAATATCGTTTGCCATACGCATATTTGCACAACACAGATACATGATGACATAAGAAAGAAACTAAATCAGCTCTATATAATATGTGAATTTCTTTACTGGGTTCAATCTGGGTCCTAATTGAAAGACACAGGTTCAATAAAAAGGTTGTCTATGTAATCCAATTTATTTACCAGTTTTCCTCCGAGAAAATGACAATAATTCCTTTACAGATTCGCACAAAATCTAGACACCCGAATTATTAAGGTGTTTACGCCAATCTTTCAACCTATGGCTTCATCTATGACTTGACGAGATATCAAAAGGATGATGACCTTCCTTAGCATGGGATTTAACATGATGGAGTTCCGAAGTAGCCACCTGTTTTTATCGTAGTGATAGGCTGATTAATTATTAGGTCAATCATGGACGAAAATGACTTGACAGTTATGATAAATCTATTTGCCGACGAATAAATATGTACATATGATATGCATTAAACTATTTGACTGTTTTCTTTCGAAATTTTGATAAGGTAAACTAAACAATGTACTCCATTGTTATCTGTGAAATAAATTGTTTGGTTTACCTTATCAAACGTGTAAAGAAATGAGGAAGAGCCAATAGTTTTAAATATCATGTTCTTATATTTTCCGAAAATAAGAAAACTGAAATTTGAAAAAGAGACAGATGTGATCAGGTCTAATGCCAATACATTTTCATGGCGATCATATTCCAAACTCTCTTAAGGTAAGACCTGTGTAATAGGCACTATTAAGAATCCAATATCTGATTATATTTTCATCAACTGCTTCATACCACTGACTTGTATGCAAAATTTTAATGATTTTCACCGTGTAGTTTTTTTAGATTTTTAGGTTTTTTTTATTTAAAAAAGTGAGAAAAAAACGTGAAAGTATCCAATTTCTTTAATCGGTGACAAAATTTTTTGTTATTGATAAATTCAACCCTATTTTTTTACAGTTTATCCAAAATATGTTATATTTTACTAAACCAATTAAAGATATAATATATAAATTCAGAATTTATCTTAAAATGACATTTTTTGACCAAATAAATTTAAAAAATGCATTTTTTATATTTCACGAGACTAAATTAATGAACATTGTGCAAAATCCTGATTGGTGCAATATACCAAACTTTACCATTTTTTAACTATATACGTTAAACAAAATTTAAACAAAATTTCAGAGAAGTTTACCGTCCAGTTTTAGAAATTTTCAAATTGATTACTTGAATAAACACTATTCTGATAGCGAAAACCCCTTTAATCTTGATTATTTTGCTTATTTTAGTTTAAATCATGAGAATTTTATATTCAATTACAGAATTACACAGGAAAAAAAGAAATATGCCAATTATTTAAGCTCTAGGCTTACAAAAAAAATAGCTTCCAGTGGGATTTGAACCCTGGTCCTCTTGCATGATAGAAATCTATGCTAATTTACTAGTATAGTTACCTCCCTTGGATACTCTTCTGGATATAGGTATTCATTACACAGGTCTTACCTTAAAACAACACAAACGGTGTTATATTTTAATCTCCAGAAAATAAAATCGCGCGACATTTGTATGTAAAACAATAAAATTACCGATTTGAGGCGAAGTAATGAAATAAAACGAATTTTGATTTGTCAGTTTCATTTCATAAATGCGAGACTTTTGACTTTGTTGCTAGGCTCCCAAGTCGAAGTTTTGCTAATGGAAACTGACAGACGCTTTGTTGCTTCCATGCCACGGTCAAAACGACCAAACGATAGGAGACTCCACATCTCAAGAAATACCTACGAAAAGTGATTCTTTTACTAAATGCCGCGTAGCCGCTGTGCAAGTACTCGTTAAGTACGGAAAGGTATATCGGCCTTGCTAATTTGTATACAATTATGAAATAGTGTGGCCGACATACGTTTCCGTAGTTATTTTTGCATTTTGAAAAGTAATACATGTGTGTAGGGTACGTGTCGAGCGGGCGTTTGTCAGTCGGAATGCGAAATGAAATCGGATTTACATGTATGTGTATTCTTTTCGTTATTCTGTTTCTGCATTTGCGAAAAAGACGCCCAATACGATTAGGTTGGTCGTTGTTTTGCCCTTGCCAAAACGGGTAAGAGAGAAAGCGAAATAACGACAAAAAAATGTAGCGACTAAATGAGAAGTAAGACATTGCTCTTTTTATCACTATTTGGTTTAATTTGATGTGTTAACGTTATTTTATTTTGTTTATTTTATTGTTTTTAACTGGTCACCCTGAATGAAACTTCGAAAACAAGACAACAGTAAATGATTTTAAACTGGTTTATTTTACTATTATAGATTCATTGTCATTAAGAACTAATTTGCCTGAGCTTTTTTGTATATATTTACCTCCTTACTGCGTGGGATATATTGAGATAAATAATTCACGCTCAATTTGTTTCATGGATTTCATTTAATTTCATAGATATGTAGATCTTATTACGTGAAGTTTACAATTTGTGTGGTGTCTGAGCGTCATTTATTGCACCAGGGCCTAAGACCATTAAACTGAGACTGGAGACCAGTCTCCAATCTCAAGCATCTGATTTGCTGAAATGGCGACCAGTCGCCACTTCAGCCAATCAGATGCTTGAGATTTGAGTCCTGATTTTGATTTATGATTTTGAGCCCTGGAAATCCTTGGTGGATCAATAGTCATTGAGTATTTTTATAAACAGACCACCAGTTGAACGTTTTTACATGTAATGAAACTCTTCTTTCTGCGGAAGATACTGAACATGGAAAGTTTGTCCATCATGCTGGTACCGAGCTACAGAACCCGAGCTGGACTTCACATACGGTCCTTCTGCCTGCAGATAGACCTGGTTGCTGAGCCCTGATCGAGTCCCTGAGAAAGAAGTTTCGGGTTTGGTGTAGACATATTGTCCTTTTCTTTCGACGGAATTCCAATCACTGTATGACAGGCTACTACCATTCTTCATGTAGCCACCATTAAACTCAGCCGTACCGAGCTACAAAAAACAATTATTCATTTTAATTAATTTGATAGAACTCGAACCTACGTCCTCTTCATAAAAAGTTGTGTGGACCAGGCCTACTCCATTATTCTTGAAAATATTACAACATCGTGGCATAATTATCATCGTTTTTCCCGAATAGTTGTAAATGTAATAATTTTCACGTGAATGCTCTTACATCTGCCCAACTTAACATCAGAGGCCCGCACAAACGAAACACACATATATATCATAATATGGTCTCTACATACCATCTTTATACATGTACAGCTTTAAAATCTTTAATCTTTATCTGGCCCTTAAAGTGTTCAATGAAAGATGCAGTTGTGTTTTATTGTAGAACAATATTAGGACTCTTTGCTTCTTTTAGTATCTCTTTAATGTTATCTAGCAATCCTTCAGGCTCACGACTTTGTATATTGCCGGAATTGTAAACATTACAGATCCTATTAAACGCCTAAAGTGTGAATGCGCAAGTTTCACTAATGGTAAGAGCATTGGTTCAACTTCCGTTGTAAACGTGGCTGCCGCTGGACTTAAAAGTTACTGTCAGTTGTTAGTTACAGGGTATGTGGGTGTCCGTGAGTAGCAGATTACTGCTCACATAAGTCATATCACCGGTCAAACTGTTTAAACTCGACCATGGTATCGAGTTCGACTCGATAATCCCACTTATGTCACAGGTCGAGAAACATGTGCAGCCTGACCGGGACTCGAACCCGGGACCCCTCGCTAACAGAGAGAGTGCCTCTCGACGGAGCTATCCGGGACGCTTACATATCTTCTCCCCAGATAGTGACTAGATTCGTACCGCGTCACATAGCTTTACTAATATGTTGTATTACCAGCAAAATAATTGATTTATTTTGAAATCAACACTGAGCATAAATAATACGCGAAGTACTGGTTTTTCAGTGATGCAAATAATTAAACCTACGCTGTATCTCTGCTTCTCGGACCCTGATTTCGCCAGGCGGCGCTTTGCATATGTACCAATCACAAGAAGCACTATAAATGCCACGCCGGCGACGGTTATGCCAATGATCACCTCGCCAGTAATATCAATAACCATTTTATCATCTTCATAAGCGGCAGGTCTAGAGCCGGTCGCACCAACTGCAACAACAAGCCAAGAATTTTCATATACAGTGAAACATCGCTTTAAATGTCATCGCCAAAACTTTCTCGTTTATGATTTGGTCTTTATTTTATGGTGAAAAAAGTGCAAAACTGTAAATAAAGATCGTAAAATAATGGTCTAAATGGTGAGATGGTTTTTATTGTCAAGGTGGTCTTAATATGGGTTTACTATACGGAACATATCTAATTTCGTCCAAACTAATGTTCTTGTAAGAAGCATAGAACATGTTTTTCGCGCAGTGACTTTTAATTGTTATTGGGTACAATATCACTGGTTGGACGAAGTTGCCAAGCTTTATGAGTGTGGATGATTATGGTCGGCTGCTGTTGAGAAGAAAATGCTGTTCTTCCGTATATCAACGTAATTCAAGATGTTAGTTTGCATAGAAATTGAGATAAGGATAGGGCAGTGTTCTATTAAAACAATTTACTTTTCCGTTGCTGTGATCAGAACAATTACTGTGCTGAAGAGTTTAAAACTGAGATACTGAGATGAGAAACCAGTCTCCATTCCAGCCAATCAGATCCTAGAGATCTGAGACTGGTTTCCATTGTCAGTTTTATAATCCCTGGACCTGGTGTTTGAGTAAAACGTCAGTCTGGAGGTTAGAACAAGCACGCATATACATCATACTTTACAGTACTGTTATCGGTAAATAATCGGTTACCGATGTCATGTGATGATGATTTCGTTTATCACGGTTATCCGCACAACCTTTTTGGGGTTGTCCCGGCTAGCTCACTCGGTATCGTATTCGGATTTACATGGCTAGTGGCCGGATTAGATACCCAGTGTGGCCAGTATCATTTCTTACAATGCTTATTACGTAAAACTGTTTTTCCCTTACGTGGTTCCGGATCCCGAACGTTGATGTAAGTTTGGCTGAGTGCATATCCGTTACCATGTCCTTCGTTGACAAGGGCTTGAACGATCTTAGTAACGTCATTCCTCATAGCAGACTCGATGGCGCTGTTTGAGGCACCGGCTCTGGTCAGTTCTACCGCTGCGTCTACGTACACACTACCCTCCCTGAAAAAACGGGTCACAGTATAATTAGAAGAAGGGATTTCCAAAAACTATGGCAAAGAAAATGCCATCCTTTTTTAAATGGCTGTGTGCTGAACAAGATTATAAACATTGAACCATTTGCTTGAAACGGACTCAAATACTTATCAATAACATTGTTATTTTTGTGGCTTGTTCACTACTTTGTCGGCTTACATACCTAAACATAAGAATCCGTATTCTATCCAGACCAGGTAAGTTTTGAAATTTTGATTCGAACTGAAAAGAGAGAGAGAGAAAATAAAAAATATGCATTTAGTTAAAAATGTATTAGATAAAGAATTATAACTAACTAGTTGACGTATACAGTAAAAACCCTCATAAAGATCAACCTCGTAATGAAGACCACCCCAATAATAAGACCACTATTTAAATGTATCTTTTTTTTTAAACATTTTTGCACTATTTTCTACCCGGAATTAAAACCACCCACTATTCAGACCACTTTTGTCAAGTCCTTGATGTGGGGTTAATGGAGGGTCTCACTGTACACTGTTATTGTTAATGTATACATGTCTGTAAAGACGCTTCGCGATTATATAGATAAGATGCCTTACTAAGCTAGATGATTTCTTACATTTCTTCTGCGATATTTATATATCAACGAACACAAACGGTATCTTAATAGAAAAACCAAAACAGTGATAGTAGAAAATGGATAAGCTCATTATTCCATTAAACGTTGGACATAAAAATTAAACTAAGAAACGGAAGTAAAGAAACAAGTGAAACATGCATATCAGTAAAAAACATAGTCTCTACACACAGTTAAAGAAAGCAAAGGAGAAGAGAGCACGTGTTTATAAAATTATCATTTTCAAATAAGACACCACAGACAATTGAAAAAGAGAAGCTGAGGGGTTACCGGCTTGTAAAGTAATTAAAGCTCTGATCATATCTCAATATTTGAAAAGAGACTAAATTAAAAGTGATTTTGAATTAAGCTTGCTCGCGTAGTGTCAAACTGATAACCAAAAGAAGAATATTGACCAGAGTTTTCATATCTGCCGCCAGCGCCGAATACTCGTTGGAGTTCTTGTCAGCATACTTTTGGTCCCAGTCGAGAAACAGTTTGATGGTGAATGGTACGTGTCTGCTCAACTTTAGAGCTGCTGGTGTGGTTGACGATATACCTAAAATATAGTAAAAACGTAAATTATTATCAAGTTGTCTGTTTGTCCTGCCTGCTATTGAAACCAGTATGTTAATACGATCAGATATTTTTAGAAAAAAAACTTTTTTCAAACTTCTTAAAATACTTTCCTTAAAGCTACATTTCAGTTTTTTCAGTTTAGATGTATTTGAAGAAATTTATGTAAGCCTTTTCAGAGCAATCGAAATAGGGCAGGTTAGTGTTACAACTTATTTACAAATTACATTTATTTCTATAAATAATACTAGTATGTTTATTCAATCTACAGAGTTATAATTAAAATATAAAAACCAAAAAAGCAATTAAAATTTCAATTAAAATTAAAAGATAAGCTTGAAATTTGGGGATTATTATGGGGACTGGGTTTAATCTCCCGAGATTAGAGACTGGTCTCAACCACAGGGCACAAGATCATCAACCTTATACTAGTGGCTAATCTCAAATCTGAAACATCTATTTGTCTGAAATTGAAACTTGTCTCCATTACAGCAAATCGGATGCATGACATTGGAGATTGGTCTCCATTTTTAGTTTTGTGATCAGGAATATGTGTTATGACCTTTAGGACTGAATTTAATCCGCTAAATCAAGTAAAACCTGGTTTACCTTGCCTGTCACAGGAAGTAAAGCAATACTGAGCCGTCGACGCAGTCCTCTGGGCATTATGCTGTCCGAGATTGCTGGCTGACACAGAACCTCCCCAACCATACAGAAAGTACGCACAAGTCTGACCATCAAAGTCGAAGTCTTGGCTATCGCCAGTGACCGCTGCGCGAGAGAATCTTACCGTTGTACGTCCATTTTCAACACGACCACTCACATTTTGTACATTCTGGATTGCGTCTACTGCAGGAGGTATATAACCTCGAGGATGCCTGTAGTTAAAAAGACCTTCTAGTTATATTCTGCTCACTGCCGACATGTAGTTTCATTCCGAGTAGGCAGGCAATACTAAATGATGTGCCATTACAAACTATACTTTCAAGGTCGATTCAGCGAGAATCTGTAATAGTATGAAATAAACTGAAGAATTACAGCGTTTGTGGTCCATTTTCTCTTAAAACACTACATTTAATTAACTCAAACTACTACTTCATTGTCTGGGACTTAACAAGTAAATTAACTGATAAAATGGCGAATACACTTATTTTGAACGTTTCTACACCAAATATATAACATCGCGGGATTGTGATAACGTTTAGGTTCAACTTAAACAACTCCAAAAGTTACAGGATAATTAAGGTGAACATTTTACATAGTTTTGGCGTTTTTCTATGACCTTAAGTTCATAGTAAAATTATAAGGAAAATAGTGTTAGCTTGCTGGCCAATTACCGAATCCTCTCTCAATCTACAACGATCTAACCATGACAGTACTAATAAGGAATATTTACTCCATTGCTAAGAGAATTGTTGACTGTTCTAAGTTAGTATTACCTGTCACTGACCGTGAAACCGGTTGGTGTGACCCAGGCGACGTAAGCATCAGCTCGCTGGCTAAACTGAAACAATACAAACGTAGCTTAAAACACAGATCATGTGCTCACTTCGTTGGCATTAGGTCACTGATTTATCACAAACATGTTCAGATGATTCATTTTCAACCAATGCTTTATAGAGTAAATATTTCACATCGCAGAATACATCTAAACAGCCAATAGCCCGATCTTGAATTGAATTGAATTGAAGACTTTATTTATAGAGGGTGACCCAATAAGTCTTGATGAATAATCTTCCTTTGGGACCCTCTCAATTATGTCAAACAGAATATAACATAAAATACAGAGAATATTAACAATACAAGTAATACAAAGATATTTAAGAGACATAAACAAAACAAAAACAGAATTAAAATCAACGCAAAAACAATGAATTGAGTATTGCAACAGCCAACATAAAATACTGAAGTAAAGAAGGAATCAAGTAATGAGAAATGCATATTCACACAAATATCTATGTTTCAAATTTCACAGAATATTTAATTTTTATCAAGCTAATAATGTTTTTGTGAATTGGTTTAGACTTACAATAGATCGTATTTCCATTGGAATTTTATTCCAAATCATAGGACCAGAGTACGACATAGTTTCTTTAAAAAGCTCAATTCTTGGACGGGGTATTTGAAAGTCAGTATTACTTATTGATCATAATTTGCAAATTTGAGTTTAAATATGCCCACAGTTTAAACATTCCATTCTCCGGTTACAAAGACGCGCTCAAGAATTATGGTAACTAAGCAAAATCCTCAAGTGTTGGGGACAAATAGTGGTGTTGTAAGTAAACATCTATGACATCCATTACTATTAATATTGAACAGCGAAAATTACCATTCTACGTTCAGGGTTGATGCCAATAGCCATCCACTGGTTCGCAGAGAGGACCGCAGACAATGTGAAGGTGATTCTCCGCGTAGGAATATCATATGTCCACATGGCAGAGTACTCCCCGGAAGGGGCAGTCCAACTTCCGTCACACGAACTTCCGGTAGGAGAAACAGTTGTCATCCGCGGATCATCTGTACAAAGAACAGAATAAACGAAGCAAAATTATTGCTACCACATAATGAGAGGCAAATGACACAGTCTCACTCAAACTTAAGAAAATGTTAATTAGGCCTACCGAAAAAGTTCATGGTGAAAAATCCTCTGTGCCCATAATTTGAGCCCCCTGTCTCTCGACCGTGATATTTCAATTCATCTTCGTAGTAATAGTTGCGAATCGATGGGTTCGACCCAGAATGTTCAAGACCAGAAGCCGGACTATGATGAACGTTTCCGACAGTTTGACCACGTGCCCATATCACGTGCATAGGTGCGTCTGTTATTCTGTGATCAGCCATGTCAGATGCTAAAAAGTAAGTATTATGCATGTCATTAATTGTATCAGAAAACAAGCTTTAAAGTTTAAAAAGAGTCTATAATAGTAAACGAATAACATAGTATATAGTAATCATAATAATAATAGTAAAACAACATATATTTGCAGTAGTCGTAATAATAATGGTTAAAAAAATCTTGACTCGAGGTATAGATGAAAAAAGTGTAAATGATACCTTAACTTTAAAATATATTACAAATATAGCAATTTATGCCAAAACTATATTTACTCTTATTATACAATATACACTATATAAATTTTATTGTACTTAAACAGTTTTATTGAGGTCACCCTGAAAAGGTGTCTGAAGCTAAAAAGAAAGACTTGAAAAATGTTTGACAGCAACTAACAGATTACCAGATAGCTTCCTTCTGAACAGGATTCTTGTCACTCCATCGCTTTCTTCGCCGATAGCAGCAGTCAAACTATCATCGCCACCGTAGAAAGAATCGAACCTGGGCGTAGATCGGTCGCGGGTATAGTAGTCCCCGATCCGGGAATAAGTTCCTTTAGCCGCGCCAATAACTATATCCGTGCAGTCCATAGCGTGAACGGCGTCTGTTATTATGTAATTATAAAGAGAAATGTTTATTATCGTCACCAAGCTGGATAAATCCAGATAACACAAATCAAACGGGTGCCATATTTTGATCATCGGGATGAAGTTTACGTCGTGTATATGGGGCATACCGTAACACATTTTAAACAACTGGTCAAAAACTGTATGTATCAATAGATTAGAAATATGCTAAAAAAACTATACTTTGATATTTGATGAATCGCCGCTACTGGAAACATTGGTATGTAGTGAGTAATTAAAACATGAAAACAAGTCTACTTACTTCCAGTAGTTGGGCTTGTGCCGGCTGGCAAGGCGCCGCACGAGCCACCAGTCGTCCCGCCACTTTCAGCTTCCCCTTCTCCTGTCCCCTCCCCCTCGCCTTCCCCTTCTCCTTCACCCTCGCCTTCTCCTTCCCCCTCTCCTTCCCCTTCCCCCTCTCCTTCCCCCTCTCCCTCCCCCTCTCCTTCCCCTTCCCCTTCCCCCTCTCCTTCCCCTTCCCCCTCGCCTTCACCTTCCCCCTCTCCTTCCCCTTCCCCTTCTCCTTCCCCCTCTCCCTCCCCTTCCCCTTCGGCTGCTGGTTGCTCAGCGGCAGCTATAAAACATAGAAGGTTAAAGAGCTTATTATCTGAATTTGCCGATGCAACATATATAGTCAATAATATTAATACACGAATAATACACTCCACAAAAATAATTAATGGTCACATAATTCATTTTATTTTTGTAATTTAAACTCTAGAAAACTCAGTACAAATCATTAAATCAAATGATATTTTCTAAAATTACTGGACTTCAATCAAGGTCTAAACTTTAACTTCGAAACATTTTGTTTCAATACTTTTTAAATAAACGCATGCTCATATGACAGATACACAGATTTATAATTGACTTTGTTGAATGCAGTGCATGTATAACTGATTATTGACATGTAGATAGTCACGTGATAATCAGTGTATATCGCCAAGAATGAAAGTATGACTGAAACATGCGAATGAAATATTTTGCTATTGCTCACTTCTCGCCAAAGAAACATGTCTAATTTGTAAAACCTTTTGCTGATAAACGACAATACGTATAATTAACTTGTTCGTCACGTGATTGTCATGTTATCATTAACGTACTATATAATACATAGAATATTCAAATTGGTGTGGATGTACTGATGAAAATACAAGTCATACATGTATTTATAAGTTTTATATAAAAATACTGGGTTTCGTCCCGTTCATACATGGTCGAACTTTTGTGTTAAATAACAGTAAGTGCCGGTAGACAGACTTTATTCAGTAAATAGTGTTCAGGGTTTGTTGTTTATTCCAGATAGAAGTCAAGAACTGATGTGCGACATTATCCCTAGAGAACTGGAACTGCTCAATTGTCCAGTCTGTCTACATTGTTTTCATGAGATGTGGAATAAGGAACTATACTCACTACAGGCAGACGACAAGCACGTGGTGGGAGATACAAATTTGTTGATACCGTGATAATTATATTGGCTCTCTGACTTGACTCCCCACGCAAATAACAACCACAGCTTGGACCCCGCGATAGCAATATCGCCTGAGTCACCCGTGCTTAAAGCACGAGAAAAGTTATAAGTGACTGTACTTCCATTGATGGAGACACTGCCTATAATTATATTGTTGACCGCGTCCTTCACTGGAGATGCTCTGTATTGGTTAGTGTGCCTAAAACAAAGAAAACTTGATTTAGGCTCGGACAAGAATTGATTTATAGGCAACAGGAAACAATTAAAGAAAATCCGAATCGAAATTCAAGCTTTTGTCTGTGCTGCTTTATTATGTACATGTATATTAATGATATCATGGAATGACCAGATCCGGTGACCAAAAGGGAGTTTTTACGGAACCAAGTACTCATTTTGTTTACTGAATTTATTGAGTTTTTTGCACAATTATTTTTGCATCGATAGCATCGGTACACATGCTGCCATTTGTAGAAATGTTCCATTTTCTGTTACTATCATTTTGATACCTATACATACATCGGTAACTACTAGATTTTTGTTTCAGCCTTTCTTCTTATAAAAGTTTATTTAAAGTAATTTATATCACGGGTTATATTAATGTCTTCTGTGCTCCATTGATGATATATCTGAGGAGCTGGCATGAAAAAGTTATAAAGTAATCACATATTGAAGAAACAGAAATACTTATGTAAACATGACAGGATTTCTGTCATCGAAAAGTGCTGTTGCCATAACATAATCGAGTTATACTCACATGTCTGACAATCGTAATGGAAAGTCACTCATTAAATCAATGCCGTCCAACATTATGATGTCCGAATTTGGCTGAAAGAAAACAATGTTTACTTATTATCATAGCTTAGTTTCGTTATTTATAAATAAGCTTATTTTTAATTGCCCAACATCGGTCGTACATGTCAATTAATGATAACACATATAATAATAATAATAATAATAAAAATAATAATAATTATAATAAAAATAATAATAATTATAATAATTATAATAATAATAATAATAATAATAATAATAATAATAATAATGATAGTAAGTATTATTATTATAATTATAATAACAATAGTTATTATAAGTAGTAATCAAGGCGAGTTTTCGCCTAGCCGAAGACGCAAGCTATACTTGGCATGCAAACACAAGAATTTGAATAAAAAGGTCCCCAAAATGCCAGAATTTGACAAAAATTACCATAAATGCATCTTTAGAAATTCCGACTCCTATCCAATTACTGGAGAAATCTGTGATGCCGTGGAACATCACGTTGAAAAACACGCTATTGCTATCGTAGTTCCACCAAAGCTTTGCTTTTGTGCAGTCCCTTGTTGGACACCATTCCTTGTGAGGTGCACTCTCTGCTTCCCCTTCACCTGCTCCTTCTCCCTCTCCCTCCCCTTCTCCCTCTCCCTCACCTTCTCCCTCCCCTTCCCCCTCTCCTCCCTCTCCCTCACCTTCTCCCTCCCCTTCCCCCTCTCCCTCCCCCTCCCCTTCCCCCTCTCCTTCTCCCTCTCCCTCCCCTTCTCCCTCCCCCTCCCCTTCTCCCTCGCCATCGTCTCTATCTGGAAAAGGTGGAAGTACTGGAAATCTTCTGCATCCTGATAGATAGCCTGCAAAATTAAGATAAAATGAGAAACTTTGATTTTCAATAAAAAATAGATTTTTCACTGAATGTGTTTAATACACCTGCAATACTACATTGTCAGAGTATAGATAAACTTTTTTTGTTATAGTTTTCTGTCTGTCCTCGAAACGCTACAAGACTTTTCAACAAGCCACAATACAGAAGTTACTTCACAGTGTTTACAAGTGTGGTTTTGACTATAACTATTAATGATATTACAGCACAATACACTTACCCAAGGGTCTCCATCCCACACCAACCCACGTGTCTGTCCTCACGTGAAGCAACACCTCAATCTCACCAATATCCTGGGGAGTGAAAAATAAAATGTTTATTTATACAATATATGGAATGCAGTTTCTCTCATATAAACGTGCAAAAAGACGGCATGATACGGTGTGATAACACTAAAGTGTCTTCCACACGTTTGTCATTAGACTTTTATCAAAAGAAATTTATCAAAATCTCTAATGACAGTTGAATTCAATAAAACTTTGTCGTTCGGTTATGAAAATATCGCAGGATATAAGGATGCTACCGTGTCTAAGCTAGTAAAAATAATTTTAAATTTTGTTTTTTACGCTCGTGTGTCCGCAAGCCACTAGAACTTTTTTTACTTTTCTGTACGTTTTATTTTATTTTTGTATATTTCACGACAAATAATATTTAATGTATATTGGTCTGAATAATACCAAGTTACAAAAAATCAAATTAATAAACATAATAAAAATTCCGCATATTAAAACTGTCAGATATAAATAGCGTGGTATTTCAGATGCTGTTTTATAATACATTTATTTATGGTTTTAACGTAAACTTATATGTCCGAAACAAATATTTTATGGAACAACAAAAAAAATCCCATTCAGGCACAAGATCCCACATCAGCTTCTGGGGACGCTTCTCGATCGCTTCAGGTTTACTTTTTGTACTTACAGTTAAAACTTTATGAAACATCTTGAAGTCCGGGTGGATATCAGTTGTTATGTATCCACTTGTTGCTGTGTTAGCCAGAGAAGATACGCTCGACCCTGGGGATATAAATGCAGTCAACCGTAGTGGTTTTAAATGCTTTCTCAATGATTGTTTACGCCTTATTTACAAATGTTGAGTACAATCCTTAAAACAATGACTACTGTAACAAAAGGCTGTTCAGATTGGCTTAGATCGAGGTTAAACCAATATGTACGATAGCAAATTATTAATTTGTTGAACCTCAGGCGCAAATAAGTTGATGAAACACTCTTTTAACAAAACACGTATTATTAATCGAAAAAAGTTTATCCATTAGCTTTACCTGAATTTTCTATACAAAATAATTTGCGTTTCAATATACGCAAATTAAATTATATCGGTCTGTATGTCAAAGTAGCCTCGTTAGTGATATAACAATTGAATATACAAACC
This sequence comes from Corbicula japonica, assembly GCA_038501625.1. NCBI lineage: Eukaryota > Metazoa > Mollusca > Bivalvia > Venerida > Cyrenidae > Corbicula > Corbicula japonica. The sequence goes on from JAZAYU010000008.1 coordinate 10,241,852, forward strand.
GTACAGTAAGTTTGTTTTCTTACTAAATATCATTTAAATGTTTACATTGTAGACATGCCACAAAGAAAACAAGTCCAGTTTATTGCCGAAACGTAGAAAATGCAAACCGTAAATGTTTTTTTTTTGGAATCATGACTCGTCTTAAATGCAAGCGCTACAAAATCCTTAAATGTTACAAGGTGTGTGACATTACGTTTTTCGCAGCGTCGTCCGAAATAGCCGGCGGCACAGTAACAGTTGTTCTTGGGATATGTGGTTGAAACGCCAGTAAAGCACCGTCCACCATTGTTACAGTCAGAATCTTCCAGGCACTCTTCTGTCAATAAAAGAACAAAATACAAGTTTTCACTATTAAATTATCCTTGTGTTGAGGTTAAAGACTTGTAATTGATAATTGTAAATAGTTGTTATCGATTACAAATAAGCAAAGTAATCGGATACTATTGGTTACCAATGAAATTTTAATTGCACGTGATTTTATGGTAATTATTACGTTTTTAAACGAATATTATTGAATTATTACTAATTTCTTTTACCTTTCTTACTATTTAAATGACACATTGATTGAAAAATTGGTGAAGTACTGACTTAAAATCGATGCCATCGTAAATTTGGTTTCGACATTAAAAATAAATTGATTATAAAGATCTACAGGCTCTGAAACTGGTTAATGTAACTTTTATATTGTAAGTAAAAAATTACATATAATCATAAATGCAATTAATTATGTTTTTTAAGAAATAGGCGTTATGCGTGGTATCCTCTCTGGTATGGAATCAATCGTTCCAGGGCTCACGATCAAAAAATTAAATCCGGAAACCAGTCTCAAAACCAAAGCTTTTGACTGGCGAAAATGTTGACTAGTCACCATTTCAGCCAATAAGATGCTTGAGATTTGAGACTGGTCTCCAATCTTAGTTTTATTTTCTTAGCCTTACAGTGTCAAATATTATAAAACTGAGACCAATCTCAGATCTCAAACATCTGATTGGCTGAAATAGAGACATGTCTCCGGGTTCGCTAAGGGTCACTAGCATTTTCGTGGAACGTTTAATCAGGGTTCGCTAAGGGTCACTTACATTTCGTTGAACCTTTACTCCGGGTTCGGTTAGGGTCACTAACATTTTCGCGGAATGTTTACTCCGGATTCGCTTAGAGTCACTAACATTTTCGTGGAACGTTTACTCCGTATTCGCTTAGGGTCACTTACATTTTCGCGGAAAGTTTACTCCGGGTTCGCTAAGGGTCACTTACATTTCGTTGAACCTTTACTCCGGGTTCGCTTAGGGTCACTAACATTTTCGCGGAATGTTTACTCCGGGTTCGCTTAGGGTCACTTACCTTTTCATGGAACGTTTACTCCGGGTTCGCTTAGGGTCACTAACATTTTCGTGGAACGTTTACTCCGGGTTCGCTTAGGGTCACCAACATTTTCGCGGAATGTTTACTCCGGGTTCGCTAAGGGTCACTTACCTTTTCATGGAACGTTTACTCCGGGTTCGCTTAGGGTTACTTACATTTTCGCGGAACGTTTACTCCTTGTTCGCTTAGGGTCACTTACATTTTCGTGGAACGTTTACTCCGTGTTTGCTTAGGGTCACTCACATTTTCGTGGAACGTTTACTCTGGGTTCGCTAAGGGTCACTTACATTTTTGCAGAACGTTAACTCCGGGTTCGCTAAGGGTCACCAACATTTTCGCGGAATATTTACTCCGGGTTCGCTAATGGTCACTTACCTTTTCATGGAACGTTTACTCCGGGTTCGCTAAGGGTCACTTACATTTTCGCGGAACGTTTACTCCGTGTTCGCTTAGGGTCACTAACATTTTCGTGGAACGTTTACTCTGGGTTCGCTAAGGGTCACTTACATTTTTGCAGAACGTTTACTCCGGGTTCGCTAAGGGTCACCAACATTTTCGCGGAATGTTTACTCCGGGTTCGCTAATGGTCACTTACCTTTTCATGGAACGTTTACTCCGGGTTCGCTAAGGGTCACTTACATTTTCGCGGAACGTTTACTCCGTGTTCGCTAAGGGTCACTAACATTTTCGTGGAACGTTAACTCCGTGTTCGCTTAGGGTCACTAACATTTTCGTGGAACGTTTACTCCGGGTTCGCTAAGGGGCACTAACATTTTCGCGGAACGTTTACTCTGAGTTCGCCAAGGGTCACTAACATTTTCGTGGAACGTTTACTCCGGGTTCGCTTAGAGGCACTAACATTTTCGTGGTACTCCGGGTTCGCTAAGGGTCACTTACATTCTCGCGGAATGTTTACTCCGGGTTCGCTTAGGGTCACTAACCTTTTCGTGGAACGTTTACTCCGGGTTCGCTAAGGGTCACTTACATTTTCGCGGAATGTTTACTCCGGGTTCGCTAAGAGTCACTTACATTTTCGTGGTACGTTTACTCTGAGTTTGCTAAGGGTCACTAACATTTTCGTGGAACGTTTACTCCGGGTTCGCTAAGGGTCACTTACATTTTCGAGGAACGTTTACTCTGGGTTCGCTAAAGGGCACTAACATTTTCGTGGAACGTTTACTCTGAGTTCGCTAAGGATCACTGACATTTTCGCGGAATGTTTACTCCGGGTTCGCTTAGAGTCACTTACATTTTCGTGGAACGTTTACTCCGGGTTCGCTAAGGGTCACTTACATTTTCGCGGAATGTTTACTCCGGGTTCGCTAAGGGCCCCTTACATTTTCGTGGAACGTTTACCCCGTGTTCGCTCAGGGTCACTAACATTTTCGTGGAATGTTTAAGTCTGGGTTCGCTAAGAATTATTAACATTTTCTTGGAACGTTTACTCTGAGTTCGCTAAGTATCATTAATATTTTCGTGGAACGTTTACTCCGGGTTCGCTAAGGGCCACTTACATTTTCGTGGAACGTTTATTCCGTGTTCGCTTAGGGTCACTAACATTTTCGTGGAACGTTTACTCTGGGTTCGCTAAGGATCACTGACATTTTCCTGAAAGTTGGCGATCCTAACAAAGAAATGACAATCAACATACCTTGTTGAAGGCAGGTGGGCCCTGTATACAATCTGTCGCACAAGCATGTTCCGTTCGTCATCGTTCCGTGGTTGCAGACATTGTAGTCAATGGCTGAAATCATATTAAGCATCGAATATACCATATCCAAGATCATAAAATTAAATCTGAAATCTTAAGCAAATGATTGCCTGAAATGGCGACCAGTCAACATTTCAGACAATCAGATGCTCGAGATTTGAGACAGGTCTCCAATCTTAGTTTTATGATCTTGGTCCCTGGTACCTACCATACGAATCGATTGCATAAGGCGCCAGTTGTCATATCATCTTTCAATGCAATCACGATAGAACAAAAAATAATATATTATTAGAATTAAGTACATTTATTGTTGATTTCGATTTGAATTTGGGCAAAACTCGACAGAGAAGCCAAAATTTTGGCCTGGCTGTTGCAGTATATTTCTAATTATAGTTACGCAATTGCAACTCGTCCCACAAATAAGAGTTATAAGATGCAACAGAAATTAAATCTTTATACTAATTGCTCCCGTAGGCATCAAAGGGACGAAATGTAATGGTGTGTGGAATATTTACTTATATCCTTAAATAATCATGTTCACATCTATCTAGATATTCATGCTAGACCTGATACAATTAAATTTTATAACATTTCACTTTACGGTTAATTTAATATCCAGCTACCTTGAAAGACTTGTCTTTTGAACCTTTATTTTTGCATACATCACCTTGTAACATGCATGAAAATGATAGATGTAATTTTTCTGTTTTCGCAGTTTTGGAGTAACATTTAATGTTGTCTGTATCTCAAAGATACATAGATGAAATAGATGAATAGGGAACTTTGAAAATCATCGAACACGACAAATATGAAACTATTGCAGGCTCGGTTTGATTGAGCCTGTTCATGGACAGTAATAGATATTCATATTACTGCCCACGCTGCCTAGCCCCGGGTTGAGCGCAATTCAATATTTACACCAATAAACAGTACAATTTTGGCCATCCCAAACGATGGTGTGCATATGGCGGTGGACATGGAACCTTCAATGCGATATTTTCAGATTAATATCATTCCACGTTATGCGGCGTATGGTCCCCAGATAAAAGAATGGGTTTGTCCTAAACGAGAAAACAATGGGCGGAACTAAACAGAATAGAATTTTGATAGGGGATCTTAGAATATAAATCCTGCATATCACAGACAACGCCAAAGGCAAAATTGAAAAAGCAGGAAGTATATCCTTGGGGTGATTGAAAAATATCCAAATCTATATTGGCTGGGAAATTGAAACCACCCATCTCAAAATTGGCCGAAATATTAAAACAAAGGTTATTTTAGAAGCACTATTAACGTGCTCAACGACCTTCAAGGCACGTAATTGATAACAGCACTGATTGAATGTACGGGGAGACTTTTTACAGCCGCCACACGGCACAAACAACGCTACTCTGATATTGAAATAGATGAATGGTTCTTTAAACATAATTAAAACTTACTTGTTTATATATAAACATAATTATACATGTTTTTCATGAATATTGTTCTTACCACTTTTAATGTTGACATCGGCACAAGAGTAAAAGTCATATTTTCCATTGTTACAAGAAGTAGTCCACTCCCCTGCTTGTCGGATCAGTTGTATGCTGCAGTTCATACACGGGATATTGGGTATAATAATGTTGTGAGACAACTTTCTGAAACAACAACAAGTATTGTGTTTTTGGCGGCAAGGAGAAGGTTCGGTGGATGGAGGGAACTGTTTTTGGGCGACAACGAGACACTTCCGAGTTACCGCTTAAAACAAAAAGGGAGATTTACCGAACATTTTCTTGTGTAAATACATTTCACAAATTTATTTATTTTCTTTGGACTTGATTTGTGATTTCCGAACTCATTTTCATCATAGCTGGGTAGTTTAATGTAAAATAAAGACAGCATACCTACAAACATGTGTAATACACAATATATTTAACACCCTATTTGAATTTCTTTTGTGATCCCTTTAAATGATTTGTAAATATATATTTCGGTTACTGGGATAAATTTCTTCGACGTCGGCAAATGTGTTTTTAAGGTTACGTGGAACTTACGATATCAAACGTGTATATTATATTGTGCTAGTTGCTCTTACGTTGGATCGTCCGTGCCCACGAATCCACTCGTAAAAGAATACACTGTGTGCTCACTTTGATTGAGGAGATTGATTCTGTATCCACCCTACAATAAAGGAATACAGTATCTTTACACACTAAATGTCTACACAGATTATCCCATAGACACACAATGGCAAAAAGGGTGAAAGGGAATTTCGACTTTAAACTTATTTTTGTCAATGTTTTGAAAATGATTTATACCAAAGCATTATTTTTTCATACATTAGAATTTGGCTAGCAATTTGATATTCGTCTTTAGTGAAAGCAAAGTTTTTTTGATGTTACAAGTACAAAATCTAGAACATTCTCTTTCTTTCAAGTTTCAACTACTGTGTCGGTATGTCGGTATATAATAACAAATCGTGACTTAATATAGCTATTTTTAAAACTTTGATTTAATGACTACTCTGTTGGCAATATTCTGTTTGGAAGTAAATATACAGATTTACATATTTTATCGACCATGAAATAGTGTGATGACTAGTTTCTTTTTTCGTACTATTACGTTTTATAAGAACCTAGGGTGTTTAAATTTCAGAATTAATCCAATTAGTAGAATGAATAGCATGTAAATAATAATAATAATAATAATAATAATAATAATACAAATAAATACTTTATTTTGAGAGGATGACATATTTGGCATAGCCATGTTTCTATATGGTCCTCTTAAAGTCAAGTACAAATGGTTACAAATTTACATTCATACATACATACATTCTCATAATATAATTGAAAGAAAGAAAAAAAAATAAAATTACAATTAAAATTTCAAGAACAATATGAAAATGATGAAAAAAGACAAATTTAAATGAAAAGTTAACAATAGCAATTATAACAAAAATTCATGACCCAAACATCTTTAACATCTATACATAATTACACTGTAATTTTCTTGACAATGCACTACATATTAGCAAATAAGAATTTTTTATCATGTCTTTTAAAAGATGTAACTGTTTTGCATATTTAAATAAAAGTTGAAAGTTGAAAGCATGTTTTAATTAGATGAAAAAAGGGTAGGGTTTGATTGGAACCATTTTTATTATTCTGTGGCGACCTATGTGGGGTATCAGAACCGAACCGAACTGATCAGAACAGAATAGAATAAAATAGAATAGCATAGGTCAGACACTACCCTACACTTCCAGAAGATGAGAAGAAATAATATGATAAATATATACTTTTCTTGTTAAAATGCAAACATGACCGTCAAAATTTGTAGGTTATTGCATTTATATTATAACTTGAAAATAATAATACTGCGCAACGTCAGACGCGCAATTGATTTTTACTTTGATGACAAGTGCAGAGAAAGAAATTTCATATTTAGTTTATATAAGTGCATTTTCTATGTGTACTAGAACTCTAACAAAACACATACAAGCACGCACGCAAACATATACGTACGCAAGGACACTCACAACGCAAGCACTTGTACATGAGCTATGATTAAGCACGTTCTTACTAAACAATCATGGGAATATTCAAACGAATTTGTCCATATGCTTTGTGATGTAGTCGCCGTTTATCACATTTGTGATAAATTTGTTTGAGAAAAAAAAAACAACAAAAAACGCTTAACTAAGCTAAATTCCATTATTATCAAAGGTAATAAATGGCGTTTACAAGCACATTATCCGACTATTTGCTATTTCAGTCAGTAAATTAAAAGGAACTTTGATGCATTTAAGATAAAACGAAATCACCGCGTCACCACACATGAGAAGTGCTCTTACTTATTATTTGTTTACAGAATCACATAGTAAATATTGACAACTTACCGTGTGAGGGTGTGCAAGGTGCCAGGTCCCAGATATTTGTCAATATTGACAACTTACCGTGTGAGGGTATGCGAGGTGCCAAGTCACAGATGCCTGTCAATATTGACAACTTACCGTGTGAGGGTATGCGAGGTGCCAAGTCACAGATACCTGTCCATATTGACAACTTACCGTGTTAGGGTATGCGAGGTGCCAAGTCACAGATGCCTGTCAATATTGACAACTTACCATGTGAGGGTATGCCAGGTGCCAAGTCACAGATACCTGTCAATATTGACAACTTACCATGTGAGGGTATGCAAGGTGCCAAGTCACAGATGCCTGTCAATATTGACAACTTACCGTGTGAGGGTATGCAAGGTGCCAAGTCACAGATGCCTGTCAATATTGACAACTTACCGTGTGAGGGTATGTCAGGTGCCTATCACAGATGCCTGTCAATATTGACAACTTACCGTGTGAGGGTATTCCAGGTGCCAAGTCAAGGATGCCTGTCAATATTGACAACTTACCGTGTGAGGGTATGCGACGTGCCAAGTCAAAGATATCTTACAATAGTGACAACTTACCGTGTGAGGGTATGCGAGGTGCCAAGTCACAGATATCTGTCAATGTTGACAACTTACCGTGTGAGGGTATGCGAGGTGCCAAGTCACAGATACCTGTCAATATTGACAACTTACCGTATGAGGATATGCGAGGTGCCAAGCCACAGATACCTGTCAATATTGACAACTTACTGTATGGGGGTATGCCAGGTGCCAAGCCACAGATACCTGTCAATATTGACAACTTACCGTGTGAGGGTATGCAAGGCGCCAAGTCACAGATATCTGTCAATATTGACAACTTACCATGTGAGGGTATGCCAGGTGCCAAGTCACAGGTACCTATCAATATTGACAACTTAACGTGTGAGGGTATGCAAGGCGCCAAGTCACAGATGCCTGTCAATATTGACAACTTACCATGTGAGGGTATGCCAGGTGCCAAGTCACAGATACCTGTCAATATCGACAACTTACCGTGTGAGGGTATGCAAGGCGCCAAGTCACAGATGCCTGTCAATATTGACAACTTACCATGTGAGGGTATGCCAGGTGCTAAGTCACAGATACCTGTCCATATTGACAACTTACCGTGTGAGGGTATGCCAGGTGCCAAGTCACGTCACGTCACAGATGCCTGTCAATATTGACAACTTACCATGTGAGGGTATGCCAGGTGCCAAGTCACAGATACCTGTCAATATTGACAACTTACCGTGTGAGGGTATGCAAGGCGCCAAGTCACAGATGCCTGTCAATATTGACAACTTACCATGTGAGGGTATGCCAGGTGCCAAGTCACAGATACCTGTCAATATTGACAACTTAACGTGTGAGGGTATGCAAGGCGCCAAGTCACAGATTCCTGTCAATATTGACTACTTACCATGTGAGGGTATGCCAGGTTCTAAGTCACAGATACATGTCAATATTGACAACTTACCGTGCGAGGGTATGCCAGGTGCCAAGTCGACAGATACCTGTCAACATTGACAACTTACCGTGTGAGGGTATGCGAGGTGCCAAGTCACAGATGCCTGTCAATATTGACAACTTACCGTGTTAGGGTATGCGAGGTGCCAAGTCACAGATGCTTGTCTATATTGACAACTTACCGTGTGAGGGTATGCGAGGTGCCAAGTCACAGATACTATACAATTATTTACTTATTAGCTGGGAAATATGCTGTGATATTGACCTAAAAAATCGTTATTGACCGAGGCGATAGCCGAGGTCAATAACGATTTTTGCGGTCAATATCAACAGCATATTTCCCAGCTAATAAGTAAATAACTGTTTTATTACATGAACTATAAATAGTTATATATATATATATATATATATATATATATATATATATAAACTATGAACTATAAATAATATAAAAGATGGAAACTTTCGGATTCTATTTATAGACAGGTCAATATCAGCGAAAGCGGGTCAATATCTAGATTTGTTGACTCGGTTATTTTGGGAGTGTGACCAATCGCGTTGCGTCTATTTATAGTTCATGTAATAATTGTCAATATTGACAACTTACCGTGTGAGGATATGGGATATGCCAAGTCACAGAATCCTGTCAATAGTGACAACTTACCGTATGGGGATATGCCAGGTGCCAAGTCACAGAAACCTGTTCATTCACAAGAAAATCGGTAACTGGACCAAGACCTTCAAATAAAACAATGACAATGACATCTCCAAATTAGACAATTATCACACATGTTAACATTTCTTAAATAATAAATGCACCGCAAAAATAGTTTGCAAAATAGTAAACGGTGTAAACCCTGATAAGACTGCGTTGAGGCGTTGATCTGCGTCTACACAATGCGCAAATGTGACAAATGTTGTATTTAGAACTCAAAGGGTTGAGCGTGGTATAACTGACATAACTTTCATAACATTTAAAATCATAAGAAGTACACTGATTTCATGATTTCTTGTACTCAGCTTTTAACTTCATGCACGATTAACAAATTCTGTGAGAAATTGCAAAGAATGTATTTGTTCATCAAATACAGGGGAATGAATGTGAAGCAATAACTTTTTACAACAGAAATCATCATAATTCACACCGCACTCATTATCATTCTAATGGCAAACCATAAAATATGTAAAAATGAGTTTTAAAAAAGTACATATGCCTTCGCGACTTGAGCATAATGTCGATTTAAGTTTGTCAACTATTCCTGTGGTAAAACTAGTTGATCAAATTCAACAAAAAAAACCAAGTCCTTTTCAATAGTAAATTATGGTAATAGTTGGTTAGATATCGTTTCGAGTACTAATGCTTAAGGTCAGAAAGACGGTCCAGATATTGTCGTTAAAGTGCATTTCTTTTATAAATTTAAATATTCAGAGTATATGTTTGTTTGTTGTATACAATCCAGAGACCTAGTTTATGATTGATTTAAGGTTTAGCCGTTTGACACATCTCCCAACAGCATGTATAAAGTGGGGTTATATTTTCTGTCTCGAACAATTTAACTATACTTTACATGTCCGTGCTGACAACCAGTCTTTTTGGTTGAAATTTAAATACTCACATATTTTATATAATTAGAATTTTTCGTGTGCCTAAAAGCGCCTTGTAGTTTAAGAGTGGTACTCTTTTTAAAAAAATATAAAGAACAAATCTCGCCTTTTGACATTCCACATGGTGGTGGCGTTCTAACAACATCCAGAAAATCCAAATCATACTTCCGGGCTGGGGGAAATGTGAGTCGAAGGTGCGCGTCCGTATTCCGCGCACACATCCACATAAATGTGCACAATGCTAATCCAAGCCACATAACAAACAATATATAAACACAACCCACAACAGTATTGAAAATATTCCTCACAAATGAAGACAAATATTCTAAATAAAACACTGGTTAATTTATCCGGTATTATGTTTATGAATTCTTCTTTCCCTTCAGCAAGAATATTTTGTTTTCAAGTCATGCGCAAATCGATTTGATCTGAAGACCGATTTTATGTTAGATGACATTTAGAAAAATATTCTTTTGCGATTAAATGAGATTATTTCGTTGATGTAAATCTTGTATACATTTCTGTTAATGGTCGAAACTGTACACTATGTAAACTCCGTTTTGTATGAATGTCAGTAAAATTATGTGGCACTTTAATGTAAAAATTCAATACGGATTCTTTTGAACGCGATCACTCTGTCATTGGCTACCTGAACGGGAAAAGCCTTCCTGGTTGAATAAACGTCGAAGAATTACAGGTTCGTGATTTGATTTTTACGTTCGTGTCATAACCAAAGCACTGATACACTGTCACGCATATCGACTTTAAAAGAAAATGACTATGCGGAAAAAGATCGAATGTATCATCGACTTTTAAAAATTTAATTATACCTTTTATGTTTATGCGTGAGTCTCGCTTATAATTTGGTGCAATTCGTGGGAAAAGGTGTTTTTGATCATATTTTAACTGGCAGATAACAACATCCTTTACCAATAAACCAATGGGAGGGGAAGGGGGGGGGGGGGGCATTTTCTGTTGATGACGCATCTGTTACTTTTTTGGTTTGATCCTTGATTTAAGTATAATTGATTTTCGAAGGTATTCGAAATAATAATGAGACAAGAAACGTGGCCAATGCCACGAAACCAGGTTTTCAAAGCTTTAACAGTCTTCCTCCAAACTGAGTTATTAAGCAGTTCCGGCCCCAAATCCATTCCTAGGCTAAACGTCTCCACACAAGCTTATATCCTTAGTTTCAGCAACATTGGTTTTTTCCTAACTGAAGTTCTTCACTTGCAATTGTTTTTCTATTTTAGTAACAGTGACCTTGACCCGACAGACCGCTAATCCAATTCCACGCTAAGTTTGCATATATACTACCTACAAACAACATTTCAGCAAAATACTTCCATATTAACACAAATAACAATTATTTATACAATGCCGAATGATTGATTCACAACTATTCCTTCTCTTTTTTTGCAGGAAAATTTCTTTAACTACTTGCGATCACAGATGCCCCCACCACCTCGGGTGACCCCATCCCGCATTCCCTGGGCAAAATTTTAAAAATCGGCTTTAGCATCGATTACATGCGAGTAAAAGTAAGGTGGTGTAATTTGTAGTAACCTTGTATTATGTTTGCATGTAGGTTGTTGTCATTCACGGTATCGCTCAAATTGAATGAATTTATCGTGAAAATCTCTATAATGAAATGTACGGGATTGTTCTGGTTACGTCAAAAAGAGCTATATCATGGTGGACATTTTTGGACTGTAGAACTCGCTGGTCCAAGTGCCAAGGGAAGATATGTTTAGATAAGTGTTCTGAGACCATTTTAAATGTTGTTACGGGATATTATTTTCGGATAACATATTGGAATATAAGGAATAGCTAGCTATTCTATCATAATTATGGTCCTCTTAATTCCTACCAGATATAGATCTTAGTTGCCTCTGATTTGTATAAGTTAATTTGTAAAACATCGAAGTTGTATAATCTTTGAGTTAAGTTATGCAATGCTTTGTTATTTAAGCAAAATAATATGGTATCTGATACGACATCGAACTAGCAGCCAGTTTTTATAGTGTACGATTCGAAAATGCCTATCTTAAATCTAACTTTAATAGTGTGTTTGTTCTACTTCCGTTTTCGGTTAAATAAAACAATCATGATATTTGATACACAAGAAGTAAATGTACGGATTTTTGAACTGTACAATCCTCCTATTCACGTCTTAAAATTTAAAATGTCGGTCAAACGGATGAATCGCGTTAGCAAGAAACTGACAAATAAAACAAAACTTGAACCTTTTTACATCAATTAACAAGACGAGCACCAGACAAAAAAGCAAATATTAATGGAACTACCGTTACATCTAAGTTGTTAATTCAGCAGGCCAGTAATTTGCTGATATGTTGTTAAATTGAATATTTACAAATAAATTTGAGTTTACAGTCTTTTAAGTTTCTGCGACGACGTTACTATTTCATCTCACATTTCTCATTCAACATACACCCGGCCCCATCCACAGGAACAAAAAAGTCAAACAGACTATCATATGTTTATTACGACAAATATAATACGACCGATACAATATTATGTACATAACAAACATAATTATAATCCGTGACATTCCTTATAAGCAATAACATATTGTTATAACAACATTCATGGAAAATGTGTATGTGTATGATTCAATGTCACTTTGAAACTATTCACAGTTCAGGATGGAACACTTCAATGTTTATCAAGTGTGGTTAGTATTGATTGTATCATTATATAATGTCTAGGAGCGTATTTCGCTTTAAGTTTGGACGAATCAGTAGATTTAAGGATCAGGACTGAAGGATATAAAGCTGAGATTGGAAACCAGTCTCAAATCTCAAGCATCTGATTGGCTGAAATGGCGACTGGTCGCCATTTCAGCCAATCAGATGCTTGAGATTTGAGACTGGTTTCCATGCTCAGTTTCATAACCTGGGGCACTATTGTGAGTACAATTTACAGCATTAGTAACGCTAACAACTGTGGCTTTAAATACATCAACTCGTTCATTGACTGTGTAAGAATATCACATAACATTTACTTTGTTTACAAGTACTCTGGAGTTCATATAATACATTTTGATATTTGAAAACACAATATAGTCGTTTCCGATATGTGACTAGGCACCTTTAATACACATTTGTCGGTGCAGCAACAGTCCTAAATGATCAATAAAATGCGAGCACTTATAATTGATCAATAAATGCGAGTACTAACAACTGTACGGATATTTGACAATAACAACAAGAGGGTCCGTGGGATCCTGGGTCGCTCACCTGTCAACAACTGCTCAATGGTTGCAAGAGTCAGTGGATGCAAATGCAATTGGCAAAATAGCTTACTTTGGCTCTTTCAAAGGTCATAACTCTGGAACCTATTATGGAATCTAGCCGGTTCAACGAAACCGAGATCTTATAATAACTCAAGTATTGTACAAGTCTGATTTAGTTTAAATAAAAAATGAAGCTGCTTTTGTGCAGACAAGGTCTAAATAGTTAATTTTCGCACTTTCAGGGGCTATAAATCTGGAACTCATAATGCAATGTATGGCAATTTCAAGAAAGAAACCAAGATCTTATAGTTATGGAAGTGAAGAACAGACCAAAATTAAGACCTCCAGAGTGTAGACAAGCTTTTGTTATAACTTGACCTAGTGACCTAGTTTTTAAGGTCACATGAACCATTTTTGAACTTGACCTAGATATAATTGAGATAAACAATCTGACTAAGTTTGAAGAAGATCAGATAAAAATTATGACCGGTAGAGTGCGGACAACAATTGTGAACGGACGACGGACGCCGGACGAAAGGTGATCACAAAAGCTCACCCCGTCACTATATGACAGATGAGCTAAAAACAACCATCTTAATACAACTTCGATGTAGTGAGACCTCCAATGTTTCCATCATGTCGAAATCTCCTTTTATTTATTTTGACATTGATAATAATAAAATAAAGATCTGCAAGTCGTTTACCAACCTTCTCTGTGTAGCATGAAAATGCATATATGCACGTAATATCGAAAATATTGCTTTCAATTTTAAGAATTATTTGTAAAACTTGTTTGTAAATGAACACCGTTGAAGGTCAAACAAAGTGTACGGCGTTTGTTTCAGATCCAGACTTCCGCAACTTACAGAATTGTTCTGACAAGCTGCACCAGCAGTTCAAGTGGTTTTCCTTTATTGAATTCAGAATATTACGTTATTTATTTTGTTTTTATATATATATTTATCCATATATCGTATTTCTCCTTGCGACATAGATGGAACAAATGTGCTTGTATATTACTATATAATACAATGTATAACGGTATGATCCGTCTACAACGTTCACCATGCATTTCATAAATTTCAGAAAACATTTGTGCTTGGTGTAAAACGTTTAAAGAGATAGTCCAGTTTTGCAACAAGCCCGCAAATTGCGAATTTAATATTTGCAAAACAATCCCGGCGGACAACAGTAAAGCCAGCGGCAAGTTATATTATTCACGAAATACACATTAAAACTACCGGTGTCAGTCGGATTCCCTTACAACGGGGGAACAAACGGATTTCCCATTGTCCCAATTATACACCACATTGTTACAGTTTTGAGTTTACATCTCCGTTCATGTGCTCTGACTTGACCATATCTGTGTCACGGTCAACAAATGCAGTATTTGTTATCCCGTTCTCTGTGGTTTTTGTTTTCTTGTTTTCGTCGTCTGATTCTTCCGCGCTGTCTGTTTCTAACATATGCAGACGATCCAGTTCGGACAGATCTGATCTCGACAAATGGTCAACTATTCCGGCTCCAAAAGCATCTCCTAACACATTGATGGCTGTTCTGAATCGATCCCTGAAAATAAACTTGTTTTTTTATTCCGTATGGAAAATAAAGTTATTTAGTCATAATAACGAATCCGAGTCTCTGTTGTCTCAAATCCCCAGCGTTCAGCGCCTTTGATAAACTGTCTATGACTTTTATCTTCCAAGTCATTTCCTTTTATTTAGATTTATTGATTGCTACCGGAAGACTATATGCGCCAGGGGCGGATCCAGGATTTCAGCAAGGGGGTTCAACTCAGCGAGTCATATTTTTAACAGCGTTAATTTGTAACTGAGCTTGAACATCATCCCATCGGACAAGTCCAGTGTTCTCGATAAATGAAATTTGACAGAGGCCAAAATAAACGTGTAAGATGCTTAACTAATCTAGGGGTCCGTGGGCCTCTTACATCGGAAAATTTTGAAAATCTATATACTAAATCCTGCATTCTGATGTATTTTGTGGGGATTTTACAGCATGATTTGGTCTATTCTTATCTCATTATTTGAATATATATATGTGAAACAAAATGTTTAAACTTGAAAAGTTGTAAAAAAGAGAAAAACAGCTCGAAATGGTTTTAGTTCAGGGTTATCAGTTTGTGGCCAATACTTTCGCCAGTTGGAAAATGTTGGAGACATTTTAGATGCACTGGAGCCTAATGATGTAACCGAATAACTGTGTGGTGGGATGGGGTTCAGAGAGAGAAATTAGCTGTGAAATACTTTTGGTTTCCTACTGGACAACTTTTTAACATATCACAATCTTTTGAATCAAGTTGCATAAAATAAATTTATGAACTTTAATATGCCGAGTCCAGAGTCAACTTCATTGATGGCTTTACATTACTCTATAAATAAAGTTAACAGTTTGTATGGAGAAAAAAATCCGATTTCTTGTGCCTTCCGAAATTATATACACTTTTAATGTCGGATATATTCAGTTTTTTAGATTTTGAATGTTAAAAAATCTTTGTTGAAGTAAGGAAATTAGATGGTTACTTGAGTTTTTAATGTATTTCAACAGCTTTACTACCATAGAATATTAAGAATCATCTTCTCTAGGTATCAGAAAACTCGGCGAATAATCCGCTCAGCTCCATCATAGTCAAGTCAAAGTTTGTCAGAATTAAAAAAAATATCTTGTTTTAATAAATGTAAAATCTGCAAACAATGTTGAATTAAGAATAAGAAGTCTCAAAATCAATTAATATCGTTTTAGTCAAACATAAGTTGGAAAATGGATATAATCTTCGTAGGATAAAGGAAGTTACTGCTGAGTATTTTTCGAATTTTAAATGCTCTATTTTCACGAACGACTATGTTAAATATACGCACATGCTCTATGGGGCAGTTGGCATATTTTGGAGGAAATATTTAATATTTTCTATGATAAATATTTAAAAATATAAGGAGATTAGTGCACAACTCTATCACAGTAAAATATTCTATGCCTATGCAAACTTACAGTAGTTGTGCTCATAGTCATTCTTTGTATTTAATTCGCTGCCGGACGTAAAATTGAAAATGAATATATTATTTTTAATCAAACTTTATTTATTTCTTGTATTGCCAATATTAGAATTTGAATTAATGTTAAATTTTATAGCCCAGACTTCGAATGTTATTAAGTTGCAAAAGGCCACTTTTTCTGTGATTTATAAATGTCCATGACGAGAGAATTTGGAATGCAAAAAAGCAATGCAATAATACTAAGGTCTCCATTGATTAACAATTTCTACTTTCTACAGATTGGCCACCTACAGTGGCAAGTGTGCAAGGGTGCAAAGTTAATTGGAATTGCACAGGTTTAAACTGAGTACGCAACATGCATGAAGTCTAAGTTCTGACACCCAAGACTACCATTGATGCTGCATCTTATGGTCGTCAAATGAAACAATTTAGCACCAACTAGTCATCGATTTCTTTCTGGAAACCAGTCATATTGATTTATACCCACAAACATACCCGCAAAACTTCGAACCTTGAACCACCCGGGACCAAAAAAAAATCGCGGAAATTTAGGATGGTTCGTCCGAGCCCCCGAACCCCCCCCCCCCCCTGGATCCGCCACTGTGCGCGACGCTTTCAGAAGAGTGTTTTTAGAGGATAGAGCAAGATACATAGGACTTTCCAATTCCAGAATCGTCCCTGCTTCCTTTAAATGCCAGGTATATAGCACCGCTGCAGTGGACCATGATTAAAAGTCTCATCCGAAGGATGTTAGTAAGTTTTAGTTGGAGTAGCATGCATGGGATCGATCCTGGACTCAGAGGCAGGCGCTAACCACTGAGATAATGATCCGCTCTTGATGGGTTATGGTATGACAGTGTTTAAATAGAAACTAGAATGTTGTGTTCCGCGGAACACATGTGTCGCCTGCATGGAAAAAGTTTAAATGTGGGCCTATGTTTAATCATATATAATAAAAATATTTTATTTAAGTTGATTTCAATACTACACCACTGAACACATGTGTCATCTAAATTGCATTTAAAAGGGGAATAACTATAATAATGGTGAAACCCGAGTAATCATCTTCAAAAATTGGTTTGTGCATGCAGATGATTTATTCAAAGTATTAAGTGAATTGAACAAGTACTTTCCATTTTACAGGCAACACTAAGTTTCATGTTAAAGTTGCATTTGAAAGGGACATAACTCGTACAATATTCAAACAGGAGTTATAATTTTTGTAGCCGTCGATGGCATGGTTCATGTTCATGATACAATCCAAGTATTCAATGAATAGGGCAAGTACTTTCAAATTATACGCAACATTAAGTTTCATGTGAAATTTGCATTTGAAAAAAAGTAAAACAGGAGTTATGATTCTTTTTGTAACCAATGTTGTTGTTCATGAAGATGATATATTCGAAGAGTGAATAGGACAAGTACTTTAAAAGTGATAGGCAACATTAAGTTTCATGTTAATGTTGAATATTAAAGGGACACAACTCATAAAATAGTCCAGCAGGAGTTATCATTCTTGTTCTTCATAATGAGGCTGTTCATGACGATGATTTATTTCGAATATCAAGTGAATAGGACAAATACTTTCAAAGTTAAAGTCAACATTAAGTTTCATGTTAAAGTTGAAATTGAAAGGGACATAACTCAAAATATAATCAAACAGGAGTTATGATTGTTTTTGTTACCAATGTTGTTGATCATGATGGTAACGTATGCCAAGTATGAAGTGAACAGGACAAGTACTTTCAAAGTTATAGGCAACATTAAGTTTCAGACTAAAGTTGCATTTGAAAGGCGCATAACTCCAAAATATTGAAACTGGAGTTATCATTCTTGTTGCCACAAATGGAATTGTCATGCTGATGATATATTCCAAGTATGAAGTGAATAGGACAAGTACTTTCAAAGTTATAGGCAACATTAAGGTTCAGGTTAAAGTTGCATTTGAAAGGGGCATAACTCAAAAAATATTGAAACTGGAGTTATTGTTCTTGTCGTCACAGATGGAATTGTTCATGCTGATGATATATTCCAAGTATGAAGTGAATAGGACAAGTACTTTCAAAGTTATAGGCAACATTAAGTTTCAGGTTAAAGTTGCATTTGAAAGGGGCATAACTCAAAAAATATTGAAACTGGAGTTATCATTCTTGTCGATACAGATAGCATTGTTCATGATGATGATATATTCCAAGTATGAAGTGAATAGGACAAGTACTTTCAAGGTTATAGGAAACATTAAGTTTCAGGTTAAAGTTGCATTTGAACGGGGCATAACTCAAAAAATATTGAAACTGGAGTTATCATTCTTGTCGTCACAGATAGCATTGTTCATGCTGATAATATATTCCAAGTATGAAGTGAATAGGACAAGTACTTTCAAAGTTATAGGCAACATTAAGTTTCAGGTTAAAGTTTCATTTGAAAGGGGCATAACTCAAAAAATATTGAAACTGGAGTTATCATTCTTGTCGTCACAGATGGCGTTGTTCATGCTGATGATATATTCCAAGTATGAAGTGAATAGGACAAGTACTTTCAAAGTTATAGGCAACATTAAGTTTCAGGTTAAAGTTGCATTTGAAAGGGGCATAACTTAAAAAATATTGAAACTGGAGTTATCATTCTTGTCGTTACAGATGGAATTGTTCATGCTGATGATATATTCCAAGTATGAAGTGAATAGGACAAGTACTTTCAAAGTTATAGGCAACATTAAGTTTCAGGTTAAAGTTGGGGGACTACCGGACGACGGCACCGACGACAACGACGAAGACGCCGCCGCCGGACAATAGGATCCCTATGTGTCTACCTGCTATCGCAGGCGACACAATAAGTACTTTCAAATTAGCAACATTTAGTTTCATAGTAAAGTAATTCGAAAGGGGCATAACTCAAAATAAAGTCAAACAGGAGTTTCCATTCTTGTTGTCAGACAGCTTTGTTCATGCAGAAGATGTATTATGTTAATTGGACAAGTACTTTCAAAGTTATAGGCAACATTAATTTTCATATGAAAGTTCAATAATAAAGTCATTTGAAAGGGGCATAACTCAAAATACTGAAACAGGAGTTATCATTATTGCAGTCTCAGATGGCTTTGTTCATGCAGATGATATATTCTGAGGATTATGTAAATTGAGCAAGTACTTTCAAAGTTATAGGCAATATTAAGATCCATATTAAATTTATTTAAAAGGGGCATCACTCAAAATATAGTAAAACAGGAGTTATCAATGTTGTTGTCAGAGTTGGCCTTGTTTATGGAGATATTATATTTCAACTATTTACTTAATAGGATAAGGACTTTCAATATTACAGACAACATTAAGTTCGATATTTAAGTCATTTGAAAGGGGCATAACTCAAAAAATATTGAAACTGGAGTTATCATTCTTGTCATCACAGATGGCATTGTTCGTGCTGATAATATATTCGAAGTATGAAATGAATAGGACAAGTACTTTTAAAGTTATAGGCAACTTTGTTTCAGGTTAAAGTTGCATTTGAAAGGGGCATTCCTCAAAAAATATTGAAACTGGAGTTATCATTCTTGTCGTCACAGATGGCATTGTTCGTGCTGATGATATATTCCAAGTATGAAGTGAATAGGACAAGTACTTTCAAAGTTATAGGCAACAATAAGTTTCAGATTAAAGTTGCATTTGAAAGGGGCATAACTCAAAAAATATTGAAACTGGAGTTATCATTCTTGTCGTCACAGATGGCATTGTTCGTGCTGGTGATATATTCCAAGTATGAAGTGAATAGGACAAGTACTTTCAAGTTAAGTTTCAGATTAAAGTTGCATTTGAAAGGGGCATAACTCAAAAATATTGAAACTGGAGTTATCGTTCTTGTCGTCACAGATTGCATTGTTCGTGCTGATGATATATTCCAAGTATGAAGTGAATAGGACAAGTACTTTCAAAGTTATAGGCAACATTAAGTTTCAGATTAAAGTTGCATTTGAAAGGGGCATAACTCAAAAAATATTGAAACTGGAGTTATCGTTCTTGTCGTCACAGATGGCATTGTTCGTGCTGATGATATATTCCAAGTATGAAGTGAATAGGACAAGTACTTTCAAAGTTATAGGCAACATTAAGTTTCAGATTAAAGTTGCATTTGAAAGGGGCATAACTCAAAAAATATTGAAACTGGAGTTATTGTTCTTGTCGTCACAGATGGCATTGTTCGTGCTGATGATATATTCCAAGTATGAAGTGAATAGGACAAGTACTTTCAAAGTTATAGGCAACATTAAGTTTCAGATTAAAGTTGGGGGACTACCGGACGACGGCACCGACGACGACGACGACGACGACGCCGCCGGACAATAGGATCCCTATGTGTCTACCTGCTATCGCAGGCGACACAAAAAGTACTTACAAGAACCAGTCAATAGCGAGAATGAGGGAGACATCTTCTGTAGGTAACCCGACTGCCGTCAGAACTATCGTCATGGTAACCAGACCTGCGGAGGGTATACCAGCAGCTCCAATAGCAGCAGCGGTCGCTGTCAGGCTAAACGAAAATAGGATGACATAACATCAAAAGGAATGCTCAAAGAAAACGATGAAGAAGAAATGCAAATAAAGTACCTAAACATGATTTAATATAACTAACAAAGAATGATAAACTAACTGTGGCTAACTCTACCGAATAAGTTGTGGAGTTGTTTCCCTTACTGAATTACACTGGGCTTTAAAAGATATTCAGATACCAGTATCTCGGGCGCTTACCTAACAATTATAACCTCCAGTATAACTAGCACTTACCTAACAGTTATAACCTGTCCCACGCTGAGCCCCACTCCATTGACCTGAGCAATGAAGATAGCTGCCACGGCTTCGTACAGCGCGGTCCCATCCATGTTAATTGTAGCGCCGATAGGGGCTACAAATTTAGCAATGCGGATATCTATGTTGTTCCGGTGCTCCAAGCACTCCATGGTTACTGGCAATGTCGCTGAACTGCAAGAAATGTAAAAGTTATACCGCGGTCACAACGGTAATGACGTTTAATTAAAACTGAAAACACTCGACTGAAAGTCAATATAAATGTTATCCCAAGGACAGTGGTAATACTGCTGATTTGAAGGCAAAGGTTAAGGCTTTTTCGGTCTCTGGCATTTTTGCTGTGCTTAATTAAATATTATTCCATGGTCTCTGGAGTGTGGAAGAAAAAGTAAAAGTTATTCCATGGTCACTAGTGATATCGTGGAACTGAAAGAAATAGTTATTCCATGGTCACTGGTGTTGTCGTAGAACTGAAATAAAAAGTAAATGTAATTCCATGGCCACTGGTGTTGTCATGGAACTGAAAGAAAAAGTGAATGTAATTCCATGGTCACTGGTGTTTTCGTGGAACTGAAATAAAAAGTAAATGTAATTCCATGCACTGGTGATGTCGTGGAACTGAAAGAAAAAGTAAATGTATTTCCATGGTCAATGGTGATGCCGTGGGACTGAAAGAAAAGGGAAAAGTAAAACCATGGTCACTGGTGATGTCGTGGAACTGAAAGAAAAAGTAAATGTAATTGCATGGTCACTGGTGATGCCGTGGAACTGAAAGAAAAAGTAAAACTTATTCCATGGTCACTGAAGTGTAGAAGAAAAAGAAAAAGAAAAGTTATTCCATGGTCAGTGGTAATGTGGAACTGAAAGAAAAAGTAAAAGTTATACCATGGCCACTGGTGATGGAATGGAACTGAAAGAAAAAGTAAAAGTTATTCCATAAGTCACTGGTGATGTCTTGGAACTGAAAGAAAAAATAAAAGTAATCCATAGTCATTGGTGATGTCGTGGAACTAAAAGAAAAAGTAAAAGTAATTCCATATTCATTGGTGATGTCTTGGAACAGAAAGAAAAAGGAAAAGTAATTCCGTGGCCACTGGTGATGTCGTGGAACTGAAAGAAAAAGTAAAGGTTGTTCCATGGGCACTGACAATCTACTGAAATGTTATTCCATGGTCACTGGTGATTTCGTAAAACTGAAAGAAAAAGTAAAGGTTGTTCCATGGGCACTGACAATCTACTGAAATGTTATTCCATGGTCACTGGTGATTTCGTGGAACTGAAAGAAAATTAACCGTTATTCCAAAGTCGCTAGCGATGACGTTGAATTTTAAGAACATGTAACGATTATTCCATGTTCACTGGAATTGACACTGAAGTAAACGACAATTCTAAGGATGTTTCAAAGTAACGGATAATGCTACTGCCATGGAAATTCAACTTCGGTGTAATTTTATGGTCGCTAGAAGTAAAGAAACTGAAGACATCAAACAATCGGCTTTAAATATGTTGTATCAGCATATCATCAACAAAGACACATTTATTTGGTTGGGCGCTTCTTATAGCTTCGACAGGTCTAGCAACGGGCCCTCTATGTCAGTGAGGATACGTATTGTATACGGTTAGATGAAAAATGTTCATTCACTTCAGATGCGATTGAGTGCATGTTAAAGATACATCTATAAGTAAACAAATGCACCTATAAACTGATAAAGTTTCATTAAAATTAATGAACGATTGTTGAATTAAATCAGTGATCGCTGTTACATATTGAATAACATATGGGACAAAAATCAGACAAGAAAAAAATGCTTCGCTTGTCCCTAAAACTTGAGTATCCAGCATGTGTCATAGTTGAATTTACATAAAGTGTGTACCTGGATGCAGTCCCCCATGCCGTAAGCAACGCTTTGAGCATGTTGTACATGAAGATCATGGGGTTCTTCCTGGTAAAAACGAAGTAAATCAGCGGCAGCACAACTAGGCCATGGGCAGCCAGGCCGGCTAACACGGTCAACATGTAGTATCCCAGCTGCACAAACACCGTGCTCGGGTCCTCCATTTCGATCAGCTTTGTGGCCACAAGAAAAACTATACCGACCGGGGAGAACCTGTCATACAGAAAAAAACACACTCTGTACTTTCATACATGATGTATTTCTCCCGTGGGGTGTAACAATAATTTTTACATGGTGGGATAGGAGTCAAACATTATTTCATAACTGCCATTGCTCGGTCTTTCAGTCTCTATTCGCATGCTTTTTTTTGCACAACAGGCATGCATGATTATAGTAAAATATAACAAATAACAAAAATGTGCTGTCTGTTATTGATCACCCAAATCAATGTGTTTGTTATTGACAAGACAGGATTTTTGAAGTAAAGGTCACTGTGACCTTTACCTTCGACATACTGACCTGAAAATGAATAGGATTCATGTACATGTGTTGTCAAACCTCAGTACAGAATTGGAGGATTAAAGGCTGAATCCTTATGTAGTTATTGGTAAGTGAAATTTTTGTGTGAAAGGTGACTGTGACCTTGAATTTTACCTACAGAATTGAAAATCAATATGGGTCATTTACAGGTGATGACCAACCTCCCTTCAAAGTTTTAAGGATCATAGGTAAAAGCATTATCTAGTTATTGATCGGACAAGGAATGTGTGTTGTTGGTCACTGTGACCTTGACCTTTGACCTACTGACCTGAAAACCAATAGGGATTGTCTACAGATGATGACCAACCTCCCTACCAAATGCGAAATCATTGTCTAGAAATTGACTTGACAAGGTCACTGTGACCTTGACCTTTGACCAACTAACCTCCAAATAAATAGGGGTTAGCTACTCATAATGACCAACCCCCACACCAAATATAAAGACTGTTGGTCAAAGCGTTGTCTAGTTTTTGATCGGACAAGAAAGGGACCGACCGACCGACATAGGTAAAGCAATATACCCCCGCTTCTTCGAAGCGGAGCATTATTAACGAATTGATAATTATACAAGCTCTATGATATATGAAAATATACGCCAAAAAAGCATAAACATGTCGCGGTACGAATCTAGTCGCTATCTGGGGAAAAGATGTGTAAGCGGCCCGGATAGTTTAGGCGGGAGAGCACTCGCCCTGTAAGCGAGGGATCCCGGGTACGAGTCCCGGTCTGGCTTCACATTCTTTCTCACCCTGTGACATTTGGCGCCCAACGTAGGGCCCTTGACAGCATTGCATGGTTAAGTCTAAGACGCCTGCAATTGTTAATATAAAGTACCCTGTGGAATTCGAGGACGAATTTCCAATTTGTGGGGGGATATGTCACGGTACAAATCTAGTCACTATCTGCGGAGAAGATATGATAGCTCAGTCGGGAGAGCACTCGCCCTGTAAGCGAGGGGTCCCGGGTTCGAGTCCCTGTCTGGCTGCACATTCTTTCTCACCCTGTGACAAACACTACTGAACCAACACACTTCAAAAAAGATTTACAATCTCTATTAATTAACAGGAGCTTTTGAAAAGTAGAACTACTTCGCGCGAAGTTCGCCATTTTCCAACAAAAATCAAAAACACCCATGAAATCTACAAAACTATGTTTGGACAAGCTCGGATTTGAACTCTCAACAAAAGTCTCCAAAAAGTCTTGAAACGCTCTCTGAATGGTCATCCCATGAATTCATCAACAAATATAAATGGTTTAAACGGGGACAACAACATCACGAGAATGGATTTCGCCATAATGTAAGAAGTGTGATAATATTCATGAATAACACTGTAACAACTAATTATCGTTCATGCAAGGTCACGACACCTCCAAAAGTTGACATGGACTTAGGATTAAACTATTTTAATATGCGAAAAAATTTGCATTATTGAACACTATGTTAACGTTGAATATGCGAAGAAATTTACGGTATTCTTCATTGATTGATTTCAAGTGTCACTTGAAGATTATATTAAATACTGTACTTACAATGAAGATTAGAGATAACCTTGCTCTGTATAATATTGTGTTCCGCCGTAGCCATCGTTGTTTCGCACTTTCGACTTCATGGGCGAGACCACAAAAACGCGAAAACATGATGCGAGATCGCAAAACCACGATGCGAGGTCCCTAAAGTACTACGCTAGGGCACGATATTAATACTTTCGTCAACTCGCATCGTTGTTTCGCGATCTCGCATCGTGGTTTCGCGTTATCGCATCATGTTTTCGTAGTCGCGCCAAATAGGTCGATAGGGCGAAACAGCAATGGCCAAAACGGAACACCGTAGTATAACAATGATATATATTTTAACACTGCCTACCAAATAACAAGCATTGTAAGTTTCATTGTGGCCATGTGTAAGGCCTCAAAGAAGTCCAGAAGAGGTTTTCCGGCTTCAGCCATTGAGGCGATGACGGCCCCTAGAAACACGGAGAAGACAACGATTCCTAAAATATTCATTCCCTCTGACATCACGACGGAAGGTGAATCTGTTGTAAAGTTCTTTAACACTGAAAAATTATAGACGTTATGTAAGCTTGATCATGCTATAACTGCTGACAACTTAATATATGCACACTTTTCAATTACAGTCAAGCACCTGCCAATTAAGCCAGTAGTGCACTAATTTTATTTGTTAAATAACGTGCGTAACACTCAACTCGGTTAATTACGACACTAAATTGTAAACAAGCTTTTCGAAATGCACAGCATTAACAATAAAGGGGTCGTGAGTTCAAAGCCCGAATGAACATGCTGCCATGTTTTTTTTGCATTTCCCTGACTCGGTATCAACATACAGTGAAACCTGCCTTAGCAGCCACCTGCGAATAGCACCCACCTGTCTTTAACAGCCAGTTTAAATATGACCTAAACTGACATTTTGTTTTAACTTTTACTGTCTTTAACAGCCACCTGTCTTCAGCAGCCACTTTTTGTCACTCCCTTAGGTGGTTGCTAAAGACAGGTTTGACTGTATACGGTTGTGCTTGTTCTGTTCTTTATTGTGCCGATGAAAAACTGTAATTTTTCTCACAGAGGAAGGTTGTTAAATTTAAACGTAACTTGGTTATCGACTGTTCACGAAGAATTATATTTATAGAACATCGCCCTGTTTTGGAAGTCCTGATTTATGGGTCTATTGTGTTTTGAGATAGCGAGTTAAGCCTAAAATGATTTCAATTGGGAGCTGAATAGTGAAGCATGTCGTAAACGCCGACATATCGTTGATTTCAAGAGTTCAAATATTTGATTTACTACATATTATATTCTCTAGGATCTTTAAGAGTCATATGCAAACATATATGGTGGGTTTAAACTACAAGTGAATGTTTTCCCCAAAGAAACGCTCAGAAAACACGGGTGCCTTTATCAACAAAAAGATATGTTTATATGACATTCTTGTCCAGATTGTTTAAGGTTAACTTCGGTGGGTCAATGAGTGCCGACAGTAAGTCATGCTGCCGCAGTGAGCTATGTTTGGTCCAATGACACGTTTGCAACTGATTGTCTGGCTGATTTAGTTTTCGTCGTCATTGTAGAAAACCAACTACACAGTGTACACTCGAAAGTCCGACCCTACTACCGATAGCGCTGACTATTCATATAGCCATCACGAAGGAGCTGGTTAAAAAGCGGGTAAGAAATTGAATAAAGTGTAATTATTTAATTCTTTTACTTTAAATACTAAGACTAGCAAGAAATAGAGTGCGTCGAGTTATAAAATGAACGTGATACAACGTTAACTTTGAAAAACTACGATCGATCACCAAAATTTACAAAAAAAATGTCAATCGTGTCACTTCAAACGTCCATTTCAAAGCTTTATTTACATTGTTAGGCCGAAATTCGTTTTACTATGTGAAGTGTATTCATTACTGTATCACTTCATGTATTTAAATCTTGTCCCAATCCGCTAGTTTTCGAAAAACTCGAATTTTCATTTGCACTGGTAGTGTGACAAGATGGTACGGCTACTAGCAAAGTCTAAAAAGCAAATGGTCCGGCTACTAGCAGTCTTTATGTACGGCTTCTTGGGTTGACTAAATAATCTTTTTCATCAATTTAGTTGTTGTTCTGACGCCATATTATAAATTATTATTAAATGTCTCTAAAATAGTTTGAATATAGGCTAAAAATGAAATATTTTGATAATTTTCATCGCCTATTATCTCTGTAGCAGTATGCCGCAATCCCCGTTACAAATATACTTTCGACTTCTCTATTTTCGTAAATCATATTTAAAAAATCCGTCCATATACGTACAAAATAGACTTGCTTCAGCAGAACAGTCGCCTTTTGAAACATACTGCATAGAAAGTACATATTTGATATTTGGTTTCTGGTGAAATGTTAACAAATCTTGAAAGCGACGACAAAACTCGTGTATAGTTACTCCACATTGAAATGAATTGGTAAAAATTTGTGTTGCATAATTATTTCCATTTTACGCACCATTTGCAACGATGCAATATAACTCCTTTATCAACTCGACTTACTCTAAAAGCCCAAACGCATTTCCCCAGGATCGTATAGCCTATTCCCCCATACACGCACGCACGCACGCACGCACGCACGCACGCACGCAAGAGTTTTGTTGATTGTAAGAAGTGCTTTTGTACATGGTGATTTGGGCTTCTGAGTGGTTTGCAAAAAGTGTCTGCTAATGGTTGCAACTGATACAAATCTTTTATAGATTGGCTAAAACATATTTTTGTCGAGCGCGCTAGCGGTTAGCTCTACTTAGTCGCCACTTTTGTCGGTTCGGTGTATGTGCGTGCGTCCGTGCGTCCGTCCGTCCGTGCGGATTTGTCCGGACCATTTCTCCAATATGAATGGAGGAATTTCTGTAAAACTTCACACAAATGTTCACCTCAATGAGTTCTAGTGTCGCGCAAACATTGTCTTAAATCCAACTCCGATGTTCAGTCCATGGTTTCCTCTTACCAATCGGACATTTTTTTGAGTTACGACATCTTTCAAGGTTTTGCGTCAATAAACGATGTAATCAATGGAATTTAAGCAATTTTCATTAAGGCTGTGTGATTGTCAAGCCATTTAATAGTGTACAATTCAGTGCCATCGTTTATTTCCATTGCATCCCATTGTAACTTGTATAGTAAATATCCAATGATTTCTGCGGCGACACTTTCTAGCTACGCATCAAAGGTCTCTTGTATACATATAATTTCATTAAATAAATTCGCCATTAATGCTTTTTTTTTCAGAACACTGAATGACGACTAGTAGCCGTACCATTTTTTAGAAGAAAACGCTAGTAGCCGGACTGTCAATTGGCTAGTAGCCGTACCATCTTGTCACACTACCAGTGCTAATGAAAATTCGAGTTTTTCGAAAACTAGCGGGTTGGGACAAGATTTAACTACATGAAGTGATACAGTAATGAATACACTTCACATAGTAAAACGAATTTCGGCCAAACAATGTAAATAAAGCTTTGAAATGGACGTATGAAGTGACACGATTGACATCTTTTTTGGAAATTTTGGTGATCGATCGTATTTTCTCGAAGTTAACGGTGTATCACGTTCATTTTATAACTCGACGCACTCTATTTCTTGATAGTCTAAGTATTTAAAGTAAAAGAATTAAATAATTACTCTTTATTCATTTTCTTACCCGCTTTTTAACCAGCTCCTTCGTGATGGCTATGTGTATAGTCAGCGCTATCGGAAGTAGGGTCGGACAGTGTACACTGTGAACTATAATGCAATAATATTTGTGCAAAATGTTTTTGAAATTTAATTAGTATTTTAT
This sequence comes from Corbicula japonica, assembly GCA_038501625.1. Taxonomy (NCBI): domain Eukaryota; kingdom Metazoa; phylum Mollusca; class Bivalvia; order Venerida; family Cyrenidae; genus Corbicula; species Corbicula japonica. The sequence goes on from JAZAYU010000008.1 coordinate 10,270,717, forward strand.
TAAGTTTGACAATCTTCTCAACATTTTACAAAATTGCATATCCATTTATCCGATCATTTTAAAGCATTACCAGGATATATTAAAATTTGAATAAGTGTAATGTTACAAATACCTTGTGTGGCATTACTTGTTGCATTTGTTGAGTTTGAGTCTATGTCGACAAGAAGCTGGTATTTGAATGTACCCGTATTCGTTGTTTGCTGAAATAAACAACATAGCACGAATATTGACCAGGCGCCGTGACATTCTGTCTGATTTCACAGTTTCTAACTGTACTGTGAATAAGCAATGTAAACTTACGGAACGCCGGCGCGGACTTTCGTAATCCTAAAACGTTAGTATTACATGCATGTTTGTTTTTTTTTATTACATTATGTTCAAAGTACAATAAAGTCATCTGCACAAAATCATGTTATAAATCTTGTAAATACTTAATAATAATTATCAGTTGATCTTGTGGTAACTTTTTGACTCCCTCTATGTATATCTCAAACATTTGGTAAAATGTTGCGATAATATTTAGTTTTACTTATTATTGCACGAAAAATTTCACCACATTAGCGCTGGTTCGAAGCTTGAGGTCTGTCTATATTTTTTATTATAAACTGCTTGATAACAAAATTAGACATCACACATACACACCAAGCATTAGCTGACGAAACGCTTTGATGAGAAGATACGTACCCGTCTAAATGCAGACTCTATTAGATTGTCGGGGAAACAGTTTCTGAAAAGTAAAGAAATAAAAACATAAGCCTTTTACGACAAGTGTGATATTTCTATAACACATGTGGAAATCTATGGAGACCAGTGTAATATCTCCTGAACATATGTGAGACCTATGGGGACCAGTGTGATATCTCTAAAACATATGTGATACCTATGAGGATCAGTGTTATATTTCTAGAACATATTTGAGACCTATGAGGACCAGTGTGATATCTCTATAACATATGTGAGATCTATGGAGACCAGTTTGATATCTCCTGAACATATGTGAGATCTATGGAGACCAGTTTGATATCTCCTGAACATATGTGAGATTTATGGAGACCAGTTTGATATCTCCTGAACATTTGTGAGATCTATGGGGACCAGTTTGATATCGCAAGAACATATGTGAGATCTATATTATAGGGGATCAGTCGAGAAATTGTCTAAGAAAAGATATATCTCTATGAAGTTGGATTTCTCGAGTGAAAACCTTATACTATATCTCAGCTGAGATGATGGATTATCATAATGATAATGATGTCATAGCACATGTAGTCAAGACCGTTGAGCTCACCTGCTGATGTTTGGTTTTCACTTTTATTCCATGAACTGCTGATATCTCAATTAAGTTGACAACATTTATAGGCAAGACCTCCGTTCATTTAACGATTAGGTAGATATAACGATTAATGTTATGGATATATTGTATACTCGCGGACAAAAGTCTTGTCCGGTAGGGATTTCCATAATATCTTTCAAACGCGAGAATTTTTATCGCACACTCACAGATTTGGTATCGATGGAAAGAGGACATTTTTATGCATTCAATGTAAAAAGAATTTTGGAATTTGATCTAGTACTGCAGGTAGAGTAATGTGTTGCAAATTGTAAGCCGGACAAGACTTTCGTCCATTAGCATAGATTTTAACATTTTTAATAGAGAACGAATAACCTTAAATTTATATAGTGAGTTGCCGGTTGTTCGAACACACGAAGATTCGTGGCGAAATGCGAAATATATACAGAGTTGCTGAGAGTTGAATTCTTTCAAATGTGGTCTGATACCATCGATGTAACATTATTTCTTAATTATTATTATTATTATTTCATTATTTCATCCAACTGTTTTTTGTTGAAGTAATTAATATTTGAATAACTAGTAGATCTATTGTTGATATATAGAAACACTTGTCTTCAGGCGTGCCCTTTTATAACATTTTTACGATAACGGACAATCTCGTTTGCATCGATATCACAGATACGCCAGTTCACATGAAAAGGCGTTAAGTTAATCCTGTCAACTTCTATATCAAAGTAGTTAAAAACATAAGACCCGCTTTATCTAAACGAGGTCGTAAAAACATGTACTACCCGGAAGAAATATCTGAATAGTCAAGGATACAAAGCCACTGAGTTGTTTTTAGAACTTACTTCTCTATGACCTATTACATTTGAGATCTTAAGTGATTCTTCATATTTAGCCCATAATCAGACTACCGCTGCAAGTGGTCCAAGCATAAACCAATGCTTGCCTCGGACTACCCGTATTTCCGTTAGTTTTAACATGACGCTCATGCCCTGTCCATTCATAATAGCCCATGACCGTGTGATTGGAACCATGTTTTAACCAGGCCGTATGTTCAACACAAGCTCGATTACTCATTTTGCCTTGTTAGTTCAGAAAATAACATTGATGAGATTTTTATATAGCTTTCATTGATCCATCGTCGGATACCCATGCTCGACTATTCCGTTTTACTACATTCGTCTGTGAATAGAGAGTAACGAAATGGATCGGTCATTGGTGTCTTACGATGTCACTGATCGTGTGACTTGAGCCATATACGATATTCTTCCGTTTAAATATACTGCCAAAACTGTCTTCATAGACCACTTTAGGGAAACCTTTAAACTGGTCTTTGAAGACAGGTGGTTTTATGAAGACAGATGGTCTTTATTCGCAGATGATTGTTCCTTCAAACTAGTCAATGCGACAAATACAATGTGGTCTCTATGCAAAGGTTATCTTTCCTTACTCGGGGTCTTTAACACAGGTTGGACTGTATATACTAACCTAATCAAGTCAAACAAAGCTTCTAATGGCTCCTGTTCCTTGGACTGTCCAGACCTTGTAATGGCCCCACCCTTATGGCCAGGCTCTATACTCAGCACGAGTATGATCCCCATTATGACCGCAGCAAAGGTCGTTGTCATATAGTACACTACTGCGCGAAGACCGATGCGTCCTAAAACGACCAAAGTAACAGGTACAAATCAGTCATTGACCAGTCAATGCCATTAACACAAAAATACCCGTTCTCAATCTGGATTTCTTGACTGTGTACACAATCTGGTCAAGCCCTGGTAACTAGATACAAACGATCTTACTTTATTCTATTCCAAAAAAAAGAGTGCATTTCGGTGATAATTCATTAACTGCTTTTCTTAATGCCGAACTAATTGGTATCATAACTGAGTTTAGATAATTGATAGTTTTACTAAAGAATTTAAATAGCGTATATTATAATCGTCTTGCTTTATAACTGATTGTATTCAAGAAATGTTATAAAGTAAATATTTGATTATCAAGTCAATATAAATGACTGCGTCCATTGCTGGACATTAATTAGAATTCTACAAAAGTATCAATATGGCACTTGACATATCAGGAAGGAACTGTACTTTTCTGATAGCAGAAGCATTGTGCACTGTGAATACGACTTTTATCTGATGGGTGACCAGTGTAGATCTAGATCAGCCGGCACATCCTTGCTGTGTGATCATGATCTTCATTGCTTGCTTACTGGTCAGAAATAAACAAAGGAATCTAAAAGCAAACACTGCATATCCTGATCAGAATGCACGGATGTGCCGGCCGATCTGGATCTACTTTTGTTGCCCATGTGATAAAAGCCATATAGTATGGAGAGTTGGTTAATGGACTCTTTATTAAAAATTATTCAACACAAGGTACAGTAAGGGTTAACAAATAAACAGTTAAAACAGAGCGCATTCCAAAAGTTTGTGGGACTAATTACAAATAACAAAAGTGGATATTACAGGGTTGAAGAGCGGAAGCGGCCATGATGATGCAATTTGTCAAAATGTGCTGAAACGTCTCTCTTGAAAAAGCCAAACTTTAAATAAAAAGTACACAAACTCGCAAGATAACAGACTTAAAGACCTGATCATTATACATAACTAGCTGTTCAATATTTACATTTTGATAAAGAAAACATTTCTGTATGCATGTGAATGAAATAGCCGACAAGATTGAAATGTTCTTATATACATAAGGTAAACATTATTGCTGGATAATCACAAGGTTAATGTCGTGGACTGTGTGCTCACTGGTCCACGTGCAGCTTGTGGGACAGAGCACCACTAAATTTACACTAAATATTGGCGAGAGAGCGGATGTAAGTCAGACCTTTGATAATTCAAATATTTTTCTATGCATCCAAAACTCTGAAGGTGTGATCCTTAGTTGGTCTTATTAGTAAGGTGGCATATATTTTGCGGTGGCTTATAAGAAAAGAAGACTTTACTAATGTGGTGCTGTTATATCCAAAAAAGGAACAACCAAAACACGGACGTTAAGGCAATAAAGTTATAATCTGGAGGAAGTTTATTAAGGAATGAGTTTTGTAAAGATTAGTCAGAAAATGGTTACGATCTTTACTGAATAATATTCCTTCTCGGGCGCAGTGAAAGTAGATAGTGTCCAGGTCAGACTGTGATCATCAGAACAGTGCCAAAAAAATCAAAAAAATAAAATTGTAGGCCATTCTCAAATATCAAGCATCTGATTGGCTTAAATGGCGACCAGTCGTCATCTGATTGGCTGATATCCTGATAAAGTTTTATACTCTTGAGCCAAGGGATTTCATTTACTTCTCTAAGCGAAGTAATTTTCACTCAACTGATTTTTCTAGCATCATACAATGGAAATACAAAATAACTTATACCGGAAAAGTTTAGGTATAACAATAATCTTTTACAGCACTTGTTACCCACAATATTTTCACGTAAATCTACTAAGGAAAATCTATTTTGCCTAAATTTTCTGGCATATAAGAATCATTTTAGAATCTATGTTACCTCGAACAGGCTATATGAGGCCTATCTAAAGTTTTGGGCCCAATATCATATAACTTAAACTGGGGACCGGTCTCATATATATCAAGCATCTGTTTGGCTGAAATGGTAACCAGATGCAATTCAAACCAATCAGATTCTTGAGATTTGAGACTGGTCCCCGATCCTTGTTTTAATATCTTCGGCTTTTGACTCGGGTATCATATTTAAACCATTTTTACACGTACCTCGATTGTTTGGACGTAAAAGAATTTATTAAAATCTACTTTTAACTTAACATTTTGGCACAAAACTTGTCACCATAAACGTTTTTACGTAAGACGAGTAGTAAAGCACGAGTTACCTGACGCTTTTGCGTTGAGGGAAGCCAGCGACGATATAATGCTAGACACGATCAGGGGTAGGATGAGCATCTTCAACATGTTCATGAGAAGGTCCCCTGGAAAGCGCAGATAGAAGATCTTCCGTTTCTGCCAATACTCCCAGCCCGGGGTATCATGCATTGTGAGCCCCATCACCACCCCGATGATTAAGGATAACACCATGAGAATAATGATCAGGTTCGATTTTACGTAGTGAAGAACTTTTTTCTTCATTGTCGTTGGTTTTTGATTGGGACCGTCGACTATGCCGTCAAAATTCATTTCTGTATCCATTTTGGTGAAATATCCAAAAGCTGATGGGTAAAAAAGCAATGTAATCCCAAAGTGCTCACACTTGCTGTTTTTTTTTTCAGGCGATTCTTTAAGATTATACGCAAGTTTCACTATTCCGTCCTAGTGAAGCACCTTCACTGCACTGCTACTGTGAGAATGTATAATTCACTCGTTCTTCACTCCCCTGCAGCTATGATCACAGCCCCTATAATACGAAGATATACAAATAAGACAAGAGTCATTTATTTTCTTCGTCCTTCTGGACAGACTGTAACAACGTATTTATGTCAATAAAATCTTTATAAAATCTGATAAAAGGGTTGAAATAATATAATAAATCATCGAAATAAATTAGTTAACAGACATATATGAAAAACCAAATATATTTAACAGACATACAGATAATGCGTAAGAAATGGGGATTTATTATGATTATTTACAAGTTATTTTTATATGGTGTAAAGGATGATTAGAGAACTGTTGTTGTTTTTTCACCCGGATATTAGGGATACGTTGAAATTTACCATATTCTATTTTTATTTGTATCAACAGGTAGGATTGTCGGTTAATTTATGAAATAATTGATCCATGCACCTCCGTGACATTTCATTAATTAAACTACAACGGATCTTCAGTGTAAATGTATCACTTTTAATTAGTGTCGTATATTACTCATCTTCAAATACATGAATAAAGAGTTCATACAAACATACATAACAAATATGAATCTAATCCTTCATAGTATAATTTTAAGTAAACAATTTTGTTGGGAAAATTATTATTATTATTATTATTATTATTATTATTATTATTATTATTAAAATAACCAAGAAAATGTATTTACCTGGTAAACAAACTGACGAATACTAAGGAGAAAATGAAATCCGCGTTGTGTTGGAATAATTTTATTTAGCCTCTAAGCATCCGGGTCATTTATTGTACGGTCAGCCTTCTTTTCAAAGCGATTTGTTACAATAATATCATCCAACTTTTACAACTTTCCTAAGTTCAATAAAATGACGTTTACCTGAATGAGCTACTTTTAAGCGTATTTGAAAAGATATCGTCAACCTATATCAACGTTAAACATTAAGCGCAAGTATACGACCTGCCATAGCAATATTGAAATCTTGAAACTGATAAAGGCAAAACAAGTGTAGATTGAGAGAGAGTGAGAGAGAGAGAGAGAGAGAGAGAGAGAGAGAGAGAGAGAGAGAGAGAGAGAGAGAGAGAGAGAGAGGGAGGGAGGGAGAGAGAGAGAGAGGAGGGAGAGAGAGCGACAGACTACTATGATAATAATGATTATGATGACGATAATAATCAAAGCACTGAAAGCGTTGAAAGACTGTACGTATACCCCGGAAACAGAAAAAGGCCAATGTTTTTGGTCATTTAAAATATGTTGTTAAAATAATATTCTCATACCTCATTCAGCAAATAGCAGAAATAATTAGTTTGTTAGGAAAATGTGTCGTACCGCCGCACGCTTATTGCTTAACAGCGATGAGTGTATTCGTTTGACTTGGTCAACAAGGAGACATACATATATGGTAGTTCATATGTTCTTAACTAGCCTGGCACCAACTAGATTTTTTATTCAAAAAAAAATTACTGAAATACTTATTATCTCTTTTTATTTCATTTCATTTTCTTTCTTTTTCTGATACGCTGAACCATCTATGTTCTAAGCAATAAGGGAAGTAAAATGTATATCAATAAGGTACCTGCAGGAGTTGCTTTTCTTGGAGGTATTGACGATTATTTCAAAAAAGTGGCACGAGAATATATAACAGAACATAGGCATGGGAGCCAGTCTAGTTCTTAACTGAAAATGTATTTTTTTAGCTTTCAAGTACAATAATTTCCCTCCTTACATTTTAAATATGTGTGTAGAATCTGCTACCATAACTAGAAACTATATATCATACCGATATTTTCATTTTGATGCAAGCGCAAGTTTTTTTAATTGTAATTGTTCTTTTTATTAGTGGTTTTATTACACCACTTAGACAAATCAAATGTTAATCGGGGATCGTAGTCAATAATCTTTTGCTTACTTAAAAGTGAAAGCCTTATTCTGTGCACTCTGTTTCATGGTAGGCTGGATGTTTTAAGTTCTTAAAAATTATTTGACCACCTATTTGATTTGGTGATAACACTCATCGATCTTGTGCACAAGTGAACAGATATACATGAAGAAATCTCATTTTGACACAATCTTTTGAAACAAAAAAATTAAAAAAGCAGTAAAAGCGATTTGCTTTGAAATATTTAACCTTTACTCTATATATACATGTTTTATCGCGCGTGCGACCAGCGTAGATTCACATCAGCACATCCTTTCAAATTTCGTCAGAAATAATGCTATGAATCAAAAAGTGAATGGTGTAGATCCTGATCGGATGGTAAAAATGTGTCGTCTGATCTGGATCGACACTGTTCGCACATGTATAACATTCAAATCCCGTTAAGTTAATGTTTATGTGGGGTTGACCAAAAAATGAAACTGTGCACGATATAATCGTGTGGATGCCATGTGTTGTCAACGTCTCAGCAATTAGAATACTGACTAATGCATTTTTTCAGTTCTCATTTAACAGATTCTGCAATAGCAAATAAATTACATATATGCACTAAACGAGTCCAACATTGTACAGAAATCAGCAAAGAAGGAAGCTGAATGAGGAAATGGATCACGTTATTAGATTTATTGCATTCATAAAAATAACTATGTCTCTGTTCCACGTGCTTTCATCTCCATGACGTGTTTTCCAGGCTTATACTGAAGTAGAGACAAAGTATATTATACTGGCATAGATCACAATCAACGCCATCTATCTGAATCTTGCCGAAATAATGTAAACCCAACTCATTCATTTTAATATGCATTTGTTTACATTGTATAATTAGTTTAAAGATTATTTTGTCCTCGCACAAGGGAGATTATTACTGAGAGTTTGATCTCTCCAGTAGCTGTCAAGGATATGAAATTGCGAGCAAGCTGACACACACGTTAAAACGCCTACGTTTAACGTAAACCTAGCAAGTTGTTGTTGGAAATAAAATGTCAAAGTTTCACCTTCCCAGCCAGATTACTTACTGAGCTAGCTTTGAGGGGCGACAAGAAATACCAAGTAAACAATAAATTTAATAAGAATTCCAAGTCTACAGGACTGCGATTCTTAGAGACGATTATGGACAGAACAAAATATTGATTTTTTGATAGCTGCGCTGCAGTGCCTTTTTGCCTTACCAGAATATTCGGAAGTAGAGGTGAATCACAAGTATTTGTGGCATTTAAACGGGGTTCCGATTTGTATTTTCGCTAGTGTGTAGTTTTATGTTATAAATAAACAACTTAAATACTTATAAAGTATAACAGTTTTTAAATTGAATGACAATATCATAATTATTTTGCGATACATCGTACACCGGAAGTAGACCCCTCTTGTGGTATAAACAAAGGAACATTTTCGACGAACGGTAACGGTATTAATTTTGGTTTTAACTCTGACACCCGACACTGTTCAAACAATATTTAAAATGAAAATTTATTGTCAAACTGCCAAAACTTACACACCCCAAGTAAAATTTAAATAAAAGATATATTTAATGACAAATTTCACAATATTTTAGTAAACTCACCGAGCAGACTATGATTCTGTAAACATCTTTTAGGTGTAAAAAACTCCTGTCAAAATGATTTTGTCTATGGCGAACTAGGGAGAACAGATTACAAAACGAAGAGGCTATACATTATTATCAAATATTGGTTAAAAATTGTGAACTCTGATGATCGAAAATTGATCATATCAGTATATACTCAAATGATTTGAGATTTAGAAGTTAAGCCAAACAAACCTAATTGGGCATCTCTAGTTAGCGACACTTTATTTACTTTGGGATTAAATTATGTTTGGTACGAACAAAATGTAGGACATATAGGATATTTTTTTTTAGAAATGTTAAAATTACGCGTAAGAGATTCGTTTATCCAAAACTGGGAAGCTTGATTGAAAGAGTCAAGTAGGGGAAGATTTTATGTACATTTCATGTCATGGGGGAAAAGCTAGAATCTGTAAAATCTAGATATTATCGAAAAAGTGCAAAACGAATTCTTAAGAAAAATATCCAAAAGCAAAAAGTCGACTCCTTTGTATATGCTCTACGCCGAGTTCGGTCGATACCCTCTCGCTATAACTATTAAAACAAGAATCATTAAATTCTTTCAAGCAAATTAATACCTGGAAAATAATCAAAAATTTCAAAATTTTGTTACGACTACATGTTACAATCAAACACAACTTACAAATGGGTAAATTTTGTCAAGAAATTGTTAGATGATACGGGCAAAAGTTTTATTTGGATTAATCAATCTAATGTAAACCTGCGAAATATTCACATGCACATAAAGCGTACACTTATCGATCAGTTTTTTCAGACATGGAATGCTCAGTTAAATCAATCTTCTAAAGGTAAAAAATATCAAATTTTCAAAAAAGAAATAAAACTTGAACATTATCTATGTAACCTCCCTGCCAATCTTAGAATTGCATTGTTTCAATTTAGAACGGGAAATAGCAAATTACCTGTAGAAATTGGGAGATACCAACAATCACACAAGTGCCGCCTTTGCAGTATGAATGATATTGGGGATGAGTTACACAACCTCCTTAAGTACACATTGTTCCAAAGCATGAGGCGTAAATATATACATTTCAAATTTTACAATCGTCCAAATGTGTTAAAATTTCAAGAGCTTCTCAACTAATGAAACAGCTGAAATCCAAAAAAATCTTAGTATTTTTGCACGTCACATACTTCTCTTCTTTAAATGATTCCATTGATGCAGTATTTAGTTGTGTTTATTATTTCTCGTACAATGAAAATGTGACTATCGTTGTTAATTATGTGTCCTTCTGTTAAATTCAATTTAATTATGCAAAGCTAGTACATATGAAGAACGTTAAAGTTCGTGTCTCATCACATGGTTTTCTATTTGTGAAATGAATCTAACCAAGTGAATTACTATATTATTTAAGACCCTTTGATACCTTGTGTTCGTTTCGGCAAGAACCAGTCCAGGGACAATAAGCCCATATACTACATCACGGTGCCTATCCATATCGGCTGTTTCTTTGCGAAATTCGCTATATCGGCTGTTTCTTTGCTTCGGCAACGGCTATTTTTTGCTAATAACAATGGATGGAGAGCATATGTCGAAGATTTCAGACGCAAATGTTACAGATATAAGGTATATTGTACAAAAAAAGGTTGTGCACGGAACATTAGAATGTCTAAACATGGCATTGTAGTTTTTACTTTTTAAATATCGGCGATTGTGGCCGAAATCTCGATGAAACTAGTTGACGATACACAGACGTAGAGCAAAGATCCAGCTTTTCTGCAGTCTATAACGAGTGTTTACTTTGATATCTAACGTATCAAGCGATATATTATATTCATTTCTTCAATATTCTTCCAAAAAATACTTACAAAAAGGTAGAAATATTAATAGATTCATCCAAAACCCTTTACTTTCGGTTTAATTGGGGCACCGGCAGCCTCTCACCAGTTTTCGATGCACAGGCTGACTCTCTGCATTGCGCAGAGGTAGGCCCAACGATAATGACTACTGAGGCACCTCATTATGTATTATGGACAATTTAGAATTTTGTCACTGCATTCTCCTTATTAGAATGTAAATTAACGTTACATGAGCAGGGGACTTCGAAGTTGAACGAGAAACCTTAAGGTTTATCGCAACTGTGTTAGTATCCTTTTTATGTAAGGTTAATGCATTGGAATGGACGGACGGAGGGACGTATTTTACAGTTATGTACAATTTATTCTAATTTTAATGATGAAATGTGATAAAACAAATGATAACAATTGAAAACCTAAAAATAAATCGATAATGGCCCTGCCTCTCATAAGTTAATGCCCTGCGACCTAGTCTAGATCATCTAGACGTTCTGTCATTGATCAGTGTCACACTGCTCGGACGAACGTCTAGAAACATCGCTATATAAAAAGTCTGACCGACAGGTGGCGCTTTTGTTTGGTAAACAAATCCAAAACCAATCGCGATCATTTCTAATGAAATTTATTAACAGTGCTTTAACCGTATTTCTCCCACACTGGGCAAAGTGAAATTTAGGTAATACGATATCGAGCTACAACATCAGGTATATGGTTTATAAAACAAAGGACGTTTAGTACTTGCCTACCACATTTTACATAAATGAATGCAAATATATGGTACGCCGATGCTGCCTCTTCGTGATAATGGTTTTAGACTCACGTTGTATGGTATGGCAGTTGTACGGTTATCGATAAAAAGGGAAGAATATCAAAATCTCACTAACGGAAAAAATGCAGTTCCGTCAAACCTTGCATAAATAAATCTTATTATGTATGTTTATAATTTATACGTCTAGAAAAGTTGGAACAGTAAAGAAAAATAGTTTGACCTAAAAAATCCCTAAATTCTGCAGCCAAACACAAAAACAAAGAAACACTAAACATCAATTTAAATGCATTCCTGAATAATGAGTTACTAACAACAAAATCTAAGATCACCTTGTCTATCACATATTTACAGTAAGAGGTTTTTGTAAAAGTGTGTTTTGGCCGTTAATTTAATGGTTGCGAAAATGGATGACAAGAAATTGTTGATTTCTCTCTGTATAATTAAAAGTTCTTTTAAAGAATCTTGGATATTGTCAGTATCATTTGATCATGTGGGCATTTTAACTATTGTTAATTATTTGTTTTGCGATGCTTCGTTTTTGTGTTTGATCGCAAATAGAATTTTAGGGATTTTCAAGCTTTATTTTTTCTTCACTGTTCTAAATTGTCTTAACACTTTTGTCTTTTCGTAATTGGGAAATTATTGACTTTTTTAAAATTAAATCTAAGTGATTTCACTGTTAAATGTTTCTAAGATCGCCATTAGGGTATGCCAAAGAAATTTGAAGTTATCTTAAGAAATTCAAAGAAATGGTTGTATGGCAAAGTTTTTCACTACAGACGTAATTTTGATCCAAAAAGGTCCAAATTTAGAGAAAAAATATGATCTTATTGAAATGATATCATTCTAAAATATTTTTCCAAGGTAGCAAAAGGTAGCTATTGTGCTTGCAACGTCAGTACTTTTCATCAGATCTCGTGGTAACCGCAGAACCCAGCTTACTTGAACACGCCTGTGGGCGCAATAATACAGTCAAAAATGCGTGTCACCGTATCATATGTCTTTTTGATTTCCAGTTGGCAGGGCGACAGTCTTAAAAACAATTTTCACAAGACAACAACGGCGTTCCATACTAATGTCCTAATTACACGCCTCGTTTTGGAGTGTCTGGTTTATTAACGAACAATGTCTTCAGACGTACTAGTCTCAATCATTCAGACGCTCTGATTTCGCAATGGCGATCAGTACGTCTGAAGACATTGTTCGTTAAAAAATCAGACACTCCAAAACGAGGCTTGTAATTAGGGCATTAGTATGGAACGGCGTTGTTGTCTTGTGAAAATTATTTTTTTGACTGTCGCTCTGTCAGCTGGAAATCGATAAAACATAATTATCCTACGGGGGCACGCATTTTTAACTGCATTATTGCGCCCAAAAGCGCGTTCAAGTAAACTGAGGAAGGCATTCAATTTGATGTTAAGTGTTGCTTTGTTTTTGTGTTTGGCTGTAGAATGTTGGAATATTTTTCAGGTCAAACTATTTTTTACTGTTCTAACTTTTCTAAACGTATAAATAATTAGATTTATTTATGCAAAGTTTGACTGAACTGCATTTTTCCGTTAGAGAGATTTTGGTATTCTTCACGTTTTATCAATAACCGTACAATGACAACTGCCATACCATGTATGTATGTATGTATGTATGTATGTATGTATGTATGTATGTATGTATGTATGTATGTATGTATGTATGTATTCTGTAATTTCCTCCTTTATTCATAGGAGCACACCTCTTCACCAGAGGATAAGGATTTTCGTATATGTACACTTTCTTTTACCTGCATTATAGGAGATCGCTGTATTCAGCGTATGTTACCCTTACCATCATATTCATGATATCAACAAGTATATATCAACACCACCACTGAGTATTTACACACATATATCTATATATAGATATAAATCTGACAGGTGCAGATAACTATAGAGAGATAGCTTTTAGATACAGATACAGGGAATCCGGGTAGGCAACCACAGCTCTTTTCGAAGAGACCCTCTGATTCTTTAACGTGCCCGGTTTATAATACCGATACACGCATAAATATTTCACGCGTTTCGATAGTAATAGCGTGAAATTATTGTCTATCGCGTTACGTATACATAAGGGTGATTAGTGGTCAGTTTGTGTATTGAAGCGTAACGCTATCATGATGTGTCGTCTATAATGTGTAAAGAGGGTCATTCTACCAGACGACTTCACAGCGATACGTTGTGCAATTGTTATTCGTTTTTGTTCTGCAATTCACACGTGGCTGCCGGAGAGAAAGCATGGCAGAGGAAAATAGTCTTTTGTCAAGTTTGGAAAGCTTGTTAGATAACAGGTTGCAAACGTTTGAGCGGAAAATCAACGACATTTCTCAGAATCAAATTTCGGCGGTTTCCAGCATGGGAAGTTATATTTTCAAGAAGAAAGGTCATGAGCAACAGTTCACGGTCAACGCTCAAGTCTTGGACAAGATGAGACAAGCGGACAGTCATATCGCTAACATCAGTGGGGAAGACGCGAGTTCGTCAGCCCGTAACGCCAGAGAAAAAATTTCCGAAGGTATGGACATTTTGTTGCATCGTCAAAAATGCATTAAGTTAGCTGACAGCTCCGAGCATGGGTGGAGAGTGGTGCAAGAGTACGAGGCACATCCATTGGCGGAAGATTCGGATGACGAAAAGAAAATCTACCGGGCGCTAATCCAGGCAGACCGCAAAGTTCGTCAGGAGCGTCGCGCACGATCAAGACGTTTTGCGCCGTATACTTCAACAAAACCATCTACAGATACCCGTCCCAATACTCAGCAGATGTCAAACAGGAAACCAGGTTTATGCTTTAAATGCGGAAAGCCAGGGCATTGGAGGGCCGAGTGTCGTTTTGAAGCGACGGCTGACAAGAGTGGCAATGCGCAGATAAGTATCAGTTCTGGTTCAGTTCTAAAAGATTATGATAATTCTGAAAATATCAGATGCCCGAAAATGGGCTCAGAAATTGAAAATAATAAGATTTTGATGTCACATGTCACATACATGCATGATAAAGAAAAGCTATCAGAGCAAACAGAGTCTCCAGTTGGTAGATTGCGTGGTTGCATTGAGCACTGGCAAATGGCAGAGCCAGGGGAACATATTTTAACAGTAATTTCAGAAGGTTACAGGTTACCTTTTAAAAACATACCACAGTCTGTTGAGCTTGAAAATAATCGCTCTGCTAGGGAAAATATACATTTTGTCTCGAGCGAGATTCGAACACTTCTTGCTAAAGGATGCATAATGGAAGTTGCAGAGGCGCCGTATGTTGTTAACCCGTTAACGGTCGCATATAATAGGCATGGTAAACCGAGGCTTGTTTTAGATTGCCGACATATAAATCCAGATTTGTTTAAGTTCAAATTTTGCTACGAAAATCATGATTTAGCGAGACATATTTTTGCAAAAGGTGATTTCCTTTATACTTTTGATATTAAAGGGGCATACCACCATGTTATGATTTTTCCTGAACACACTACTTATTTAGGTTTTTCATGGACAGAGTCCGGTAAGAAACGATATTTCGTTTACAGAGTTTTGCCATTCGGTATTTCTACTGCCGGATATATATTTACTAAGATATTAAGGGTAATTATCAAGAAATGGAGAGACTTAGGAATGAAAATTATCTTGTTTTAGATGACGGTTTAGGGGGCGCTAACACCCTTGAAATTTCTAGAAAAGAAAGCAATTTTGTTAGACAAGATTTAATTAATTTCGGTTTTCTGTTAGCAGAAGAAAAGTGTCAATGGGAGCCTACACAGCAATCTATTTGGGTGGGCTATTTTTGGGATACACGCTAGGGACTGTTGAAAATAACGGAAGATAGAATAGCTAGGGTTGAATCATTGTTAAATTTTTTTATCAACTTTTTTGCAAGGGCATAGTTTTGTTTCCAGTCAAAAAATTAGCATGTTTGGAGTTCTGACTAAACGGGGTTTGGGCAGAAACGGCGTCTTTGACGGCAGACCTTTGAGTTTCAGTATGATTGCCTTAAGATTTTAGATATAAGCGTTTTGCTATATTCTTGATGTTTTTATTCAGGTTTAAACTTGGCACAATGCATAGAGGATGAGGCACAGAAAATGGGCATTTCAGGCATCTCGTTTACGGAAACCTCACAGAAGATGGCAGAATATCTTGTTAATTCTAAAAGTGACAGTACAGTGAGGAAGTATTACTCTTATTTTATTAAATGGGAAAATTATATTAAATCAAAGGGAGGCAATAGTGTTCCGGCCTCGCCAATTTTGATTTCAATGTACTTAACGGAGCTAATAGACAAAAAGTGTTCTTACGCTGTGGTTTCTTCTACGCTTTACGGAATCAAATGGTCGCATTCACTTCGCAATCTACCAGATCCTACAGACAATAGTTTTGTAAAAAACTTGATGGAAACTTCCAAGAGGCTGTATTCCAAACCAGTTGACAAAAAGGAGCCAGTTTCTGCCGAAGTGCTCATTGAACTCTGTCAGAAATATGCAACTAGTGATGACATTTTTGTTATTAGAGATTTGTGCATGATTTTAATAGGTTACGCCGCATTTTTAAGGTATGATGAGATAAGAAATCTCCGATGTAATGATATAACATTTCATGAATATTATTTCTCTTTAAAAATTAACAAAAGCAAGACCGACCAGTACCGGTTCGGTTCGGAAATTGTTATTGCCAAAGGGGTTTCGGCAGCATGTCCATATGTAATGCTACAGCGTTATTTAAGAGTTTCAAAACAAAGTGTCACCAGTCCAAAATATTTATTTCGTCCATGTATAAGGTCAAAGGCCATCAGTTTTTTAATTTATAAAGACAAATGTTTAAGTTATACACGTGCAAGAGAAACGTTGATTAACAGGTTGAGAGAGGTGGCCGGGGATTTGAACTTGGGTTTGCATTCTTTAAGGTCCGGTGGTGTTACCGCTGCTGCTAACGCAGGTGTAAACGATCGTTGTTTGAAACGACATGGTCGTTGGAGAGCTGATAGCAGTAAAGACGGCTATGTTGCCGATTCTTTAGACAGAAGGTTAGAAGTATCCAAGCATTTGGGCCTTTAATACTTTCGTTTTAGCTTACCGTGCGGATTTTAACATCGGTTAAGGATTGGGTCTATTTATATGATATTATAAGTTTAGCATTTGGGTAGTATTTGTGGCCCGCTTTAATTTGCGGACACATCATTAAAATCTTATATCAGATGGCGGATATTGTTCTAATATTTAATAGCACAACAAGAAATTAATATTAAGAGTTTTATTGTTTTGATTAGCGTAAGTGTTAATTATTAACACCAATTTAGCATTCTGTTTAATCTTTATACATCACCAGCCCTTTCTTTTCGATGTTCTAAACGCTCGTCTGGCCTTGCATATGGTGTTGTGTTTTTTATTGGAGTATAGCAAAGACTAAATATTTCACGCGTTTCGATAGTAATAGCGTGAAATTATTGTCTATCGCGTTACGTATACATAAGGGTGATTAGTGGTCAGTTTGTGTATTGAAGCGTAACGCTATCATGATGTGTCGTCTATAATGTGTAAAGAGGGTCATTCTACCAGACGACTTCACAGCGATACGTTGTGCAATTGTTATTCGTTTTTGTTTAAATTCCTTTGCAAGTTATTTGTACATAGTGTATTAGCATGAATGGAAACATACGTCTTCGCAAAATATGAGGTCCAACATTAAGCGATCTGACATCTGACAAACGGACACAGGTTTCCACAAAATAATGAATAAAGATGTTTTTTCCTGGGCGAGTCGGGTTGCGCAGCGAGCCAATTTCATGTTTTGAAAGCTTATTGCAAGTAGCTAAAATTTAAGTAGATTGGCACAGACGTATGTTATCATAATTTAAAAAAATAATAATAATAATAAAAAATGGCAAGGCTTTTTCAAAACAATTCTTTTATCCATGTTTGTAAATTTTTGGATTTGCGAAAGTGTGTATCAGTACTTTAAAATATCGCTTGTATGCACTTTTGTTTGTTGTTAGCCACGTTAGATTTGCTCAAGCATAGTTATGTAATAGAAGAATGGCATTTTAATGCAGTTTTACTAGTATATTTAATCTTCATCGTACATTTTCCTCTGCAAATCTCGAAATAAACGCTCGTCTGGCCTTGCATATGGTGTTGTGTTTTTTATTGGAGTATAGCAAAGACCTGAAATTCTTCTTCCTGGAAGTGAACCAGTACTAAGTTGGGTGGGAAACACTAGAAGTATATTACAGAAATTTCAAGTGCTGTGTTCGGGATTCGAACTCACGACCTCCGGATTTGTAGACCAACGCGTTACCACTGGACCACCCGTCCACCTATACAACGTGACAGTCTAATACCATAATCACGAAGAGGCAGCAACGGCGAGTCATATATTTGTATTCATTTATGTAAAATCGGGTAGGCAAGTACTTAAACGTCATTTGTTTATAAACCATATACCTGATTTTGTAGCTCGATATCTTATTACCTTAATTTCACTTTGCCCAGTGTGGGAGAAATACGGTTGAAGCACTGTTAACAAATTTCATTAGAAATCGCGATTGATTTTGGATTTGTTTACCATACAAAAGCGCTACCTGTCGGTCAGACTTTTTATATAGCGATGTCTCTAGACGTTCGTCAGAGCAGTGTGACACTGATCAATGACAGAACGTCTAGATGATCTAGACTACAGACGTACTGATCGCCTTTGCGAAATCAGAGCGTCTGAATGATTGAGACTACCTGCGACCTTGAATAACGCGTCCGGTCGTAACGTAAATTTGTTACTATTTATAGTAACACATGTAATAAAAATATTTAAAGCAGCACATTTCTAATCTTGAATCCAGTGACTGATAATATTCAACGTTGTAAGAAAACCAAACGCATGTACTAGAACTATAGTCTGATTTGTAAATATATTGTTAATTGTAATTACAATGTAAATATATAAACTATCCCGTACCTTCGACAATCTGTAACTCTATTAGCTTTCTTGATTACATCGTAAATCCATTCACACAATATTGGCCGACTTAATTAATTTACAACTGTTTGTATCCATTGATACCTGTCGCAACTATCACGTAAAAATCGTGCACCCAAAAACTACTACCAGACCAGATTGTCGCGAGGCCCGGGAAGTGCACGCTCGATATCAAAAGTATTATATCCTTAAATTAAGAACAGTAGTCATTTTCAGTTCCCAAAAAGTGTTTACTAACAACCCATCCATAGACTTAAACTTAATGTAACCCTGTTGTTACCGTATGTAACCGGGTATGAAATAAAGGTATTTCGTTGTTGTTGTTGTTGTTGTTGTTGTAAATACCGAGTTGAAATTTATCGTGCATAATCTGAAACATAGTTTCGAGATCTCCTGAAACGTCTAAAATTATGCTTTATTGTAATACTTGTATTTGAAATAAATATTTATCCAACAAATTGAATTACCCACAATGGGGTCAGAAAAAAGTGACATCAACTTTGATTGCCTGCCTCTTGTCAATTTAAAAACGGTTTATTGGTACTTGTGATAATTGTTTAAATTGTTGTTGTGACTTTCAACATTTTAATGATCTTATAATAGGTTTTTATCATAATTTTCATTATTACTACAACTATTTGCGTTCTGCTTTTTTTCGTCATAAAACAAGCGAGTTTACCTCACAAACGTTCCTCTAACTGAATAATGATATTAAAACTTGTTCAAACTCATGAAAATTATCGCTGTTTAAAATTTAAAAAAAAATACTTACGCCTCCGCTTATCCTGGAATCTGAAAAGAAATTGTTTATTATTCAGATCGAACAGTTGCTTGTAAAGTTCAGTTCGTTGTTTGATGACAGACTGTTGACATGTAAGTGATGATACAAATGGGAGTTTACAAGTGCATATTGCATGTCTTTCGTTTTCTACATACCAATCTGTTCACCCCACCAACGCACCCAAACATCATCATACCACTCTGAAGATTGAATGTTAACCGACATTCTGTTACATTAAAACTAAATAATAAGTTACAAACTCCCAAGCGTCGTTATTCAGTAAAACATTCGCAAGATAAAAACTGTCATAATGATCTGGATATAGAGGTTATGGGACCATGCGCCGACAAACTTGCAAACAAAAAAAAAATTAATATGAAAATACCGCATTGAAGGTTCCATACTCACCGCCATATACGAACCGTCGTTGGGTATGGATCAAAGTGTTGGTGAACATACTCAACCCGAGTCTAGGCGACGTGGGCATATATACGCATATCTATTTCTCCCCACGAACAGGTTCAATCAAATAGGGCAGTATTTAATATTTATCGTGTTCGATGGCTTTCAAAGATAACTCATACGTCGCTAAAATTCCACATTAACACCAAGCGAAAACTAATCCAACTTTTAAGAATTCTTTTATTGCACCGTAACATGTATAATGAATCACTTTTTGGTCAGTTCTTATGGTGGATTTAATTTTTTTTCTTTTTTTTCACTACTCTCCAGAAAAACACCGCCATAACTTTCGAGCCTCGTTTCGATTTTTTCGAAATATATTTTAATAAACTCAATCTTAATAATGCAAATACTTCAGAAAAAACAACAACTTGCAAACTGTCTTGATCCAAATCTTTCCGTTAAAATGGTTTCCTAACTAGTAAAATATATGATATATGAGATAATTTTGATTTTAATATTTTATTCATATTATGCACGACGGAGATTAAAGAGTGTATTATTAAGGTTCCCAGTGAAAATTTTAAAAAGGACATAAAGGTTATATTGGTTTGTTGCTGATTTAGCTACTGATAGGATCAATGAGTGCCTACTTCATTCGCTTGACAGTGCAATAAGCTTCGTATGTTTTATGTTTGAGTGCTTGTGCATCCACCATTGTAGAGTTGCTGGGTGGGTGAAATGTAATTTTACAGCTGCATAAGCAGTGGAAAAATTGCAAAAACTTCACAAATAATGTCACTTGTGAACTCTTATAATGAGTTTTTTTTAAATGTTCCTAAAATAAATGTTTTAAAATCCTTACTCGCGCACGCGTAACAGCAACATAAGCTGTAGATGTGCGGAGAGTTTAAATAAGGAGCCCTGGAACGCTCAAACTCAGGGGTAGGTGGACAGCATTAAAAGAATCTTCTTGGTGTTATAGATCTAGTAACCACAATTTTAGGTCAACAGACGACGACATGTAGGCCTATGATGTATGTTGTATTGTTGTTAATTTCTGAATATGTAAGTTAGTTTGTAGCTTTCAAGATTTCGATTTACCAAGCAGTACATACTGAGTATGATACTGTATCTGTTTGATGAAAGTATTTTTACCTACCGGCTACTCGCTGGACATCCAGCATTCCGCTCTTCAGCCAGTAACGTTTTTAACTGTCAAACTAACAAAATCAAGACCGGAACACAAAAGAAAAAAAAAGAATGTTGGCAAAACAACTAGGATTTTATATTTAATATTATCCGGTGATAACAGATTTTATGAAAGTCACGAATTCGAAGCATTAAATTTGAAAATAAGTTTTATCTCCGGCCCCTACAAGGTAAACAACAGAAAATACCATCACATATATATTGTTATCTAATCTCGACTTCTGATTATCTAATCTCGACTTTTGAATAAAGATAACTGTTTAACATTTTAGCCTGCTTTAATATTCGTTAAACTTTTTTGAAGTCTTCACACTGTCTTGGCAAATGTGAAAAGTGAAATAGGGGAAGCAACTTTAGCGACACTATAATCGACATGGTACAAAACGGTTGACGTTTTCTTAAGAAAGATCTCTTGTTCTTACTGAATCGGACTCACATTTATAATTAACAATATTTCGAAAATTTCATTCAAATAACTTTAAAAATCAACATTAATGAAGTGTACACTTAAAAGCGTTATATAGCGGATTTTAATGAAATCTACTTTTGCTGAAAAACGCGTGTATATCACCTAGCATTATATAAATCCGTTTTTAGTTGTGAGGACTTCTTTGAAATTAAATCTTAAACGCACTTGAAATATCACTTCTCGCACAACGTTGGTTCGGTATACTACCCCTTCGAATAAAAACCGGAAGATACATCGGTGAAGCCCCTGAGCAAAGACTGTGTTCCCTTTGTAACGTAGTGGTTAATTCTTACAAAGGTCTTAGGGTGTAATAATACGAACACCAGTTGAGTTCCGAAATAACTTTATATATCTTAAGCTTTTAACAGTTAATTTTATGTTTAAACCGACTTTCTAAAACATAAACAGTTCTTTCATATAAGTATAAATATTCCTAGTAAATTTCTAAGTGTTATTTCCTAAGAGCCTTACGTGGCCCATTCCGGCCGTCCGGCCGTTCACTTCTTCTCCCCAAAAATACAGAACAATATCTCTGGCTTTTATGCAATACCATAGACTGTTCATGCAGACTAATTACTGTTCGAGATGACTGTTTGACATGAAGAATATATAAAAGTACAATGACAGTTATATAACGTCTTGCTTAAACATGACAAGTTCGAGTCCAATGTAATTGAAAGATGCAGGTGAAGACATGAAATGACCTGTGGCTAAAATACTTTTGACCGAGCAAATAATTAGTAAACAAACTAATTGATGTTATCTAGGAAAGGATATTAGTAACTAAACAAGGCCCGTAATATATTTTAAAATATAAATGTATAATACATATATACATATCCGATACGCTCGGAACAAAACTTATAAACAAAGATTGAACGGTCTTAACAATTGCAACGCGACAATTACATCACATAATCTAGTAATAACACCTTGTATCAGAGGAAAAACCTATCATTCATGTACAACACTCATACCAAAATATGTTTAATACTTCTCTTTTTTTTTAGCTGGTAGTTTATACCAAAAATAGTCTTTTTAATTTCTTTTTTCTAGTACATTTTTCTTTTTTTTTTTTTGCATTTTTCTATTTTTTTAAGCTGGTAGTTAAACTATACAACCAGTGTTTCGGAATATTTATATTACTTAATGACATCAAAAAGTTGTTTTCTTATCTCCTTTAAAAAAAAACAACTAAGCAGTTAATGCCAAAATTAGACCTACAAAATTGCTGTTACAAAAATAATTTCCTAGTAATTTTTTTTAGAAATATTGACAATTGCAATAAAAAATGTGTGTGCAAAAAATTTTAGATTGTTAAATTTCACTTGAACTAATGTAGCATGTAAACTTGTCGTTTTTAACATTTAAAAAATTGTTTTAACAAGTAAAGTTTTCACGTTAATTTTTGATTTTTTTTTAAGAACAAATAGAGCCTAAATTAATTACTGAGCTTAAAAGTTAAATTTTCAAAAATAAATAAACAAGAATTCGGCACCTTGACTAACATTTTCGATCTCTAAAAATAAAAATCTTCAATCCAAAAATAACCCCCTTCCCCAGGAATATCTTTAAAAGAAAAGTCTACATTTTTGAATTTTTAATACCAGTTCCGCGTATCATGATTGGATTAAGATTTTATTAGCAAATGGAACTAACCTGTAAGCCTCTATTGTGACTTCTGCGTCATTCTGCGTCATTCTGGTTTACTGGCGTGACGTAAGGTATATTCTGCGCTGTGTCGTATAGTAGATTTCCTCCTCGTTATGCCGCGACGACCACTAGAAGTAAGATCCTGGCACTGGGAGCCACAAAGAAGTCCTTGTAACGTAGTGGTTAATTCTTACAAAGGTCTTAGGGTGTAATAATACGAACACCAGTTGAGTTCCGAAATAACTTTATATATCTTAAGCTTTTAACAGTTAATTTTATGTTTAAACCGACTTTCTAAAACATAAACAGTTCTTTCATATAAGTATAAATATTCCTAGTAAATTTCTAAGTGTTATTTCCTAAGAGCCTTACGTGGCCCATTCCGGCCGTCCGGCCGTTCACTTCTTCTCCCCAAAAATACAGAACAATATCTCTGGCTTTTATGCAATACCATAGACTGTTCATGCAGACTAATTACTGTTCGAGATGACTGTTTGACATGAAGAATATATAAAAGTACAATGACAGTTATATAACGTCTTGCTTAAACATGACAAGTTCGAGTCCAATGTAATTGAAAGATGCAGGTGAAGACATGAAATGACCTGTGGCTAAAATACTTTTGACCGAGCAAATAATTAGGTCATACACTGAATACAGTTCAAACCATAAATGATAACAAAAAAAACTGTGTATTTAAATGAAAAACTATATAAGACAGACTGCAAACTATATTTGAGTAGAGTACTTGAAAAAAAAGAAATTTTATACAATAATTGATAACCCCATCATATACTTAAACCATTTAGACATGTATATCATAAATTTTCTCCGGGTGGATTTTTTATTTATTTATATTTTTTATTATGTTGTTGTGTTACGATGTTTACATGTCACGATAATAAATGATTTACTAACTTAGAAATTTCCGGCCTCGCGCTCTTTAAACAACCCAGATGTTTTCCATACCTTGATGAACGCGATTAAATATCGATTCAGTCTTCAAGTCCGATTTTGAACGCGGGTGAGCGCAATTAAATGATATCGATAATACTCTATCAAATGTTAAGGATTAAAAATAATTGCTTCAAGTGCTACGCATATCACTTTAGAAAATTACATGTACAAGGAACTGGTAACCATTCCAAAACTGTTTTCATTAAAACAGTGCCTTATTTCTGAACTTCAGATCACACGTACACTTACCCGTCCTAAATCTCAACCTCTCTCATAACGGAATTAGTAACTAAATGCGAACTTCGTTAATATTCCTAAATGACACTTTTTTCCACTTTTTGTGTTTGTATTTTCATTTATTCTTCTTTATTTTTATTTCAATTGGTTCTTCGGTAAAGCCTGTAATGAACTTACTATGAATTTGAATCTCACGCAAATGTAAATTATCCCTTTCAATCATTAAAGAAAACTAGATATTTGTTGCAAAATAATAAACGTTTTATGTTTTATAATATTAAGATAGAACTTACCAAATGTTTCCGATCTATTAGTGAAATGAGTTAGATGCCGCCGCCGCCGCTATGTTGTTATTTCGGTTCGCATATTATATATATAATAGCTTTAGAAAAAAATGTCTCTAGTAAACCATCTGATATGCACATCAAGTAATATTTCTTGGAAGGAATTTGTAAACAAACCAATCGGGGACGAAGTTTCTATAGTAGCAGACTATTGTGATTTTACTGGTCTAGAACTCATCCAATGAATGAGAGGTAGTCAAAAACAGCGCACAACTCACTAAGTGATTTACTTGGAAATGTATCAAGGGTTTCAAGTACAACCGCTAATCAGTGTGTTACGTAATATAAGCATGAGGAGTACATGTAAATACATTTAAAAGAATATAATCACATGCGCATGGCAGTTTAAAGAGTACAAAGGTTTTAAAATGTATGCTTCGTCATCGAACCCTATTTATTAATGGTATTAGGTCTATTTTGTATTACTTCTTCGTTAAAATTGATTAAGTGTCTAAGTATATAGTCTGGAATTAAAATAATAACATTAAATAGTGCGTTTTTATGTTGCTTTAGTGTAGCATGCTCATCAGATTATCATTTTCAATAGGGTTCACACGTTGTCAAGTATTACCAACATGAATATCTTTTCATTTTGAATATCCAATACATAAATTAAATTTGTTTTTTTGTTTACATGAAACGAAAAAAAAAGTATTCTTAACTTAATTGTGCAGCATAATTACACTATACAAGTTTCCAACTTAAGTCTATCAATTATCTTTCAATTATCTTACTAGGCAACAGCCGCTTTTTATCATAGATAAAATCAGTTGTTGTAGTTCTAACCAAAATTTAATTTATATACCTATCATTGTCTACAAATGCTGCAAAACAAAGTTCACAACTATGCTTCAGATTAACTATTCAAATAACAATATACAAGATAAAAGTCGCCATTTAAGCCAATTAGACGCTTGATATTTGAGACTAATTTTCAATCTCAGTTTTTATGCCCCCACAAAGTGGGAGGCATATAGAGTTGCACTCGTCCGTCCGTCCGTACGTACGTCCGTACGTCTGTCCGTACGTCCCCAAATCTTGTGGCATCAACTTCTCCTAAACTATACGGCGGATTTCTTTCAAACTTGCACAGATAATCAAGCAGGATATGTAGATGATCGTAAAGAAAGGATTTTTTCCTGCGCCTATTTTTACCAGAGTTATGGCCCTTTGTTACTTTCAGTAGTTAAATCTTGTGGCGTCAATTCCTCCTAAACTATAAGGCGGATTTCTTTCAAACTTGCACAGATGATCAAGCAGGATGTGTAGATGATCGTTAAGAAAGGATTTTTCCTCCGACAATTTTTACCAGAGTTATGGTCCTTTGTTAATTTCAGTAGTTAAATCTTGCGGCGTCAACTCCTCCTAAACAATAAGGCGGATTTCTTTCAAACTTGTACAGATGATCAAGCAGGATGTGTAGATGATCGTGAAGAAAGGATTTTTTCCTGCGACCATTTTAACCAGAGTTATGGCCCTTTGTTAATTTCAGTAATTAAATCTTGTGGCGTCAACTCCTCCTAAACTACAAGGGGGATTTCTTTCAAACTTGCACAGATGATGAAGCAAGATGTGTAGATGATCGTGAAGAAAGGATTTTTTCGTGCGACCATTTTTTACCAGAGTTATGGCCCATTGTTTTTTTTTCAGTAATAATATCTTGTGGCATTAACTCCACATTTACTTTTGGACAGATTTCTTTATAACTTGCACACATTATCAAGCTGGATGGGTAAATGATCTTAAAGAAAAGATTTTTTCCTGCTGCCATTTTACCACAGTTATGGCCCTTTGTTTATTTCACTTACAAAATTTTGTGGCATCAACTCCACATTTTCTATTTAGCTGATTTCTTTCAAACTTGCACAGATGATTAGACATGATGTGAAGATTGTTGTAAAGGACATTGTCTTGCAATAATTTTCACCAGAGTTATGGCCCTTCGTTTGTGTTAGTTATTAAATTTTGTGGCACTTACTCCTCATTTACTAATCATGATCACCATATGTTGTTAATACCTGGTACAAAATTTTGTAACAAATGTTGTTGCAGCAGTGGGGGCATCAGTGTCCTGAGGACACAGTCTAGTTGTAATCTCCAGCCCTTAAGAAGTTAACAACTGTCCCTCAAGCATGATGCTTGGCTTGGAACCTTCCTGGCATATTGATGACCTGATGGATGACCTGATTGATGACCTGATTTGAAGTTTGGGAGAATAATATTATTTATAATATTTAAACATTTATCTTTTAAGAGATTAATTCTAAGATTTATTCTATTAAAATTGAGATTAGATCATTTAAATTCTATAGTAAAACTAAACTATCTTTGATCTCATCTCAGTTTTAATACCAAATATTAAGGCATTTTAAGAAAAGAAGTTAATGATAAATCATTATTTCTTTTGGAATAGATTATAATTGATATTTATTTTTCTATCTTTTAATATTCATTATTTGTTTTCAGGGAAATTAGGTAAAAACATAAGAAAGCAACGACAGTTTACAGTTAGCTTTATTTATAAAAGGTGAAAAACAAAAAAAGATATATCTTTACATAAAATATAGATAAATTAGCTTTTTAAAGAATAAAGAAACACAACAAAAATATCACACTGAATACATAAAATACTATTACTAAAATGTTCATCAGATGCACATAACTGAAGGACAAAATAATAGACCTTTCTAAAAAGATTTTATTTCCATGCGAACATAGCCTTGTAGGGAATGATGTCGAATGATAACTGATATTTTTAGACCGGTGGTTCAGATTTTAACACAGAAAATGTATCAGTGATCTGTGGTTTATTTTGCTATTTTATTTATTTTATTTGTTCGATTATGTTGTTGAACAACGGAATGATTAACGTGAAATTTTCATTCATGTAACAGATCACCGGGAAACCATAACAGTAAGAGATGAGGTATACTCAGCGATGAACTTGGGAGCAAATCGTTTGAAATTTTATCATTGGGAAAGACTTAATGATTTTAACACGCGAAGTCGCTTGAAATTTAATTTAAGTGTCTGACATATTACAAGTTTACCTAATAAACTTCAGAAAGTGTTTTTGTTATGTTAACTCTTTTACAGTAAAAATTCGTGTTTCGTCAGTACAACACAAAACAAAAAACAACATAACATAACATAACATAACATAACATAACATATATATTTTTACATTTTGTTCTTAGACATTTTTCCGCGAAAAGCGAACAAGAGAACACAAAAGAAATGCCGTTTGCATCAAAACTCTGAAATTCATAGATTCTAATATAGATATTTAAAAATGCTTTACCCAGGAATGTGCTACTCTACATGTTGTGGCGATTTGCACAATAAAGAGCGGATTTTAAAATATTCGAGAAAGACTCGTTTCATGTCTTCCTTCGATTTCTAGGCCAAGGAGTATTATCTAAAAACCTGAAATCATTTTGACATATGAACATAATATATTGTAGAAAAGTGCTTACGCGATATCTTAATCGTTTTACAACAGCAGTTTCAGTTCTGATACAAACGCTATTTCCTACGAAACCAAAAATGCGAGATCGCGGGAACACAATGCGAGGTCGCGATAACACGATGCGAGGGCGCAATATTAATATCACCCCACACGCATCGAATTTTCGCGCCCTCGCATCGTGTCCTCGCGACCTCGCATTTTGGTTTCGCATCGTGTTTTAAAAATTAAAGTCAAAGGCATTATACATTCTAAGATGTCTCCGGAACATTAAATTACACAAACAATAAGGAATTCGTTGCAGGGTAAGTGTAAACATCATGTCGCGATCTGGTGATTTTGCCCAAATGGTCGACAGTACGAAAAAACGATGGCCTCGTCGGAACATCGTAACAAAAAAAAAGTCCACTTTAAACTACAAATCAAGCCAGGAGAAACACAAATGTGTAAATTTCTTTTGTTAAGAGTTGAAAGTCACTGAAAAGTGGATGCCTTTTACAATTTTCTAAGCCTTAAAGCAGGCGCGATGCGTCTAATTTACCGCAACATCTGTTGCATTCGAGTCACAAGTAAATGAGCCGATAAAAATATAATTATCCGGTTTGACACCTCGTATAGTGTCACTACCTACAGTTCTACAAGTTTATGACGCTGTTCACCGGTTTTGTTGCTCTATCAATATATTACATCTTACCTATTTACATTACTGTATCTGTTTTTAATTGCCAGTTGATAATGACTAAAGTCATTAAAAATCTCGTCAACTTTATAATTTTATGTTTATCTTCTCTCCTCCAACCACCGAAACTTCAACGTCGTCGTCAAACGCATGATTCCCTATTCCATCGTATTTTTTCAGCGGGAGATCGTCTGTACAATCAGATGTGTCACAACCGTCCCCGAATCCGGTGTGTTCTCTGTCGAATTTCTCTATGTCCACCTTGGATAAACTCTCTACAATGCCGGCGCCATATGCGTCCCCCAGCACGTTGACCGCTGTACGGAACCGATCTCTGGAAAGAGGTCCCAAGGTTATAAAACAGAGCATGGAAACCATTTCAGCCAATCAGATTCTTGTGATTTGAGACTGATTTTCAATCTAAGTTTTATAATCTTCAGCCCAGAATTGTGGAAATAGAAAACGTCGTTGCACTTATTACAAGACTCTCTTTATCCATATGGATTCGACTCCCCTGTGTTGATATGCGGCAGCCATTTCGTCCTTACTTTTTGGAAATCAGTAAGCCATCAAATATTTGGAAAAAAACTAAGCACATTAGAATGTTTAATACAAAAGTTAACATAGAAAAATAGTAAATTTTAATCAAGTTTGGAGAACCTTTAGCAAGATCAAAGTACTGAAAGTACAGAAAACC
Source organism: Corbicula japonica (assembly GCA_038501625.1). Lineage (NCBI taxonomy): Eukaryota > Metazoa > Mollusca > Bivalvia > Venerida > Cyrenidae > Corbicula > Corbicula japonica. The sequence continues at coordinate 10,300,318 of JAZAYU010000008.1, forward strand.
AGCAAAGCCATTTTGCTTATTGAGAATAACCAGTGCCATGATTCTCATACATGTATCCATTTACAAAAAAGCAAAAGAACTTGGTTCACTCGCAAAGACCTTCATCTTGTCTATATGATCGTGGAAATAAGGGTTTCCATGTATTATCTGGATGAAGGCTTCTGTTAACCCTTTACTCCATAGATATACCTTCATAGCTTGGGCGAACAGTTTAGATCCATATCAGCTGGCACATCTGTGCGATCTGATTAGGATTTAAACTGTTCGCTCTTAGAATCATTTTTTTCTGACAAGTAATCACGAAGTTTAGATCCAGATCAGATGGCACTATTGTGCCAGCTGATCGGGACCTGAACTGGTCACCTATGTGATGAAAGGCGTATATATTGAGCAAAGGGTTTTAAGCAATAAATTATAATAGTGAAATCTGTGTACTGACATCCCAAAGACAGAATGAACACGAAAAATGATATAAAAAGTGAGACCCCATCGATGGGAAAGAGTATGCATTTATTTGAAATAAGAAATATATAATTGTTTCCTTCATTGTGAATAACATGTAAAGGAAATCATAGAATTGAGAATCCTACATATTAAGATAAAACAACCGAGTGTCATAACGTTGCCGAAAGCATTGGAATGTAATGCTAGATAACACACATGTAAAATTGAAGACAATTTCAGAGGAAAATGAATTACTATAGCTTATACCATAAATTTCCACCGTATTAAGTTGTATATAATAACGGACATATTATTAGGAAAAGGTGCCAGATTTAAGACATTGGTAAACATATCATTGAGTTTTGGTTGTTAAGGAGCTGGGATAAATGTCCATTAGCTTACAATCCGTTCATATAACATCAGTTTCAACAGACAGATGTGTTGTTTTTAATTTTAGGCTTCATCATGGTTTGTCCTCTATATTCACACGTACCTTTACTGTTATTTGGCTTTCTTCAAAACGCGGGAAATTGTGACGTCACTGACATTTGCATATTCAATCTGTTACTGCGCCTATGATTTCATGTACTCCGAACAAAAATAGTAGTCATCTCTAGCTTAATCGAAAACGTAAACCTAGTAAACATCTTCACCTTTGGAAAAAAATGTAAATTATGCATTATTCCTGAAAAAAAGCATAGTCTGTTCCTTGGACCACTGATGGCCTTATTGTCGACGTGTCTCCTGCCACGTACGTGATAGCCGGACACGTACCGCGCTTGTTCGTAGTGCTCATGTTTCGAATACATAGATCTGTAAATATTACATGTCCTTATTTCTGTACGAGTAATATCCGGTATACTCGTTTTAATATGTAAAATTTTAAACATCTCAATAGTTTACTGTTTACTGTTCACGCTTATATGTTAAAATAAAATATTATCGTTATTGTTAAGGATAAAAATAAAAAAAAATATTTCGTGAAACAAACAGTTTAGCCGCGGAACAAACGTCCAATATTGAAATGACTTTAAAATGACAAAATAAAGAAAATGTTTTCACTGTTTTTTGAGCTTCGAATTAGCAGAAAAGATATATTAAATATTTCAGAATTAATATTTGGCTATTGTAATATCCTTACATCGGGAATATCGTTTATATCTCTACAGAAAGGTAACATATCTGTGGCTCGCTAAAGAATCCCTGGCGGCTACAACCCCCAGATAAAATTGGTTTACTGTTGTCGATTGTGTTCTTAATTAGGGACAGCGCAGTGAAACAGTCAAGTATTCTTTTAGCGATACTAACGTGGCAAGAGCCAACTTTAACACGTAACAGGAAACTTGGACTACTTTGCTTGCTCTGATTACTCTGAAATGCGTAAATCGCCGGTTGCCAGTGCCTCGTTTTGGTTTGATAGCGGTTTCAGAATTGTGATTAGTAAAAAACATACAAGAACCAGTCGATTGCGATGATAAGTCTTATGTCATCAACCGGAAGTCCGACAGCGGTGAGTACGATTGCCATGGTAACAAGACCGGCAGACGGGATTCCTGCTGCGCCAATGGCGGCTGCTGTAGCTGTCAAACTGAAACCATACAAATGCTGCTATATGCTTTCCACTGATTCAGAATTTTGGCTCAAAAGTCGTTGGATTGATCATCTACCAACCCGATAGAGAGCCGATCGCATTTACCGTACCACTACTCTTAATAAGGAAATTTAAGGAAAACAGTAGGGTAAAATGAATGCCAACAAACAGGATCGCTGTATTTCCGGAACGGTGCCTACGGCATGAAACATGGACTGGAAAAAACAGTAAGACAAAGGATTCAGAGAGTTTGTCATCAAGCTTGTGATCATGATTGGGTTATCCTCTCTGGTTGCTGCAACAATTCATCACGTGTAAACGTTTTTGGTCCGAGTTATTTCAGAAAATCAATCCTGTTTCATTCGTCTAACAATTTATAAAATTTCCTTAAACATTTCGACTATATTTTGAGCAAGATCAACGCGTGTGAACGGCAAAAAAGTAAGGTGCATCTGATTCAGGTTTATAATGATTAACTTATATTAAACTACCCTTTTATTGTATACAATCTACAAAACTGCACTTAATTATAGTGAAACATCGGTTTACATCAACCAACCTGACGGTTATAACCTCGCCAACGTTCATCGAGATTCCGTTCACCTGGGCAATAAATAATGCGGCCACGGCTTCGTAGAGGGCGGTGCCGTCCATGTTGACAGTAGCACCGATAGGGGCAACAAACTTAGCTACACGAATGTCGATCTTGTTGCGATGTTCTAGGCATTCCATGGTTACTGGCAAGGTCGCCGAGCTGAAACAATACATCGAATTGTATGTGTGTTTTAGCCTCCGCCCCTCCACCTACGTGTCGCACGTAAGTGTTCTTTTCGCAGATCGTGAGATGTACATGTATGTAGGTATGTATAGAATATCATGATATACATAGACTGGTAAGCAGCCCTACTGCAGACAAAGGTTCGGTAGCATAAAAGCTCAATTATCATATTTTAGCGGCTTTTCTTGACCATTTGTGCAGTTAGACAAAATGAACATAATCAGAATATGGTATTTCACCTTAAGATGGTATTTGTCTACTTTTGAGCATATTACTGGAAAGTTTCATGCGGAAAATCGATCGTATTGCCAATCACAGGAGGAAGAATCGTACCTTGGTACCCCCAACCCCTCTGCTGACTCCCCACCCCAGGTAAAAAAATCCAGTCAACCAAAAAACAAAATTGAATTGGATTTTATCTTCTATTTTGTTTTAAAGGACATAAAATGCTCTAATTTTTTTTGTATCTGGTTACGTATCATAGATCGGTAAGAGTCGTCGTTTGAAAAATACTGTATGTTCCTTCTAAAACCAATTTTTTCAAATATTTTTTATCCAACAAAACTCATATGCACTTTATTGCAAATTAATCGGGGGATTTTATACTAGCCTTGCATATTATTTGCTTGTAGGTGGTTGTCGTTTACGGCATGGCTCATAATAACTGAGATTTCAATAAAAATCGGTGTAATGAAGTGTGTGGAATTGTTCTGGGTACGAGGACATTTTCTACTGTAGATTGAAAACTTCTGGAAGTTATTCTTCGGGAAACCTTTGCTTAGAGCTAGAATAATTTGCAATAAAAGACATTGTTAATTAACTAAAATAATATTGACACAATATGTACAATTCAGTCCATCTTATATGGGCTGCACTCAATTAATATGAAATCTCAACTGGGCCAATACGGGTCTTACTGGGCCAATATGAGATTGCATGATTCTGATTGGACAATAAACTGGTGCAATATGAATTGAATCACTTCCTTTTAAAAATAAAAATGCCACCATTTTGGAATTTCTAAGTCAATATTTATGGATAAAATGGTAAAAGATAATATGACTTTGGGCAGTAGAGGTGCAGTTACGCAAAGCGACAGTGGATAAGTCTATGTTGCTGATTTTGGTGATATCTTTCTGTGTAATAAAACTCTTCTGTGTAATAAAAATCTTTGAGTTTATCTTCTAACTCACCAGTATAACAACAACGCGGATGTCTGCAGCAAGAATTTTTGAAACTAAAAAACAGTGAATTTTAAGGGATTACTCTTTATTTCAGCAAGTTTATTCAGCAGAACTTTGCAAAAAGGATCAAAGCTTAATTTGGATAACTTACAGACATGTTAAATTGAGTATTACATGTGGAAGTCGTGGATGGATGTGCCAGAAAAGAAAATTTATTTTGGATATATTTGGATACTAACTAAATTTAGACTGTATGAACAAGAGAGTTGGCTGCCACAGTGTGTAGGAATGTTCAGGTTGTTTATGTATTCAAAACAAAACAACCTTCATATCTACATCTCCTTGGTAGCTTATACCAGCCAGGTCACTACTGTACATAGACCGATTGAAGGTGCCAAACATGAGAGATGACACTTTATCTCTTCAGGCCGGTAAATTAGCAATTTTAAAGTATAAAACTATGAATATTGTGTTAATTAAAAAAAATTGTCATTAATCAAGTGAATTCATATTGGCCTTGTTATTGGGCCTCGGGCAGTCATATCAAATACCCTTGACCCAATAACAAGTCCAATATGACTTCACTTGATTAATAACATTATATTATGAGTTTTGTTGGAAAAAAATATTTGAAAACATTTGAAATAGTTTAAGAATCACAGTATTTTTCAAAGGACATCTCTTACCAACCTTGTCTATGATAAGTAACCAGATACAAAAAAGAACAGTTTTTCATGTTCTTTTTTTTTAAAGAAAAAGATAAAATTCAATGAAATCTGCTGTGTGGTTGACTGGATTTTTTAAAACTGGGTGGGGGTGTCAGCAGGGGTCGGGGGTACCAATGTACGATCCTTCCACCTGTGTTGCCAATAAAAGTCATGTCGAAATTTCTGGCTTGATGGCCACTGACGGCAATATTGGATACCGGTAAGACCACTGCAATGTTTAATAACACTCTTGTTACTGATGTCTGATAAATTGTCTAGAAAAACTTAAACCCATCCCTCATAAAATGGACTATCCAGTTAAAAGAAGACACGTGTCAAAACAATGTACATGTAGCAGTTTTCTTTAAAAAGAACAAAACTTTTGTTCAGGTCCGCACGGATAAGACTAAAGGTTTTACCATAAACTCGTTTATGGCGAGACCCTTTAAAACAGTTAGCGAGAGAAGTTACTAGCCTTGATGCGGTACCCCAGGCTGTGAGAAGAGCTTTGGTCATGTTATACAAGAAGATGTAAGGATTCCTCCTAACCGCTATGAAATAGACTAGCGGTAGCACGAATAACCCGTGAATGGCGAGGCCAACGAGCACGGTGAGCATATAATATCCGAGTTGGACGAACACTGTCTCTGGGTTCTGCATCTCGATCAGTTTGGTGGCCACTAGGAATATGATACCGATCGGAGAGTACCTAAAATTTAAAATTTCAATTAGTTCATAGTAAAATTTTGTATCCTTTCAGTATTAGAAGAACAGTTAATTGTTTTCATTCCAGACACCGGCATATGTTTCTTTTTTTCTTTCTTTTTTTTTAAATAATTCCTGTTTTCTTGTATTTGCAGGTACATTGTAAATCGTAATTATGAATACATAAAGACAACTATTTAAAACATCGCGACATTTTCAGTTATAAAAAAAATCATAGAACATGAACGTTAGTTTTATTATATTCTGATTTTAATTATTGGCCAGTTTTAAATCTTAAACATCAGATTGGCGACAAGTCGCCATTTCAGCCAATCAGATGCTTGAGATTTGAGATTGGCTTCCATTCTCAGTTTTATAACCATGAGGCCTGGTCTTGGGCAACCAGATGCTTATTATACTTAACTCAGCACACGGCGATGACTTACCAAATGACAAGCATCGTGAGCTTCATGGTTGCAACGTGCATACATTCAAAGAAGTCTAGGAGTGGTTTTCCAGCCGGTCCCATCTTGGAGAGAACCGCGCCGAAGAAGAGCGAGAACACCACAATGCCAAGGACATTCATCCCGTCAGATTTTTCGACCTTTGGATTATCCACACTGTACGTGTCCATCACTATACAAAATAAATGCGTGAGAGCCTAAGATCATAAAACCAGTCTTAAATCTCAAGCATCTGATTGGGTGAAATGGCGACTCAATGCTTTAGATTTCAGGTCTCTGGATTTAGTTTTATGATCTTGTGATCGTACGTTTTCGAAGAACGCTGCTAAGTTGTTCGAAGTTTCACTTTAAAATTGGATGTTCTACAAAAAATGCGTTGGGTGAATTCAATTTTTTCAAAGTTTTTTGACAAGTAAAGGATCCGATCACAGGTGAGTGATCTAGCTCGGCATAAGGCTTATTTGTTGTGAGAAAACTTTTTTTTTAGATAGACACATGCTCGTGCCTGAAGTTAGCAGCCCAGCAGCCTAGCAGCCTGAAGTTAGCAGCCTAGCAGCCCAGCAGCCTATCAGATTAACTTACCTATAGATGTAAGAATTACGGAAACGGCTTGAAATGCATTATTTTCACTTGCTAAGGACACTTCAAACTTTTCTCATACATGATTAACCTGATTTTTTTGTATCAAATTTCTAATCTGGTGAAATGTAAAGAAATTCTCCAATCGCTTCAACTGCATCAAAATGATTTTAAACTTGTTGAAAAAATACATCTATTTAAAACCATAAGAATTTACTGAAATGTGTGTGTAGCAGCCCAGCAGCCTAGCAGCCTGAAGTTGGCAGCCTAGCAGCCTGAAGTTGGCAGCCTAGCAGCCTGAAGTTAGCAGCTTAGCAGCTTAACTTACCGATAGATGTAAGAATTTCGGAAACGGCTTGAAATGCATTATTTTCACTTGTTAAAGCACTTCAAGCTTTTATCCTACATTATTTACCTGGTTTTTTGTATCAAATTTCTAATCTGGTAAAATGTAAAAATTCTCCAATCAAAAACTGCATCAAAATCCCAATCTGAACACAAAATGATCTTAAACGTGTTGAAAAAAATACATCTATTTAAAATCATAAGAATTTACAGAAATGTGTGTGTAGCAGCCTAGCAGCCTGATGTTGGCAGCCTAGCAGCCTGAAGTTAGCAGCCTAGCAGCCTGAAGTTAGCAGTCTAGCAGCCCAGCAGCCTAGCAGCCTTAACCTACCGATAGATGTTAGAATTTTGGAAACGGCTAAAAATGCATTATTTTCACTTTTGAAGGACACTTTAAGCTTATCTTATACGAAATCAATCTGATTTTTTTATCAAATTTCTCAACTTGTGAAATGTAAAGAAATTTTCCAGTCGCTTAAACTGCATCACAATCCCTTTCTGAACACAAAATGATCTTAAACTTGTTGAAAAAAGACATCTATTTAAAACCAAAAGAATTTACTGAAATGTGTTTGTAGCAGCCCAGCAGCCTTGCAGCCTGAAGTTGGCAGCCTAGCAGCCCAGCAGCCTTAACTAAGCGATAGATTAAAGAATTTCGGAAACGGTCTGAAATGCATTATAATCACTCTTTAGCACACAACAAACTTATTCCAGATGAAATAAACCTTAATTTTTTATATTTTTTTCTAAGCTGGTGAAATGTGAAAAAAAAAATTGAAACGGCCTGAAATGCATCATAATCACTTTCGGACGGCAATAAGAGCTACAATGATATGAAATGCACTTTAAAAACTTAAAAATTCACTTTTAACTAGGCTGCTGAAATGGGAAGTTAGCAGCCTAGCAGCCTAAACTTACCGATTGATTTGAGAACGTCGGAAACAGTCTCGAATGCATTTTAATCACATTTTACCATAAAACAAGCTTATTCGAGATGAAATCAAACTGAATTGTTTTCGTTTTTCTATGCGGGGGAAATGGGCAAAATATCTGCGAAGGCCTGAATCATTTCTGAACACAAATTTCGGAAACGGCTTGAAATGCATTATTTTCACTTTATGAGGACACTTCAAGCATATCTCATACGAAATCAACTTGATTTTGTTAGCTAATTTCAATTCTGGTGAAATGTAAAGAAATTCTCCAATCGCTTCAACTGCCACGCAATTCCTTTCTGAACACAAAATGGTCTTAAACTTGATAAAAAATACATCTATTTAAAACCATAAGAACGTACTGAAATGTGGGTGTAGCAGCCTAGCAGCCTGAAGTTGGCAGCCTAGCAGTCCAGCAGCCTAGCAGCCTGAAGTTAGCAGCCCAGCAGCCTAGCAGCCTAAACTTACCGATAGATGAATTTCGGAAACGACTTGAAATGCATTATTTTCACTTATAAAGGACACGTCAAGCTTATCTTACACGAAATCAACCTGATTTCTTTTAGTTATTGACGAAAACTAAGGTTACTGGCCAATTACCCTAGTTATTGGTGAAAGCCCAATTTCACGGTCGATAATCATAGTGATCGTCCATATCTGTTGCACAATAATTCCGATATTCATAGTTATTGGTGAAAACTACGGTTAACGACGAGAATTATGGTTTTCGGTCGTTATCTATAGTTTTCGGCGATATCCCAAGTTATTGGTCCGATAACCATAGTTATTGACAATAACTATGATTATCGCCCGATATCTAGGATTTTCACCAAAAACTATAGATACGGGGAGGCAACTAGTTATCGTCAATAACTATTGATATTGGATTAATTGTGCAAACTGCTTGCCATATGATGAGTTCGGCAACTTCGCTCTTATTTAGTCATATAGCTAATATATAATAGTACAATTAATGTTAACCACACACGGGGTATTGAAGTATACCACCATGAACTGTGAATAGGCAGCTCTAAAGTTCATTTCCAAATATGATGTAATGGAGCTGCTAATATTTCCAAATATGATGTTAAGGAGCTGCTAATATTTCCAAATATGATGTTAAGGAGCTGCTAACATTTCCAAGAATGATGTTAAGGAGCTGCTAATATTTCCAAATATGATGTTAAGGAGCTGCTAATATTTCCAAGTATGATGTTAAGGAGCTGCTAATATTTCCAAGTATGATGTTAAGGAGCTGCTAATATTTCCAAGTATGATGTTAAGGAGCTGCTAATATTTCCAAGTATGATGTTAAGGAGCTGTTAATATTTCCAAGTATGATGTTAAGGAGCTGCTAATATTTCCAAGTATGATGTTAAGGAGCTGCTAATAGTATAATCTGTGCATTAATTAACGGAATAAACTGGCTAATTAATTTTGACATTATTTTGGTTGCTTTTAATTTTCGAACAGGCAATTCTCCCCTGTAATGGATTCATTTACCGGCAGTCAGTTCATATTGAGAACCGTGCTGTTGTGCACACTAATCAGTAAAATAGTGTGCATTATAGAATAAAGTGAAATCTTATCTCTGACATATTTCCAGGGCATGTTTGTCAATACACGACAATCATGGCACTACTAATCTACCGTACTGTGTCATATACTAACAAATGGTTTTAAATAGATGTATTTTTTCAACAAGTTAAAGACCATTTTGTGTTCAGAATGGGATTGTGATGCAGTTGAAGCGATTGGAGAATTTCTTTACATTTCACCAGAATTAAAATAAGATAAACAAAATTAGGTTGATTTCGTATGAGATATGCTTGAAGTGTCCTTAAAAAGTGAAAATAATGCATTTCAAGCCGTTTCCGAAATTCTTACATCCAACGGTAAGTTAAGGCTGCTAACTTCAGGCTGCTAGGCTGCTACACACATATTTCAGTAAGTTCTTATGGTTTTAAAGAGATGTATTTTTTCATCAAGTTTAAGACCATTTTGTGTTCAGAAAGGGATTGTGTTGCAGTTGAAGCAATTGGAGAATTTCTATACATTTCACCAGATTAGAAATTTGATACAAATAAAAATCAGGTTAATTATATATGAGATAAGCTTGAAGTGTCTTTTACAAGTAAAAATAATGCATTTCAAGCCGTTTCCGAAATTCTTACATCTATCGGTTAGTTAAGGCTGCTAGGCTGCTGGGCTGCTAGGCTGCTAACTTCAGTCTGCTAGGCTGCTGGGCTGCTAGGCTGCCAACTTCAGGCTGCTAGGCTGCCACTTTCATGCTGCTGGGCTGCTAGGCATCTAGGCTGCCAACTTCACGAACCTACCTAAAACACAAAAATGGCTGACTGCTTACTTTGCGTTGTTTCTGTAGTTGGCATAGTTGTATTCGGCATGGTTGTATTCAGCGAGGTTGTGTTTGACGTGGTAAGTGCAAATGTTGTGTTAGTTGTGATCCAGTCGGCAGTCGTTGTTGTGTTGGTTGTGATCCAGTCGGCAGTTGGTGTAGTGTTGGTTATGACAGTTGATGGAGTGGCAGTGGAGGGCAACTTGTACGTGAACTTCGACACAACCGTTGTTTCCTAGAACGAGTTTGAAAATAACATGTATTGTCCGACAATATGAACCGGATCACGGTCTTTTATTCGTGAACATATTAATCAGACATTTCGTTGTTTACATTGGCTTCCTTAAGCAAATTGTGCTATCTCGATAAATCTTATTTCATTTCCGAAGTACTTCCAATTGGGTGTGTTCCCTCTTTAACGTGTCGACTACTAGATTAATTTCGCCATGTAGCGCAATCGTTAGGGTCACCGCTCTAAGTCCAGATGTACTCGTATTGTATTGTGCGGTTTCGAATCCCGAAAATTGTAAAAAAAAAACGGAAATGAGAGGGACGACCATGTTGTAGATAGGCTGATGGACTTTCTTACAGTTGTTCTAAAGGAAGACAGACATCACATCAGCATCGGGAACTGATCTGCTTCTATATTATTTGTATGAATGACAGTATCTTATGTATGTAGTGTATCTAATGACATGAATTTTACGCAAAATGCAATAAAACTACAAAAAAACTATTAAATACATAGAAAAGGCAGATAGGTCGTTGATATATACCGGTAGATAGGATTAGAACCTTTGAGAAACGTAATATACGTAAATGCAAAAACAATGTCATCTGAGCAATACGAGAATTTCGGGAATACGAAAAACATGTATTTAAAATAAAACAAACGGGTATGCTTTAGCGCTCCATATGCAAACTCGGTACTCGGTAACAGCCAATGAAAAAAAGAGATTAATTTGGCTATGCAATTTTACTAATAGATATCGTAAAGCCCGGGTTTATATTGTATGATATGATCAGACTTGACTGTTGAGGTGTAAGACCTGTAAATAGACTTCCCTATATAAACTATAGTAAACATGACATGTTTCAAAAGGCTGGCAATCATAGCTGGTACCATTTTAATAAGGGCTTACTTACATGCTTTTAAAGCTAATTGTTTCTACTGTCCATTTCCAGCAAGAAAAGTAGGGGTCATGTATCAATTAACAGAGATTTGACACCTTGAAACCGGTGGTCTGTTTTTTTTTCACTTCTGTGTGAACTTCAAAACTGTTTTACATATGCCGTCCTAAAACCAGGGCCTTTTTACATATACTGCATTTCCAAACATAAATTTGCTATCAGTGTGTCAGTAAAAGCATCTCATTTACTTAACATGTTCCTTTCAGGCCATACTAGCCATTAAATGCCCCCAAAAGGCAAAAAAATTGGGACTATTTAGTGTCAGCCATTGTCTGACTAGCCCGAGTAGGAACATCCGCTGGACTATTTACAAGTAATTAACCTTGAGACTTCGCTCAGGAAAACTAACTCTGTCAGCTTCTTTATCTTCATGGTAATTACTTCCCTTGTGTTCATTCGTAAAATCCTATATAAAGTAGTTACCTACCCGGCGAAATGCTACTTCAACCAGATTATCGGGGAAACAATTTCTGAAAACAAATAAAGTAGAACATCAGAACTGAGGGGTCGGTATACCTTCTGTCTGGCTTTTACTCACTACTAGATCTATACTCGCATTTCAGAGTAAAGCACCGTGATTATTAATTAACAAACATGCAGATTGGTGCACAGGAAGTTAACAACGGAAGCGAACTATTTTTCTTGCACGCATATCGATTAAAAATGATTTGTATGAATCTTTAAATATTGATTTGATGTATTTCAATTTTATTTAAGTTCTTTATCATTTTGCACAGCATTAAAAGATTTGTAAATCTCTATCCTTTAACAGAAACTTATGAACAACAGCACTACTTTCAGAGGTTTTTAGGCCTGCAGTTTGTTACCATTTTTAGTTCAGTCGAGACCATCATTAAGCAGGAGCTTTTGAACAGTAGAACATCTTTTTAGCCTGTTACTATTTTAGCTCAGTTGGGACCGTCAACAGTTAGGAAAATGGTAAGTAAGTGTCTGCCGACCAAACTACAGATTTTCGTGCTGCATGTCATAGAAAGACTTGGATATATAGCGCTAAAACCCAGTAATAAGTAAAAAGAAATCGACAACAGTTTATTATAAAATAATCAAACTCTAACGTTCAAGGTGGGTATGTAAGTACCCATTTTATGTGTATATTTCGCATATACATGTACTGTATTGGTCATTGAATTCTAGAACGTTAAAGATGCTGTTACTCCGACTCGGCAAACATGACGTACCGTTATTCATTCACGACATTTATTTATGAAACAATGATACATTTTAATAAAATGGCCTTAGATGCCTTAGACAATGACTTGTACTAACAATGTGTGTCATAGACTTACAGAGTAACATAGCCCCTCGTAACAAAAGACCCAGCCATGTGTGGCAAATGTCTGACTATAGGTCGATATGTACTAGATGGATTGATACCTGATATCGCTTCGTTAAAACAGTCCTTTGTAAGCAAAACGGCCTTGAATTCTTCGTACCACATACTAAGCAAGTACTACTGTTACGTGTACAATTTTGAAGAAATAATCTTGATGAACTTGGCGTATGTCCCGGGACATATATGAAGACATGTAATAAGTTATAGTTTGTCTGATATGACTAACGAAGCCGGGTTATCTGAGGAAAAAAAACCTTCTCCTTTATAAGAGCTTGCTATATCATAATCTCCCCATCTGCTGGTGCCGAAAATATTACTGGGTGACCTTAAATATATTCTTCCAGTAAACATTTACGAAAGAATATCTTTCGTGAAAGTAAATGTCGTGCCTTTCAAACAGAACATATGTTTACTGTACCCAAGGTTATAAAACTAAGATTGGAAACCAGTCTCAAATCTCAAACATCTGATTGGCTGAAATGGCGACTGGTCGCCATTTCAGCCAATGAGATGCTTGAGATTTGAGACTGGTTTCCAATCTCTGTTTTATAACCTACAGCCTAGTTATGTGATTAGTTATTGGAATGACGAACGAATAAACGGACATTGGTAGCATAAGTGTGTTTCCCATTATAGAAGTACGATTCAAAACCCGCTATGGAGATATTGGTAGCGCTACTAATGCTAGCGCTACTGCCGACTCACTAAGTGAAATGAGAAAATGTTGATATCCTTTCCACGCCCGAACCTGTTTTCCGGACGGACGTCCATAACGTAGTTAAACGTGACAAAATTTTGACTTCTCAAAACCCGACCCTGTTTTACTGGAGGACGCCCGGAACGTATTTAAACGTATGCTTTTTTCACGATTTTAATACCCATAACGTAAATCTGCGTAAAGTTTTTTAATGCCCGTTTATAAGCGTATGTTTGAATAAAGCATTTACGCTTTTGTCCGTTACAGGTATTCCAATTAATGAAATTTGGAATTTTCAACATGGTAAGAAACCCATAAATATTAAAAACACGTTATCTAACGTTACGGTCTTTCTTCTGTAAAAAAGGTGGAATATGCATATCAAATATAGTGCGTTAAAATCTCAACGCTCTTTTACGTAATGGGTGAAACCAAACCGAAAAATTCGGTTTATCGCTGGAAGACTGTAACCGAAAATTCCGTAAATCAATTAATCTAGTTAACGGTTGTCACAGGGTGAGAAAGAATGTGCAGCCAGACCGGGACTCGAACCCGGAACCCCTCGCCCTACAGGGCGAGTGCTCTCCCAACTGAGCTATCCGGGCCGCTTACACATCTTCTCCCCAGATAGTGACTAGATTCGTACCGCGACATTTTCCCCCCACAACTTGGAAATTCGTCCTCGAATTCCAGAGGGTACTTTCCATACGCAATTGCGAGCGTCGTAAGACATACAAGCAATGCTGTCGCGGTCCCCCGTTGGGCGCCAAATGTCACAGGGTGAGAAAGAATGTGCAGCCAGACCCGGACTCAAACCCGGGACCCCTCGCTTACAGGGCGAGTGCTCTCCCGACTGAGCTATCCGGGCCGCTTACACATTTTCTCCCCAGATAGTGACTAGATTCGTACCGCGACATATACCCCCTCAAATTTGGAAATTCGTCCTCGAATTCCAGAGAGTAACGTGTATTTCATTTGCTATTACAGGCTGGTGGCCGAACCTGCTAGCTATCACGGGCCCCACGTTGGGCGTCAAATGTCACAGGGTGAGAAAGAATGTGCAGCCACATCGGGACTCGAACCCGGGACCCCTCGCTTACAAGGCGAGTGCTCTCCCGACTGAGCTATCCGGGCCGCTTACACATCTTCTCCCCAGATAGTGACTAGATTCGTACCGCGACATTCCCCCCCCCCCCCCCCCCACAACTTGGAAATTCGTCTTCGAATTCCAGAGGGTACTTTCCATACACAATTGCGAGCGTCGTAAGACATACAAGCAATGCTGTCGCGGTCCCCCGTTGGGCGCCAAATGTCACAGGGTGAGAAAGAATGTGCAGCCAGACAGGGACTCAAACCCGGGACCCCTCGCTTACAGGGCGAGTGCTCTTCCGACTGAGCTATCCGGGCCGCTTACACATTTTCGCCCCAGATAGTGACTAGATTCGTACCGCGACATACACCCCCTCAAATCCTCGAATTCCAGAGAGTAACGTGTATTTCATTTGCTATTACAGGCTGGTGGCCGAACCTGCTAGCTATCACGGGCCCCACGTTGGGCGCCAAATGTCACAGGGTGAGAAAGAATGTGCAGCCAGACAGTGACTCAAACCCGGGACCCCTCGCTTACAAGGCGAGTGCTCTCCCGACTGAGCTATCCGGGCCGCTTACACATCTTCTCCCCAGATAGTGACTAGATTCGTACCGCGACATTTTCCCCCCACAACTTGGAAATTCGTCCTCGAATTCCAGAGGGTACTTTCCATACACAATTGCGAGCGTCGTAAGACATACAAGCAATGCTGTCGCGGTCCCCCGTTGGGCGCCAAATGTCACAGGGTGAGAAAGAATGTGCAGCCAGACCGGGACTCGAACCTGGGACCCCTCGCTTACAGGGCGAGTGCTCTTCCGACTGAGCTATCCGGGCCGCTTACACATCTTCTCCCCAGATAGTGACTAGATTCGTACCGCGACACAGTCATTAATTTTTATGTCATTGCAAAAAATGTCCTTTTTAAGTAATTACTAGGTGATATAGGTATTTGTTAACATAATGGATAACTGTTTTGGAGCCACTTTTTTATTTTGACAATAAAAGATGAAGAAACAGCAACAGTGTAATTAGATTTTTTTTTCTTTAATTTGACTTTTTAAAATCACTACCGGTAATTTTCTTATCAGATTATCTAAGTCACGTGTACACAATCTCTTACTATATGATATTTGAGAGAAAATATGCAAAAGCGTTCAAAGGACTAAAAGTGTAAAAATACTGATCGATGATTCCGTGTTCTTCTAAATAGCCACCAAAGTAAGGACGTTTTAATAAAAAAATCGACGGGTTTCCGACGGAAAAACAGAGTCGGGTTTTGAAAAGCGATTTTTTGATACGTTTAAATACGTTTCGGGCGTCCTCCAGTAAATCAAAGTCAGGTTTTGAGAAGTCAAAATTTTGTCACGTTTAAATACGTTATGGATGTGGAAAGGATATGGCGTCCTTCAGTGTAATGAGAATGGCATACATATATACATGTTCAATTTAATCATTCATAATTGTTAGGAAGTGTGCATGAACCACCAGAGCATTTTAGCAGTGTACGTAATCAATTTTACTAAAGTGCGTTCACACCAAAGAGTGGTCCGTATTTATAAGTAACTCACTTTTCTGTTAAAATCTTAGGTTAACACCATATTACGTTCATACACAATTCTATTTGGCATGTATGGTTTTAAAGAAACAAAAACTATGAATGAACTCGTGGAGACCTTCGTTCAGAACATTGTAGTAATACGTGTAGATGGTTATCTATAGCATGCAGCTACTTTAAGCTATTTCCAGCAGATATCTCAGCGCTAAGAGAAGTAAGCATTTGTTTACGTTGAAATTGATATTTTACTTAGTTATGCAAGAAACAGACTGTTTGTACTTTGATACATGCCTTATGAGGTCAAACAGCGCCTCTAGCGGTTCCTGTTGTTTTGTACTTCCGGTTTTCTCGATGTAATTGTCACCTTTGTATCCCGGTCGTATTGCCAACACCAAGACGATACCTAAGATCACCGCAGAGAATGTGGTGGTCAGGTAGTACACCACTGCACGAAGCCCCATCCGACCTGTGCGAGAAAAATAATCGAGTAAAGCCTGTACCTGGTTAAATTAAACAATACCGAATATAAATCTTCACGTTTTTGACTTCAATACACTGAGGCCGAATAGAACGGTGGACACAATTATGCTACTGGGTATATAGAGAGACACGTCTGCTCCCTAAGCGGCTCAGGCTACGACGTTCGTATTACTCCAAATATGTCCATGTTATTATTAACAATTAATTTTAGGAAGAGAACAACGAAATGATATAATCAGTTTTGTAGTCTGAACATTCCTTTAAACAATGGAATCTAGGTCCTCTTTGATTAATCTTGTAAAATATGTATAAAGCTGTAACATGAAAGAAAACCATGAAATAAAAACAAATCTTATATCCTATAGTCGGGTGTTAACAGTTGAGATATGATAGTGTGTTCAACTAACTAGAAGCTCAAGCATCAAGTGATTCCAGTAATACTCTAAAGAAGACTCTATAAACTCGAAGCCCAAGTCTTTTTACGCTTGAAAAATATGAAAAAGACATGTCTGACTCCCTGGCGTCTATTCATGTCAGTAAAGATACATCGAATGGCGCCATTGAAGATATTAGGAAGGACATAAGCAACATTAGATCCTGTTGCTGTGTGGTGCTAGAGGTCATATGAGAAATGACAGCTTACCTGAGGCCCGAGCGTCGAGTGATGCCAGTGACGATATGAGGGAGGACACAATGAGGGGTAAGATCAGCATCTTGAGCATGTTGAGAAGTAGATCGCCCGGAAACCTCATGTAGAATATCTTCCTCTTCTGCCAGTACTCCCATCCCGGTGCTTTCCGGACAGTGAGGCCTAGCACCACGCCAACCACGATGGATAGAATCATTATGATGATGAACAGATTGGACAGGACAAATCGTCTGATCTTCTCCTGTCTTGTCATTAAACGTTTCTCTCCTTCTGCTGCACCCATTGTTCCACCTTAAAGAGTACAAAATTTAATTTCAAAATCAACATCATGTTGTATAGTTGATAAGGGTAATTTATCTTTTAACTACTGCATATTTAAGATTCTAAGATATCTAACAGCCGATTAATCGATTTTCGAGAGCCGAATAATCAGTTCACGACATCCGATTATTCACTTCACGACGGCCGATTAATCGATTCACGAGAGCCGATAAATCAATTCACGACATCCGATTATTCACTTCACGACGGCCGATTAATCGATTCACGACATCCGATAAATCTATTCACGACAGCCGATTAATCTATTCTAGACTACCGATCAATCTGTTCACTGCGATGCACGACAAGCTATGAACCTTTTGTGTAATATTTTCCATGTTTCACGACCGATCTTAATGCATTTGAAATAAGCATTTAAATTTGCAGTTGTTGGAAACATTTGTGGAGAAAAGATATTTTCACTGAAATGACAGCATGTTTATTTATAATTGCAGTTGTAGTTATGGTAACCCTTGCGACATGGCCGATGTTTGGACAGATGAGCCAGGTCATGCCACCTTCCAGATAACTTAAGAATGTGATTGATCTATCATCTCATCTTTTATTATTGTTCAAATTACTATTGTTGCAATAATCATTTTATGAATATTCTTTATAAGCTAAATAAGACTGAACCTGATGTGGTGAGGTTTATACCCTCGTTTTTCAACCTAATATCAATCGTGAAATCGTAGACGTGAATGCAGGAGGGAAGTTAAAATAAAATGTATGCCTAAGAGGTGGTTCAAATTATACGAAATAATTTGACACCTGTATTGACAACCATTCATTTCAATTACATTGCAAACTGAATGGATCTTTGGAAATGTTCCCATTTGTCATTATCCAAACTCTTTACAAATTCAATGTAAATATTTACAAAAAAAATACACTGCTAAAATCCGTTTTATGTGCCCGTTTTAAATGTGATAGCGACCACTTGAGGATTCACGACTTAAAGCCTATAATGTGAAAGCTAAGTCATGGCAGCCGCGTGAAGATTCAAGTCTATCAGTTCATTGATATGATAATTTAGGCACGGCAGCCACGTCAGGATTCAAATCTGAGAGCCTACAATATTATATTTAAGTCATGGCAGCCACGTGAAGATTCGAGTCTGACAGTCTGTAATATGATAAATAAGTCATTGCAGCCACGTGAAGATTCTAATCTACCATCCTATACAGTGTAATATGAGTCATGGCAGCCACGTGAAGATTAAAGTTAGACAGCCTTTGATACCTTAAGTTAGTCATGGCAGCCACGTGAAAATTCAAGTGTAACAACCTATGGTATATAACTACGTTATGGCAGCCACGTGAAGATTCAAGTCTGACAGCCTATGATACCTTAGCTTAGTCATAGCAGCCACGTGAAGATTCAAGTGTAACAACTTATGATGTGATAACTAAGTAATGTTAGCCACGTGAAAATTCAAGTCTGGCAGCCCATTATATGATAACATATTCATGGCAGCTACGAAAGCCTATGATTTAACAACTAAGCAATAGCAGCCACGTTAGGATTCAAGTCTGACACCCACTTATAAGATAACTAAGTGGTGGCTACTACTAGATAGTGTAAGCCTGCCAGTCATTGATATGATAATGTGGTGATGGCGGTCACTTGATGATTCAAGTCTCGTAATAACTGATATGATCATTTGTGAAAGCATTTACTTAACTAACACCTACAGATATGATAACGTAACGTCATGGTGAGAGAGAGAGAGAGAGAGAGAGAGAGAGAGAGAGAGAGAGAGAGAGAGAGAGAGAGAGAGAGAGAGAGAGAGAGAGAGAGAGATTTCTGTGGGCAATTCTAGCATTTTAATTTAAATGTGGTATTAATAAAATACTTGAATATTAAAAAAAAAACATACGAAAACTGCATAAAATATTGCTGTGGAAATAGCTTCAATTATGACTATATGAGAGATTTTGGGATTTGGCAACCAAGTAGGTCTATATAGGAGTAATTTATTTTAAATGGACTTATATCATGTTATGTTACCAGAAATATGTGAAATACACCAACATAAAGTTTAACTTATGTGTTTTAAGTAAACATGAGCATAAATGCAAAAGTAGTTTAGTATATGTTATGTGACTTGATGGAAAAGCAAAATGTCGTGATATGGACATTAATTTTGATTTTAATTTCTTGCGAAATGTCAAAGATATTGGTCGACTTCATAAAAAGAAAAACATAATTCAAAATAACTTTTCAAAATAAAATGCAAATAAACAATCAATTCATTTGCAAGTTGAAATTGATTGATTAATTAATGACCAAGTATTATGGCTATGATAATGTTTTTTGAAGAATTAAAGGAGTAAAAAAAAATAAAAAAAAACTCAAGATCATAAAACTAAGTTTGGAGACCAGTCTCAAATCTCAATTAGCCAATTAGATGCTTGAGATTTGAGACTAGTCTCTAATCTTAGTTTTATGAAAGCATCTGACTGTCTGAAATGGGTACCAGTCGCCTCTTCAGCCAATAAGATGCTTGAGATTTGAGACTGGTCTCAAAATATTGAAAAATATTAAAATTAAACAAAATGTTTATTTACGTGTTTTATTTAATGTGCATGATATAAATTTACCTGGTAATTTAAATATCCGTAAATTAAGCGATTCACATTCGACGAAAGGCGATCTGAATATGTATGATAAATTTGTTCACGGTTGACGATATATTTAGGTCTACAAAACAAACCTGCACTCATACTGGGCGAGGGCAACACTTTTTAGCGCAGATCATGACCGACGCAAAACAAACTTATAATCTCCGCCAACAATGTTCATTGCGTATATTTTATCTTTGTAATTAAAAATGATCTAAAATAAGCTGCTGATGGTTGGATCCAATTTAAAGCTACGAAGCAAATCTTGCGAATGGAGCCAAGATGAGCTGCGCAGCGGATGGTTGGAGCCAGGTTGAGCTGCGCAACGTACGAATAAAGCCAATTTGAGTCGGCAGCGGATGGTTGGAGCCAGGTTGAGCTGCGCAACGTGCAAATGAAGCCAAGTTGAGATGCTCATTGGATGGTTGGAGCTAGGTTGAGCTGCGCAACGTGCGAATGGAGCCAACTTGAGATGCACAGCGGATGGTCGCAGCCAGGTTGAGCATCATAACTTGCGAATGGACCAAACTTGAGATGCGGCAGCGGATGTTTGGGGTCAGGTTGAGCTGCGCAACGTGCAAATGGCGCTAAGTTGAAATACGCAGCGAATGGTTGGAGCCAGGTTGAGACGCGCAACGTGCGAATGGAGCCACGTTAAGGTACAAAACGTGCAAATCATTGAGCCAACTTGAGATGCGCAGCAGGTGGTTGGAGTCATGTTGAGATTGCAGCTTATGGTTGGAGCCAGGTTGAGCTGCGCAAAGTGCAAATTGAGCCAGATTTAGATTTGCAGCTTTTTATTTGAGCTAAGTTGAGTTGCTCACCGTGCAGTTGCAGCCAAGTTTAGTTGCAACTAATGCGGTTTTTTTTCAACTTTAGCTGCGCAGTGTGCGGAAGTCAAGCTGAGTTCCACAGCGTGCGGTTTGAATATGGTTCTATAATGTCAAGTGTGATGAACCGCTTATAGAAATGTAGAAAGTCCTAACCTCAACTTAATACGTAACGCCAATGGCAATCAGACAAAACAGCGGAGTAAAAAAAAAAAGTAAGATATTTTGCCCTGACCTTGTATCAACACATTCAAAAGTCTTAATAATGTCATTTATATTTTTTAAGAAACAGCAAACATAAAACTGTTTATTAACCTGGATGGTTAGACTGTTTTATCGATCAAAAAAATGTTAATCTAGTTTTTACGTGTCAATAACTTCCTTTCTTGATTAAAAATGTTTTGATTTGCGCTGTATGACTAATGTACGCGGTCGAAAGGACATTTGTACTGCGGTATTGCGGCAGACGACTTTGATAATTTGAAAAACTTTAAAATCTCAATCAGATATTTACATGTTTGCCGGATTTTTTTTAAAGTAAAATATTTGCTAATAGATTGGCGAAAACCGGGCGGGCGGCCTTGACAATGTGCGATAACGTTATTAAGTGTTGTACAATTCGCTGAAAACTTTGTAGTAATAATCTTTGTGTTAATTAAGCATACCTATTTTTAAACACATATTCAACCAAACCATCAAGTTTACAAGCAAAGTTCATGTGAATACTAGTACATAGGAAAAGTGCATATTCTCAACTGTGTCCATTGGTTGAATTTTACACAGCCAGTCAGCCACCTGTTTAGAGATCCTCTCGTTGCCCTTTTTATTAGTGGAGCCCCTTTAATCGGCACCAATATTTAATTTTTACGGGGCTGTTGGCCAGAAAGTCGGAAATTATCTCATAACAACATTTAGACTGGCACAAACAAACCCATGCCTTGGATCCGACCCGGCTAAGTACATAACGCATGCGAACATTCTCAACAATTCCATTTTGTTAATATTTAGACGTGTAAATCATGTTTCTTTGAGACACAAAACTCTTAATGGTGATGATATCTTAATTTGCTAGCGATCAAAAGCCGATCAAAACCAATTACACGGTATGTATCCCAATAATTAGGGCTCGGATGATAACGCCTGTCTCGGATGATAATAGCGGCTCGAGTTGTGGATGACAGTGAGAAAAGCGTAAGTATATTTACTTTAATCTTTTACTTATGCCGATTTAAATCACGTTAGGGATTGCAATTGTTCTGGGCCAACATAATCTATATAAAATTGCAATGGTTTTTGCAGACAGTCCCTACATCAAGGTGAAAACCACCGTAGAAGATGGAAAATGTGAAAGATGGATAATTGTTGGCTTTAGTAAAGATAATAGCTGGCTGCAATTAAAATTGTATGGATAATGATCAGGCTGACCTTTCGTCATAATGTTTTCAAGTCTTTCAATTTCTTAGAACCAATTCACATTTCGCCAAGTCCTTGTCTGAGGAAGTCGATGTTCTTTTGTTATCTGTGCAAAATGGTGTGCCCAGTATGTCAAACTGTGTCTGGTACATCGACCTAGGTTTTTCCATATGTATATTCATACACAATTCAATTTGGGGCAATTCAACTCCTGTGAATCACGACTTGTTATATCATTTCTAACAAAAATTTCTAATATAAGTTTTTTTGGCAAAAGACAATTGAAAAGCCACTAGTGACTGATTTATTTATTTTAATTTTTATCTATCTAGCAGAAAGGTAGCGACGGCTCTTCTTTATAGTTTTTCAAATAAACATTGTATTATTTATCGTTTCATTTTGAATCTGTTATTTCTATTGGTTGCAAAAAAACCCACACAATTTGTCAAGGAAAATCCTTTTACAAGCATGAATCCCTATAACAAAGAACATGTTGTTGAAATTTGGCCAGTGATCAAGTGTCGTTTGAAGACATTGTTGACACATACACACACACGCACACACGCACGCAAGCACGCACGGTCAAAGGGCGAACATAAAACGTCATTTCACAGTTGAGAAATGATAAAAACATAATGAATTGATACATTTTCCTGAAGATAAAATTATAATCCTGGTCATTATTTAGTTTGAGCCTCGTATTATCTTTAACAAATTTTACTGAAGCAGCGATTATCAATCTCGCTTTGCCGTCTTCAGAAAAAGTAAGATTTAGATGGTTCGGGAAGTTGGCAGCTTAACAGCCTAGCAGCCTAACAGCCTGAAGTTGGCAGCCTAGCAGTCCAGCAGCCTAGCAGCCTGAAGTTGGCAGCCTAGCAGCCCAACAGCCTAGCAGCCTGAAGTTGGCAGCCTAGCAGCCCAGCTGCCTAGCAGCCTGAAGTTAGCAGCCTAGCAGCCTTAACTTACCTAAAGATGTAGGAATTTCGGAAACGGCTTGAAATGCATTATTTTCACTTTATGAGGACACTTCAAGCATATGTCATACAAAATCAACCTAATTTTTTTTATCTAATTTCATATCTTGTGAAATGTAAAGAAATTCTCCAATCGCTTCAACTGCATCACAATTCCTTTCTGAACACAAAATGATCTTAAACTTGATAAAAAAATACATCTATTTAAAACCATAAAAATTTACTGAAAAGCGTGTGTAGCAGCCTAGCAGCCTGAAGTTGGCAGCCTAGCAGCCCAGCAGCCTAGCAGCCTGCAGTTAGCAGCCTAGCAGCCTAGCAGCCTTAACTTACCGATAGATGTAAGAATTTCGGAAACGGCTTGAAATGCATTATTTTCATTTTTTAAGGACACTTCAAGCTTATCTCATACATAATTAACCTGACTTTTTTTTATCAAATTTCTAATCTGGTGAAATTTTCCAGTCGCTTAAACTGCATCACAATCCCTTTCTGAACACAAAATGATCTTGTTGAACGTTGAAACAGACATCTATTCGAAACCATAAGAATTTACTGAAATGTGTGTAGCAGCTCAGCAGCCTAGCAGCCTGAAGTAAGCAGCCTAGAAGCCTTAACTTACCGTCAGATGTAGGAATTTCGGAAACGGCTTGAAATGAATTTTTTTCACTTGTTAATGACGCTTTAAGCTTATCTCATACATAATTAACATGATTTTTGTATCAAATTTCTAATCTGGTGAAATGTAAAGAAATTCTCAAATCGCTTCCACTGCATCACAATCCCTAAATCTGAACACAAAATGATTGTAAACTTGTTGAAAAAAGACATATATTTAAAATCATAAGAATTTACTGAAATGTGTGTGTAGAAGCCCAGCAGACTAGCAGCCTAGCAGCCTGAAGTTGGCAGCCTAGCAGCCCAGCAGCCTAGCAGCCTTAACTTAGCGATAGATTAAAGAATTTCGGAAACGGTCCGAAATGTATAATAATCACACTTTAGCACTCAACAAACTTATTCCAGATGAAATAAACCTTAAATTGTTATATTTTTTCAAAGCTGGTGAAATGTGAAAAAATTCTGAAACGGCCTGAAATGCATTATGATCACATTCGGATGGCAATACGAGCAACAATGATATGAAATGCACTTTAAAAACTTAAAAATTCACTTTTAACTGGGCTGCTGAAATGGGAAGTTGGCAGCCTAGCAGCCTAGCAGCCTAAACTTACCGATTGATGTGAGAACGTCGGAAACGGCCTCGAATGCATTTTAATCACTTTTTAGCACAAAACAAGCTTATTCGAGATGAAGTCAAACTGAATTTGTTTTCTTTTTTCTATGCGGGGGAAATGTGCAAAAAATTCTGCAACGGCCTGAATGAAAACAGCAAAAACACAAACAGCGAATACCCTAATGAGATCGAACCCACTGCCAGCAGTGAGTTGGGTATTCGCTTTACACATTCAGCGAATACCCTAATGAGATCGAATCCTCAGCCAGCTGTGAGTTGGGTATTTGTTCTACACTGACAGCGAATACCCTAATGAGATCGAATCCACTGCCAGCAGAATGAAAATAATTCATTTCAAGCCGTTTCCGAAATTCCTACATCTGACGGTAAGTTAAGGCTGCTAGGCTGCATGGCTGCTAGGCTGCATGGCTGCTAGGCTGCTACACACATTTCAGTGAATTCTTCTGGTTTCAAATGGATGTCTTTTTCAACAAGTTTAAGATCATTTTGTGTTCAGAACGGGATTGTGATGCAGTTTAAGCGACTGGAAAATTTCACCAGATTAGAAATTTGATAAAAAAAAGTCAGGTTAATTATGTATGAGATAGGCTTGAAGTGTCCTTAAAAAGTGAAAATAATGCATTTCAAGCCGTTTCCGAAATGCTTACATCTATCGGTAAGTTAAGGCTGCTAGGCTGCTGGGCTGCTAGGCTGCTATCTTCAGGCTGCTAGGCTGCCAACTTCAGGCTGCTAGGCTGCTGGGCTGCTAGGCTGCTACACACACATTTCAGTAAATTCTTATGATTTGAAATAGATGTATTTTTTTTAGCAAGTTTAAGACTATTTTGTTGTCAGAAACGGATTTTGATGCAGTTGAAGCGATTGTAGAATTTCTTTACATTTCACCGGAATAGAAATTTGATAAAAAAAAAGTCAGGTTCATTATGTGTAAGATAAGCTTGAAGTGTCCTTAAAAAGTGAAAATAATGCATTTCAAGCCGTTTCCGAAATTCTTATATCTATAGGTAAGTTAAGGCTGCTAGGCTGCTGGGCTGCTAGGCTGCCAACTTCAGGCTGCTAGGCTGCTGGGCTGCTACACACACATTTCAGTAAATTCTTATGGTTTAAAATAGATGTATTTTTTCAACAAGTTTAAGATCATTTCGTGTTCAGAAAGGGATTTTGATGCAGTTGAAGCGATTGGAGAATTTCTTTACATTACATTTCACCAGATTAGAAATTTGATAAAAAAAAGTCAGGTTAATTATGTATGAGATAAGCTTAAAGTGTCCTTAAAAAGTGAAAATAATGAATTTCAAGCCGTTTTCGAAATTCTTACATCTTTTGGTAAGTTAAGACTGCTAGGCTGTTAACTTCAGGCTGCTAGGCTGCTGGGCTGCTGGGCTGCTAGGCTGCTAGGCTGCTAGGCTGCTACACACACATTTCAGTAAATTCTTATGATTTTAAATAGATGTATTTTTTCAACAAGTTTAAGATTATTTTGTTGTCATAATGGGATTTTGATGCCACCAAGTTGAAATGTTCGAATAATAATGCTGGGATCTGGTCAAAACCTATTATGTCCAAGACGACCTGAAATGACAATCTCTGGGCAAAAAAGGTAACCAGGAAGAAACTATTCAGAACAGTCTAACCGGTGCTTAAAACCACCTGTAAGAAAAGACCACCTGAAGACAAAGACCACCTGTATACAAAGACCGCCTGATTAAAACAACAAATTTACCTGTGAACAAATACCACCTGCCTTCAAAGACCACTTTCTGGTTCTCTGAATGGTCTTTGTAGACAGGTTTGAATGTACGTATATAACGACCGAACATCATTTTTAGGAGTAAAAACTGCTTCGTTATGTTAACATACAACTTGTAACTAGGGCGTATCGAACTTTTCTTTATTAAATTACTCTGCATGAGAAGTTTTTTTACAAAACGTTTAGGATTCCTTTCAAGTTTATTTACCAGTTTCGTTCGCTTGACTTCATTCAACATTGGCAGACAAGCATACGTATAAAGTATAGCGTATTTTGATCGAGACAGGTCTTTATGTTCAAGGTGTCGTGCATGCTCATATTACTCCTTTTCATTTGTCTGTTGATTTTCTTATAGACGTACCGTGATCTAGTATCATTTAGGTTTACGAACTTAAGAACCTAAATATGTAAACCGAAGATCTAAACCAAACAAGTGCTGTAAGGACGAGCATGCGCGATCAAAAGAGATCGTTCGACAAGCCGAGTGCATGATGGGCCAATATGAACAAGCAGGGCAACAGGAGAGCATGCTGAACTAACAGAGTGCATGCTTGGCTAATATAGAACAACAAAGACAACAAGAGAGCATGCTGAACAATTACACACCATAATGAACCAGTAGAGAGCACGCTTGTCCGATAGAGAGCATGCTGAACAATTGACAACATGCTAGACCAAAAGAGAGCATGCTGGGACAATAGAGAACATGCTGGACCAATAGAGATTATGCTAGACCAATAGAGAGCACGCTGGTAAATAGAGAGCATGCTGGGCCAATAGAGAGCATGCTGGACCAAAAGACAGCATGCTGGACCAATCGATAGAATGCTGGACCAATAGAGAGCATGCATGATATAGAGAGCATGCTGGGCTAATAAAGAGCATGCTAGAACTATACTGAGCAAGCTGGACCAACAGAGAGAATGCCGCGCTAATAGAGCAGCATGCTGGACCAACAGAGAGCATGCTGGGCCAATGGAGCATGTTGGACAAATAGCGAGCATGCTGGACCAAAAGAGAGCAAGCTGCACCAATAGATAGAATGCTGGACAAATAAAGAGCATGCTGGGCCAATAAAGAGTATGCTAGAACTATAGAAAGCACGCTGGACAAACCGAGAGAATGCTGCTCCAATAGAGCATGCTGGACCAACAAAGAGCATGCTTGACCAATAGAGAGCATGCTGGACCAAAAAAGAGCATGCTGGACCAATAGAGAGCATGCTGGACCAACAGAGAGCATGCATGCTGGACCAAAGAGAGCATGCTGGAGTTAAAATGGTGGACCAGTAGAGAGCATGCTGGACTAATATAGAGCATGCCGCGCCAATAGAGCATGCTGGAATAAAAGAGCACTATGGGCCGATTGAGAGTAAGCTTGACCGAAAGATATCATGCCTGGCCAACAGAGCATGCTGGGCCAATAGAGAGCATGCTGGGCCAATAGAGCATGATGGACAAATAGAGAGCATGCTGGGCCAATAGAGAGCAAGCTAGACCAATAGAAAGCATGCTGGACCAACAGAGAGTATGCTGGACCAATAGAATAATGGCTTTTGAAAAGTCTTGGCCAAATTGAATGCTTTTGTTGACAAACAACTCAAGGTTAAACTTTATTTGTACCCAAAGTACTTTTAGCAAATAGGTCCTTGTTTTAGGGTTACTAGAACAAACTCATCGTTTTACTTTAATACAAAAAAAATGTCACGAATGAATGTTTAAAGTACTTGAAAGTATTCTTTTTGTAATGGTGTCTGGGTAAAACGATATGTGGCGTGTTTAGAGAAAATGTGTCTTCTGTCATTTTTTTGTTTCATTTAAACTGTTACTCTAATAATATAGGAATTACATACATTTGCAGGTTCACAAGTGATAACGTTTGTAGGCGCACCTTTTTGAGCCTTTTTGTGCGCATCAAACTGTAAATATTGGTACAACTTTCTCATGTATGGTGCAAATTTGAAACATAATTATTTAGCAATAGTTGTAATAATGAAAATCCTGACTAACCAATTTCAATATCCCGGTCCCAAGATCATAAAACTATGATTAGAGACCAGTCTCAAATCTCAAGCATCTGATTGGCTTAAATGGCAACTGGTCAACCAATCCGATGCTCGAGATTTGAGACTGGTCTCCTCATTAAGTTTTATGATCTCGGACCCTGATACCATAGTAACAGAATCCTGTAAAAGAGCTGACACAGAACACTGATTAAAAATATTTTAAAGAAATTTGCCTTATTGCATTTTTATTATTTTGATTTTTTAAATAATTTAGATGTGATATTCTCACCTTGTTAAAACATGTATACAAGTATCCAACAATAAACAAACATATCATATGTACCTGACAGCGAATATGTAATTACAGTTCGTCATAATAACTTTCCATAGTCGAAAATAAATTAACATCAATAAATTGTGCACTTGGTATTTGATTCAACTGTATGAGGTGGCCAGGTATAATATAACAAAGGAAAATAGAAAAAAATCATCTAATTTATCAAAAACCTTACCCATTTGTTGTAATCAATTATCATTAGTGATTTTTGTGTTCTTGCAATCAAATTAAACATAGAGCTGCTAAATTTCTAAAATAGGGTAATTTTTGATGGAAAGAAGCTAAATCACTCAAAGTTCCCAATGTGGTGTGTAAGAATTTATTGAATTTACAAAAGAAAAAGTAAGAAATCTTTACAAATTTAAAGCATTTGTGCAGTATTTTTTAGTTTCTGTCAAATATTCAGCTTTAAACTTTCAGCAGCAAAAATACCTTATCAAGACCAAAACTATTTGAAATGGTTAGATTTTACCAGTTCTATTGTATCTCATCAAAAAGTTTCACTTTTCACAAATGTTTAACCCTTAAACCTCGCCAAACAAAGCGCATACAGTTTAGATCCTGATCAGATGGCAGGGCAGTGCCAGCTGATCTGGATCTACACTGTTTACCAGCTTATCTTAGGGTAACTGATGCAACTTTATTTAGTAATCTTTAGTTAATATTTTACTAGTATCATTTTGTATCATTGAAATTGTGTCTGAAATGTAAATTCAACAAAAGGTTTTAGAAATTCATAATGTTGACAACCGACAATATTAAACAATACATTTAATTAAAATTTACATATTTATCAAAAGTTATGATAAATTTCATTACAGACACAAAATGTCTTTGCATGACGAGGCATATAAAGTATATTATCAACAGGATTTAAAACCCTTTACTCAATATATATAATATATATATGTTTTTATCCTATGTGGGACCAGTATAGATTCAGATCAGCTGGCACATCTGTGCAATCTAATCTGAATCAGCACTGGTCATAATCAGAAATAACCTAAAGAATCTAAAAGTGCACAGTGCAGATCCTGAATTTCGGAAACGGCTTGAAATGCATTATTTTCATTTTTTAAGGACACTTCAAGCTTATCTCATACATAATTAACCTGACTTTTTTTTATCAAATTTCTAATCTGGTGAAATTTTCCAGTCGCTTAAACTGCATCACAATCCCTTTCTGAACACAAAATGATCTTGTTGAACGTTGAAACAGACATCTATTCGAAACCATAAGAATTTACTGAAATGTGTGTAGCAGCTCAGCAGCCTAGCAGCCTGAAGTAAGCAGCCTAGAAGCCTTAACTTACCGTCAGATGTAGGAATTTCGGAAACGGCTTGAAATGAATTTTTTTCACTTGTTAATGACGCTTTAAGCTTATCTCATACATAATTAACATGATTTTTGTATCAAATTTCTAATCTGGTGAAATGTAAAGAAATTCTCAAATCGCTTCCACTGCATCACAATCCCTAAATCTGAACACAAAATGATTGTAAACTTGTTGAAAAAAGACATATATTTAAAATCATAAGAATTTACTGAAATGTGTGTGTAGAAGCCCAGCAGACTAGCAGCCTAGCAGCCTGAAGTTGGCAGCCTTGCAGCCCAGCAGCCTAGCAGCCTTAACTTAGCGATAGATTAAAGAATTTCGGAAACGGTCCGAAATGTATAATAATCACACTTTAGCACTCAACAAACTTATTCCAGATGAAATAAACCTTAAATTGTTATATTTTTTCAAAGCTGGTGAAATGTGAAAAAATTCTGAAACGGCCTGAAATGCATTATGATCACATTCGGATGGCAATACGAGCAACAATGATATGAAATGCACTTTAAAAACTTAAAAATTCACTTTTAACTGGGCTGCTGAAATGGGAAGTTGGCAGCCTAGCAGCCTAGCAGCCTAAACTTACCGATTGATGTGAGAACGTCGGAAACGGCCTCGAATGCATTTTAATCACTTTTTAGCACAAAACAAGCTTATTCGAGATGAAGTCAAACTGAATTTGTTTTCTTTTTTCTATGCGGGGGAAATGTGCAAAAAATTCTGCAACGGCCTGAATGAAAACAGCAAAAACACAAACAGCGAATACCCTAATGAGATCGAACCCACTGCCAGCAGTGAGTTGGGTATTCGCTTTACACATTCAGCGAATACCCTAATGAGATCGAATCCTCAGCCAGCTGTGAGTTGGGTATTTGTTCTACACTGACAGCGAATACCCTAATGAGTTCGAATCCACTGCCAGCAGAATGAAAATAATTCATTTCAAGCCGTTTCCGAAATTCCTACATCTGACGGTAAGTTAAGGCTGCTAGGCTGCTGGGCTGCTAGGCTGCTAACTTCAGGCTGCTAGGCTGCATGGCTGCTAGGCTGCTACACACATTTCAGTGAATTCTTCTGGTTTCAAATGGATGTCTTTTTCAACAAGTTTAAGATCATTTTGTGTTCAGAACGGGATTGTGATGCAGTTTAAGCGACTGGAAAATTTCACCAGATTAGAAATTTGATAAAAAAAAAGTCAGGTTAATTATGTATGAGATAGGCTTGAAGTGTCCTTAAAAAGTGAAAATAATGCATTTCAAGCCGTTTCCGAAATGCTTACATCTATCGGTAAGTTAAGGCTGCTAGGCTGCTGGGCTGCTAGGCTGCTATCTTCAGGCTGCTAGGCTGCCAACTTCAGGCTGCTAGGCTGCTGGGCTGCTAGGCTGCTACACACACATTTCAGTAAATTCTTATGATTTGAAATAGATGTATTTTTTTTAGCAAGTTTAAGACTATTTTGTTGTCAGAAACGGATTTTGATGCAGTTGAAGCGATTGTAGAATTTCTTTACATTTCACCGGAATAGAAATTTGATAAAAAAAAAAGTCAGGTTCATTATGTGTAAGATAAGCTTGAAGTGTCCTTAAAAAGTGAAAATAATGCATTTCAAGCCGTTTCCGAAATTCTTATATCTATAGGTAAGTTAAGGCTGCTAGGCTGCTGGGCTGCTAGGCTGCCAACTTCAGGCTGCTAGGCTGCTGGGCTGCTACACACACATTTCAGTAAATTCTTATGGTTTAAAATAGATGTATTTTTTCAACAAGTTTAAGATCATTTCGTGTTCAGAAAGGGATTTTGATGCAGTTGAAGCGATTGGAGAATTTCTTTACATTACATTTCACCAGATTAGAAATTTGATAAAAAAAAGTCAGGTTAATTATGTATGAGATAAGCTTAAAGTGTCCTTAAAAAGTGAAAATAATGAATTTCAAGCCGTTTTCGAAATTCTTACATCTTTTGGTAAGTTAAGACTGCTAGGCTGTTAACTTCAGGCTGCTAGGCTGCTGGGCTGCTGGGCTGCTAGGCTGCTAGGCTGCTACACACACATTTCAGTAAATTCTTATGATTTTAAATAGATGTATTTTTTCAACAAGTTTAAGATTATTTTGTTGTCATAATGGGATTTTGATGCATTTGAAGCGGGTGTAGAATTTTTTTACATTTCACCAGATTAGAAATTTGATAAAAAAAGTCAGGTTAATTATGTGTAAGATAAGCTTGAAGTGTCCTTAAAAAGTGTAAAAAGTGAAAATAATGCATTTCAAGCCGTTTCCGAAATTCTTACATCTATCGGTAAGTTAAGGCTGCTAGGCTGCTAACTTCAGGCTGCTGGGCTGCTAGGATGCTACACACGCTTTTCAGAAAATTTTTATGGTTTTAAATAGATGTATGTTTTTCATCAAGTTTAAGATCATTTTGTGTTCAGAAAGGAATTGTGATGCAGTTGAAGCGATTGGAGAACTTCTTTACATTTCACAAGAATTGAAATTAGATTTTAAAAATTAGGTTGATTTTGTATGAGATATGCTTGTCAGAGTGTCCTCATCAAGTGAAAATACTGCATTTCAAGCCGTTTCCGAAATTCCTACATCATTAGGTAAGTTAAGGCTGCTAGGCCGCTGGGCTGCTAACTTCAGGCTGCTAGGCTGCCAACTTCAGGCTGCTAGGCTGTTAGGCTGCCAACTTCACGAACTTAGATTTAGATTCATTTTTACCGAATTGCGTTACCATGTTGTGGATATTTATTACCAGAGGACAGTAAAGGATCAAATAGTGATGTTTTCTTCACTCAACTACCTAAATAGAGATGGAAACTTTTTTAATTGTGAGCGGTATGTTGAATTTTCCACCTTCTACGGTTGTTTTCACCACGATGTAAGGAACTGCCTGCAATAACCATTGCAGTTTTATATAGCTGATGTTGGCCTAGACCAATAACAATCACTAACGTGATTTAAATCGGCATAAGTACAGAATAAAAGTAAAGATATTTACGCCATTCTCACTGTCATCCTCAATTCAAAGTGCTATATACATCCGAGACTGGCGTTATCATCTGAGCCCTGATTATTGGGATATACATGTGCAATTAACGCCACAGATAACTTTTAATGAGCTACCGATGAAAATCGATGATTACCATAAATGAACACTTAATAAATCGCATTATTGCGCTTAAGAACATTCAAGTTTGAAGAGGGGGACTGGACATATGTTGTTTTATTTTCAGTAAAACATCGAGTTCAAAATACATGTATATTTTATTGGAAGCTGGCAATGTATACTTTCCCTTGACATCAAACGATTTGTTTAAAAAATAAACAGTGTTATTAATATTGAATTAAAAATTAAACTTACAGATTGTTTTTAAATCAACGAAAACCAACTTTTAGAGGAAAACACGATGTAATCAATATTGTTCCTGAAAACTGAAGTAAAAGACGCATTTAATTTGTTTAACGTAAGTTACGGAAAACATGCCCAGTACATAGAAATTATAAGCATCCATAAGTCAGATTTGTTCCGTTTTTCACGACTGCTTGTTGTAAAAGAAACTCTCGAGTCCTCCTCACAGAGATTTGCAATGACAATTGAACACAATATATTCTATTTATATTGGTCGTAATTTTAGAAGGTAAATCAATTTGTTCATGCGCTACACCAGTTATGCACTGTCAAACCGCCACCAAGTTGAAATGTTCGAATAATAATGCTGGGATCTGGTCAAAACCTATTATGTCCAAGACGACCTGAAATGACAATCTCTGGGCAAAAAAGGTAACCAGGAAGAAACTATTCAGAACAGTCTAACCGGTGCTTAAAACCACCTGTAAGAAAAGACCACCTGAAGACAAAGACCACCTGTATACAAAGACCGCCTGATTAAAACAACAAATTTACCTGTGAACAAATACCACCTGCCTTCAAAGACCACTTTCTGGTTCTCTGAATGGTCTTTGTAGACAGGTTTGAATGTACGTATATAACGACCGAACATCATTTTTAGGAGTAAAAACTGCTTCGTAATGTTAACATACAACTTGTAACTAGGGCGTATCGAACTTTTCTTTATTAAATTACTCTGCATGAGAAGTTTTTTTACAAAACGTTTAGGATTCCTTTCAAGTTTATTTACCAGTTTCGTTCGCTTGACTTCATTCAACATTGGCAGACAAGCATACGTATAAAGTATAGCGTATTTTGATCGAGACAGGTCTTTATGTTCAAGGTGTCGTGCATGCTCATATTACTCCTTTTCATTTGTCTGTTGATTTTCTTATAGACGTACCGTGATCTAGTATCATTTAGGTTTACGAACTTAAGAACCTAAATATGTAAACCGAAGATCTAAACCAAACAAGTGCTGTAAGGACGAGCATGCGCGATCAAAAGAGATCGTTCGACAAGCCGAGTGCATGATGGGCCAATATGAACAAGCAGGGCAACAGGAGAGCATGCTGAACTAACAGAGTGCATGCTTGGCTAATATAGAACAACAAAGACAACAAGAGAGCATGCTGAACAATTACACACCATAATGAACCAGTAGAGAGCACGCTTGTCCGATAGAGAGCATGCTGAACAATTGACAACATGCTAGACCAAAAGAGAGCATGCTGGGACAATAGAGAACATGCTGGACCAATAGAGATTATGCTAGACCAATAGAGAGCACGCTGGTAAATAGAGAGCATGCTGGGCCAATAGAGAGCATGCTGGACCAAAAGACAGCATGCTGGACCAATCGATAGAATGCTGGACCAATAGAGAGCATGCATGATATAGAGAGCATGCTGGGCTAATAAAGAGCATGCTAGAACTATACTGAGCAAGCTGGACCAACAGAGAGAATGCCGCGCTAATAGAGCAGCATGCTGGACCAACAGAGAGCATGCTGGGCCAATGGAGCATGTTGGACAAATAGCGAGCATGCTGGACCAAAAGAGAGCATGCTGCACCAATAGATAGAATGCTGGACAAATAAAGAGCATGCTGGGCCAATAAAGAGTATGCTAGAACTATAGAAAGCACGCTGGACAAACCGAGAGAATGCTGCTCCAATAGAGCATGCTGGACCAACAAAGAGCATGCTTGACCAATAGAGAGCATGCTGGACCAAAAAAGAGCATGCTGGACCAATAGAGAGCATGCTGGACCAACAGAGAGCATGCATGCTGGACCAAAAGAGAGCATGCTGGAGTTAAAATGGTGGACCAGTAGAGAGCATGCTGGACTAATATAGAGCATGCCGCGCCAATAGAGCATGCTGGAATAAAAGAGAGCACTATGGGCCGATTGAGAGTAAGCTTGACCGAAAGATATCATGCCTGGCCAACAGAGCATGCTGGGCCAATAGAGAGCATGCTGGGCCAATAGAGCATGATGGACAAATAGAGAGCATGCTGGGCCAATAGAGAGCAAGCTAGACCAATAGAAAGCATGCTGGACCAACAGAGAGTATGCTGGACCAATAGAATAATGGCTTTTGAAAAGTCTTGGCCAAATTGAATGCTTTTGTTGACAAACAACTCAAGGTTAAACTTTATTTGTACCCAAAGTACTTTTAGCAAATAGGTCCTTGTTTTAGGGTTACTAGAACAAACTCATCGTTTTACTTTAATACAAAAAAAATGTCACGAATGAATGTTTAAAGTACTTGAAAGTATTCTTTTTGTAATGGTGTCTGGGTAAAACGATATGTGGCGTGTTTAGAGAAAATGTGTCTTCTGTCATTTTTTTGTTTCATTTAAACTGTTACTCTAATAATATAGGAATTACATACATTTGCAGGTTCACAAGTGATAACGTTTGTAGGCGCACCTTTTTGAGCCTTTTTGTGCGCATCAAACTGTAAATATTGGTACAACTTTCTCATGTATGGTGCAAATTTGAAACATAATTATTTAGCAATAGTTGTAATAATGAAAATCCTGACTAACCAATTTCAATATCCCGGTCCCAAGATCATAAAACTATGATTAGAGACCAGTCTCAAATCTCAAGCATCTGATTGGCTTAAATGGCAACTGGTCAACCAATCCGATGCTCGAGATTTGAGACTGGTCTCCTCATTAAGTTTTATGATCTCGGGCCCTGATACCATAGTAACAGAATCCTGTAAAAGAGCTGACACAGAACACTGATTAAAAATATTTTAAAGAAATTTGCCTTATTGCATTTTTATTATTTTGATTTTTTAAATAATTTAGATGTGATATTCTCACCTTGTTAAAACATGTATACAAGTATCCAACAATAAACAAACATATCATATGTACCTGACAGCGAATATGTAATTACAGTTCGTCATAATAACTTTCCATAGTCGAAAATAAATTAACATCAATAAATTGTGCACTTGGTATTTGATTCAACTGTATGAGGTGGCCAGGTATAATATAACAAAGGAAAATAGAAAAAAATCATCTAATTTATCAAAAACCTTACCCATTTGTTGTAATCAATTATCATTAGTGATTTTTGTGTTCTTGCAATCAAATTAAACATAGAGCTGCTAAATTTCTAAAATAGGGTAATTTTTGATGGAAAGAAGCTAAATCACTCAAAGTTCCCAATGTGGTGTGTAAGAATTTATTGAATTTACAAAAGAAAAAGTAAGAAATCTTTACAAATTTAAAGCATTTGTGCAGTATTTTTTAGTTTCTGTCAAATATTCAGCTTTAAACTTTCAGCAGCAAAAATACCTTATCAAGACCAAAACTATTTGAAATGGTTAGATTTTACCAGTTCTATTGTATCTCATTAAAAAGTTTCACTTTTCACAAATGTTTAACCCTTAAACCTCGCCAAACAAAGCGCATACAGTTTAGATCCTGATCAGATGGCAGGGCAGTGCCAGCTGATCTGGATCTACACTGTTTACCAGCTTAACTTAGGGTAACTGATGCAACTTTATTTAGTAATCTTTAGTTAATATTTTACTAGTATCATTTTGTATCATTGAAATTGTGTCTGAAATGTAAATTCAACAAAAGGTTTTAGAAATTCATAATGTTGACAACCGACAATATTAAACAATACATTTAATTAAAATTTACATATTTATCAAAAGTTATGATAAATTTCATTACAGACACAAAATGTCTTTGCATGACGAGGCATATAAAGTATATTATCAACAGGATTTAAAACCCTTTACTCAATATATATATATATATATATATATATATATGTTTTTATCCTATGTGGGACCAGTATAGATTCAGATCAGCTGGCACATCTGTGCAATCTAATCTGAATCAGCACTGGTCATAATCAGAAATAACCTAAAGAATCTAAAAGTGCACAGTGCAGATCCTGATCAGCATGGATGTGTTAGCTGATCTGGATCTACACTGTTCGCCCACTCAATAAAGGCATACACATTTATGTATATGCAATAAAGGGTTACAACGATGTTTAAACAAAAAGTATTGGCAAGTTCCTAAAACTGATTTTAACCCTTTCCTCCAGATACACATTTATTGAGAGGGCGATGACCACAGGCCTTAATACCATGTAAAATATTGCATCAGATTTTAAACTCAAATTATCATTTTGAAGATACACACATTACTTGATTGATTTAATTTATTAAATAAGTTTATAAAATAATTTTTTGTTTTATAATGCCGTTTCGAATATTGGTTATTCTTTTGTTGTTATTAAAAATGACTTCTTTTATTGGGATTAAAAATTACCAAGAAACAAGTGTTTTAGTATAAATTCAACTCCAACATTTATTCTATAATATTTCAGTAGAGCTTGGTGTTATCTGAAATCTTCACATATATATGTGAAGATTTTATTCATTTTTATAATGTATTCTAAGTAAATAAACAAACAAAATCACATTTTCTGAATAAAAGATGAAAACTGAGGCTGGGCATATTATTGTTTGTGATAGCAGGGCCTGATCTTGGGTACCAGTGGTGACATAGCAAATTATTTATCAGTACACAAGCAAAGGGAGGTAAGCTGATCATATCACATGGGACAAAATAAATAGACAAACAACTGTCAGTTTAAATTTTCTCTGTATTTAAAAGGCATTGGGATGCCAAAACTGCATGGCAAAATAAAAAAACAAAAACAAAACAACAACAGCTACCTATAGTAAGATTGGTAAGATTTTCTGTGGAGCATCACCTAAATTACCTGTTAATTGATTTATTGCCCTTGGCTCTTTTGCAATTTCAACCAGTCCATTTGTTGTACATAGCAGAGCTTTACAGAAATTGATCAGCCCTTTACTCACAGATACACTTTTATTGTATGGGTGAACAGTGTAGATCCAGATCAGCTGACACATCTGCACTGTCTGATCAGGACCTACACTTTGCTTTTTGATTCATTGGGTCATTTCTTACCAAGAAGCAAACAGAAGATATTGATGAGACAGCATATATGTGCCAGCTGATCTGGATCTACACTTTTAGCACATGCGATAAAACCACTATACAAAGAGTAAAGAGTTAAATGAATAGAGAACAGGACCCAAGATCATAAAACAAAATTTGGAGACCAGTCTGAACTCACAAGCCTCTGATTGATCAGTCGCCGTTTTAGCCAATCAGATGCTTGAGATTTGAGACTGGTCTCCAGATTTTGCTTTATGATCTTGGGCACAGTGTTGAGCTTGCTCAGACTGTGTATATGTACAGGCTGATGTGGGACTTGACTGGTTGCTGATGTGACAACTACTGTGCTGTTAGGGTCTGATAATGCTCATTTAATTTTGCTCAAATCCTCTGAACAAATCTGGCAAATATATAATAAAAAAATTAATTGATTTTCCAAATTTTGAAAAGGCAAGTTTTGCAGATTACTGTAAATATAAAATTAAACAACCAATCTTGCAGATTATTAAAACTGATTTTGAATTTGCAAATTATTTAATAATTTCTTTGATATTATAGAAAATAAATTTATAGTCTAAAAATTCATTGAGATTGTATCCAAGTAAAGGCAAAAATGTTTTCGTTTGGAATAGGGGTCTCCACTCCACAAGGACAACTTTAACAAATCAAATACAAGTCAGATAATATGAATTATTTGTAAAAATCATCAACTGCCGTGTCCACCATCAAACACATTACTTGATCTGCCTAGGTGTGTATATTACAAGTCTATGTAAATATAACTATTTGAAATGATTTTTGAGATCTACTGATTAACCCTTTAATCCACAGCTATGGCTTTCATAGCATAGGTGAATGTGCTGGCATATCTGAATCTACACCAATGGCACGTGTGATAAAACCTGTATATATGAATAGAGATGTTTAGACATAAAACAAATAAGTGACACAAGTATAAACATGGACCATAATTATTTCCTTTGTGATTTCAGAGCCGGTAATGGGTTAAATTCCCAATTTAAAAAAGGATATTTTCCAATTTCTCATAAAAAATTACCAATTTAAAGTTTTCAAAAGATCAGTTTTTGAAATTTCATAGAAATGCTGCTATTTTTATCATGTATCAAGCATCTAAATGAATAAGTACCTGGAAAAGGTAACATTAATAATTATAATTAATTGAACAGTTACAATGATAAAATCATTAATTATTTGATTTTCCCAAGTTTATGTAACATACCAAAAAAATCCTAATTCTGCAGGTACAGTCAATGTTCCCTGATCAGAGAAAACACTCTGACAATGTACACAATAACAAACTGATAACACAAAACTTGGAACTTCAT
This sequence comes from Corbicula japonica, assembly GCA_038501625.1. Lineage (NCBI taxonomy): Eukaryota > Metazoa > Mollusca > Bivalvia > Venerida > Cyrenidae > Corbicula > Corbicula japonica. Next base: position 10,339,971 of record JAZAYU010000008.1, read on the forward strand.
GAAAATGTGTCAATCCAACTGTACACAGCTGCAGAGCTGAATCTTTGTTCATCTTGGTCCAAGATCATAAAACTAAAACTGGAGACCAGTCTCAAATTTGTTCAAAGCCAATCAGATGCTTGTGATTTGAGACTGGTCTCCAATCTCAGTTTTATGATTTTGGGCCCTTGTAACAACTAGTGCTCACAATATTTTATCGATAAAAATTCTAAACACCGGAGAGCTAGACACATTTCTTGAACAGCATCAAGATGGTGAGAAAGCTTGGCTGTGCTGTTGTAAACGAAAAATTTTGCGGTAGATTTTTAATGCTGGTCCTAACTTGAGTCCTAGGGCTGTAAGCACATCCTCTCTCCGCATCAGTAAGAGCGAGGGACCATCTATCTCCTGTAATGAACACAATATTTGGGGTTAACTCTGCATATAAATAATTCTACCAGTGAAGATCCAGATCAGCAAGAACATCTGTGCCATCTAATCTGGATCTGCACTGTTCCTTATTGGTCAGAAATAACCTAATGAATCGAAATGCAAACAGTGTAGATCCTGATCAGATTTGTTTCAAAGGTTTAGTTTTAGTATTTTGTATGATCTTGCATGCAAACTGTGAAACTCTGTCCAAAAGCAACAATGATAAAAATTGAAGACAGGCTTAAGTTATTGGGTACTTGACAAACAAATCAGAAATATGATGGTGAACAAGTACTCAAAGTTTTAAAGCTGTCGAATTAGTAGTACGTAACTTACAATAGCTCCGCATAATCTTAAAACAGTCAAGCTTCAAAAGCTGGGCCAAGATCATTAAACTAAATCTCGAGACCAGTCTCAAATCTCAAGAAACTGATTCACCAAAATGGCGACTAGTCGCCATTTCAGCCATTGGTGCTCAAGATTTATGACTGTTGTACAATCTCAGTTTTATGACCCAATACTCCATATTTATGGGTTTTATCTCATGTGCAAACTAAACAGTGTTGATCCAGATCAGCCAGCTGATTAAGATCTAGTTTGCTTTCTGGACAGAAATAACCCTAGAAGTATAATTACTGATAACATTACTATAATTAACAAAGAAGCATGGTGTAATAAGGAATACCTGAGACTTGAATACTTGAGCCTGCTCAGAGTGACCATTCTCGGTAAAGAACTGGACAACCCTATCTATACTCCAGTCAGAAGCATCAGAATACACTGTGGTGTCGTCGTACACGCATACTCCATGACCCAGCAGTGACATCTTCATCTCATAACTACAAACAAGATCACAAATTATCAAATCAGATTAAAAACAACATTTTTGCATCATGCATGTTAACCCTTTCCTGTATACGAGGGTTGTTCAATATATAATGAGACTGTCCTCATATATTTTTATTCTGACATGAAATATATCAAAATTTGGTATCATTATTAAATATAACTTATCCTTGATTAGAATACCGGCTTTGGTAGAAAAAATATAATGCGACATAGAAATTATGATCATTCCAAAAACCATAGTAACGCGTTATCGCCCCCGTCCATTCTGCATTATAAAGACATACATTATAATATAAAGTAAAGTAAGAACCTATTTTTGCAATTACATAAAAATCTGCCAATAATTTGTTCGTTATATCAATGACCTCATATGAAAAAATGACGTCATTTGGTAGTAAAACGTTGAAATAATCAACATTTGTTTACGGTCACCCTTACACATTGTCACTTAAAAATGATGACACAAGAACATATTGAAGTGCGGGCAAACATTAAGTTTTGTATGAATTTAGAATTCATTTATTTAGTTTTAAGACATTTATAATTCCTGCATTAATATTTATCAGTTAATAAGTCATTAATTTGTGAGCTGCACGCCACCAATGATGTGTTCTGCATTCGGCAGCTTATTTTGAAAAGCTATGAATGTGATAAAACAATATAGCGACGTTTACAATGCGCTGACGTCGCGACATATTTGTTGCCCGGGGGCGCTGATGCAAACATGACCTTCTTATAAATGCTGTAACTTTAAAGCTGTTTTGTGGATTTTTTAAATATTTTCTGAATGTATTCAGAAATGAATGAACTTTGTTATTATCTATTGCATATTACCGTTAAATGTTTCAAATAAAAGATATGAACACAGTCTCATTATATATTGAACACCCCTCGTAGATACACCTTTATTGCTAGGGCAAACAGTTTAGATCCAGATCAGCCGGCACATCCGTGCCATCTGATCTGGATCTAAACTGTTCGCTTTTTGATTCATTAGGTGATTTCTGACCAAAATGCGACCAAAATGCGACCAGTGCAGATCCTGATCAGACGGCATGGATGTGCCGGCTGATCTGGATCTACACTGGTCGCACATGCGTAAAAATACATATATATACAGGAAAGGGTTAAGTCTTGTACTACTGGTCACAAACTAAATTGTTTTAGACTTCTTTAGAAAGTCATAAAACTAATATGTGAATTTGAAATCAGCTGGACCCAAATCATAAAACAGTTGAATCATAATAGAGATGTTTTCTTCTGAACTTTAACATAATATTAAACCCACAAACAAATCTGAACTATTTTACAACAGAAGCAGTCATCAAACATGATTAACCCTTTCCTTCATATATATAGATTTTATCACAAGTGTGAACAGTGTAGATCCAGAACCAGTTGTTTTCATTAAAAAATATATGTTTTGTTTATACATAATCTAATACACTATGAGAGTTACTTAACAAAGATAAATTTACAAAACTTTAAAAAAGGGTATAAAGATATTAATATAATCTGTATAGAGTTATAAAAGGAATTAAATCTATCTTGATATTTCTACAGTCAACTCTGTCTAAAAACACCACTCAGGGGAAGACCAAAAAGTGATCTCTAAAGACAGGTGGTCTTTGTTTACATGTAAATATATTCTTTATGTCAGTCAGGGGTACAAATAAAATGTGGTCTATACCAGCAGGTGGTCAAAGTTTACAGGTGGTCATTGGCACAGGTTTGACTGTATTAGAAATATTTATCGAAGAAAATTTCTAAATAAGCCTTTTTCATTTGAAATAGAATTACCATATACATGTATATGTGTTTAGATAAACGAATCACAAATTACTAAGCTTATATATACATGTGTATTAAATTGCATATGTTTTTTTCTGTGATTCATGTAAACAGATTATGTATAAAAATTAACGGGGTTACCGGAAAGGGGCCTCAAATGAGAAAAAAAAAGAAATCACATCTGCATTATATGATCAGGATCCACACTGTTCACTTCCTGGTCAGAAATTAGTCAATGAATAAATAAGCAAACAGGGTAGATCAAGATCAGATGGCACAGATGTGCTGGCTGATCTGGATCTACAATGTATGCCCATATCCCATGGCATAGCGGGTAAACATAGTTTGAAAGAGCTGGCTTCATAACTGATGTAAAATAAGTAAGTTTAAACTCAAATTTCCGACTTACTCAAATGTATCACTGGGTCTAGGGGACGATGTAGGTGTGGCAATCGGAGTTGGCAAACCATCAGCTGCTACAGTACCATCTGGAAGCAAATTACATGTGCAATAAAATATAAGGCTGGTTCAATAAAAATCTGGCTTAAAGATCAATTTTCAATAACTATTTCTAACAAATTTAGGCAAGGCCTTTATTCATAAGTTGTTAATATAAAGCTTATTTTGACGAAGAAAATATCTTTGTTTTAATTACATGATTTTAAAAATTCAGCAAGACTACTGCCAAGCAGGTCATATATGCCAGACAGCCAGAGTTATCAAACAGCTGACTGGTAACCCACTGGTAATAGATGACAGGACTGAAATCCAACTCCATATATACAAATTTAATGCATGGGTGAACTGTGTAGGTCTAGATCAGCTGGCAGGTGTGCCCCTTGATCTGTTATTACACTATTTCCTACTTGGGCAGCAATAACCTAATGAATTGAAATTGAACAGTGTAGATCTGGATGGAACACTTTCTGGATCTACACTTTCCCCACATGATAAATTTATATCTATTAATGAGAAACCGTCATTTGAGACTTCTAAAATATACCACAGTAGAAAAGTTATAATTCTAAACAGTAGGGTGGGGAGGCATCCTCCCAAAGTGTGAATACTGGGTTATGTCTGAAAATAGCCAAGTCTTCAGTTCAGTATTTCAGAAATGGTTCCACAGCCCCAGGTCTAAACAAGAGCAGTGTGTACATAAACAGTTGGTATTCCTGGGCCCAAGATCATAAAACTTAAGATTGGAGACCAGTCTCAAATCTCAAGCATCTGAATAGCTGAAATGGTGACCAGATTTGAGACTGGTCTTCAGATTTAGTTTTATGATCTTGGGCACAGGTGATGACGTTTTGCTGGGCATGAACATGCTTGTTTACCTGTGTTGAACTGATAATTACACTGAGACGTGCTGGCATCTTGTGATTTATGTCTTTTCAGTTCATTCAGAGACTTCTGTGTACTCAGTCTTCTTTTGTTTCCTTTCCTGAAATAACAATTACGTCAAATTATCAAATTTGAAGGGGAAATAGTAATTAAGATATTACTAGAATTTGGTGTTTCACGGAACACATGTCACGTAAATTGCATTTGAAAGGGGCACAACTCTAAAAACAGAGAAACAGGTTTTATCATTCTTGTTGTCACAGATGACTTTGTTCATGTAGAGGATATATTCCGACGATAAAGTGAATAGGACAAGCACATTTAAAGTTATAGGCAACATTAAGGTTCATATTAATGTTTGGGTGGACTGTACATTGCTGCCACTGCCAGACAATAGGATCCCTATGTGTCTACCGGCTATTGCAGGCAACATTAAAAATTGATTATTCTCCAGAATAAAATTATCTAACAAAATATTAGTACCTTTTTGCAATCAAGGTCAAATGTAACATTTTTCAATTATTTTCAAACCATACTATAACCAATATCTTAAAGTTTTTTTGACTGCATAGATATGACTTAAAGTGCATGGGGGGAAGGGAACAGAATAGATCCAGATCAGTCTGCTGGTCAGTGCCATCTAATCTGGATCTACACAGCTTGTCTCTTGGTTTAAAATAACCTACTGAATTTAAAGAAAACCTGACAATGTAGATCCTGATCTGACACAAATGTGCTGGTTGATCTGGATCTACATTGCCCACCCACAGGATGATAGCCCTACCCCATGAAGTAAAGGGTTATACTGGTAGTGATGTCAGTTCACTTACTGTCAGTGCACTACCAAAATTTTGTTTGCTTTCAGGTATATGTGTAGTCCATAACAAACTTAATTCATGATTATACTTAATTCATGATACAAAAAGACTATAAAATGACTTATAAATTTTTTTTAAATGGTGTTATAAATGCACCTTTCTGTAGTTCCGTCATCATCTTCACTGACTTCAGATTTCACTTCCTCTGGAAAACATATAGTAAGAGAAACTGATGACATTTTTACAAATGAACATGTCTTGTCAGCTATCAACTGTGGTGAAAATGGACAGTCTTCATGCTACCAAAAACACCAAAACATGGAACTAGGAATAACTAATGATAGTTTTTACCTCTGTTTTCCATACAATCAGAAATTCAAATATTCTTCACTTCTTTTCTGTTAAAACTTAACACTACAGCCACTCAAGTTGAAGATTTTATTGCTTGAAGTCATGCCCCATCTCCATACAAGTGCACACCATTATCTGTCTGTGGACTTGCAGCTGTGGAGCCTGGGTAGAACCATTGACTTTACACAAGCTAGCTGGAGAGTTTCCTCTCTTCCAACTTCAAGAGGCCTCTACCCACAGTGGTGAGAGGCCTGTCAATGTCAGCCTCTACCCACAGTGGTGAGAGGTCTGTCAATGTCAGCCAATCACAGGACTCTACCCACAGTGGTGAGAGGTCTGTCAATGTCAGCCTCTACCCACAGTGGTGAGAGGTCTGTCAATGTCAGCCAATCACAGGACTCTACCCACAGTGGTGAGAGGCCTGTGAATGTCAGCCTCTACCCACAGTGGTGAGAGGCCTGTGAATGTCAGCCTCTACCCACAGTGGTGAGAGGCCTGTGAATGTCAGCCTCTACCCAGTGGTGAGAGGCCTGTGAATGTCAGCCAATTACCTTAATTACTCTGCTGCAGAGGCCCACTGTAGCCACTTATTCCTTCAGCGTGTTTAGTACTGAATATTTTTAATGTTATGAAGTCATCTCTGATAGCTGCAAAATAAAATCGTCTAAAACACTAAGTTATTTAGTGTTTTTAAGTGAATTTCAACAATTAACAAAAACCCTGGTCATTTCGCAATTCTCTGTTCCTATAGGGTTTCTTAAATGTTAAAACATCAATAAACATTGACTATAAAGTAGTTTACCTTTCTTCATCAAAGTTTTGCCATTGCCCTTGTCACCATTTTCTCTCGCCAATCTTCTCTTACACGGCGTACATATCCAGCTACCTGTAACACATGTACCTCTCGACTAGTGTTGTGATATCCGGTTGCCAATCACAATCAATCATCAGTTAGAATTGGTTGCCGCTTCCAATTTGATTTCACCGATTATAATCAGTTATAAATAAAATGATTGTTGTGTGTAGAAATGGTTTCCTATTAGTAACTTACAAAATACCTCTTACTATTGTGTGCTTGTTGCACATATGTGCTGTCTGATCTGAATCTAGACCATTCACTTTTAAATGTATTAGGATATTTCTGACCAATATGTGACCAGTGCAGATTCAGATCAACTGAATTGATGTGCCATCTCATCTGAATCTACACTGGTTGCACATTTATTAAAATGTGTATATCTGGAATAAAGGGCTTACACAATTAAATCTGTGCATTTTTCTGAAATAGCAAATGATTACAACATATAAAGAAAACTAGACTCTGTTTTCAGTACACTGATGCTCCCACTGCTACAACAACATTTGTAACAAAGGGCCATAACTCTGGTCAAAATGGTCGCAGGAAAAAATATTTTCTTTATGATCATCTATACATCCTGCTTGATCATCTGTGCAAGTTTGAAAGAAATCTGCCCAACAGTTTATGAGGAGTTGATGCCACAAGATTTTGGGAACGTACAGATGGATGGATGGACGAGTGCTACCAGACAAATGCAACATAGTATGATTAGCAAACAGATGAGTGCAACTCTGTAAGCCGCCCACTTTGAGAGGGTATAAAACTTTCATTTTTTAAACAGATTATTATTCTCCTGGTTGTATTTCGAGAAATTAAGCTAAAAAAATAATATATTTGGTGTTGCAAACCTTATTTTATAATGTGAAGTTAAGTTACTCCAACTAAATATCTGCACAGCAGGCATACCTTTTGGTTTGTTTGTTACTGGTGGATTATGACAATTCATATGGAACCCTTTGTCACATGCATCACAGAACAAGATCAATGCCTGAAATGTTTGTCATATAATGCAATCAATATAATGGTCATTGAATAATAATTCAATTTTCTGAAAGCTTTTATTTAAATGTCAGTTTGTTTTGCTTAAGTTCTCTTATTTCTGTGTGAACTTGATGCAATTTCTGCAATGCTGGATAAGTATAAATTGCAATAATCACTTACATGTAGTAGAACAATACTATTAAAGTTGAAGATAACATTTTCAATTGAAAAAGTACATTGTCATTCCCCTAAACCATTTTCTCTTGGTAATTCTCAGCAAGATCAACTAAATGGTGCTCAACTACCGCCCAAAGGCAAATAAACAATCTTAGACTCCATCATTATATGGGATCTAACAGACAGCAAGTCTTACACTTAGGCAAGCCTTACACTTAGGCAAGCCTTACACTTAGGCAAACCTTACACTTAGGCAAGCCTTACACTTAGGCAAGCCTTACACTTAGGCAAGCCTTACACTTAGGCAAGCCTTACACTTAAGCAAGCCTTACACCATCATATGGGCTCTCACAGATAAAGCAAGTGTTATACTTAGGCAAGTCTTACACTAAAGTTTACATCATTATCTGGACTTTCACAGACAGCAGGTCTTACACTAAAGCAAGTCTTACACTAAGGCTTACATCGTTATCTGGACTTTCACAGACAGCAGGTCTTACACTAAAGAAAGTCTTACACTAAAGTTTACATCATTATCTGGACTTTCACAGACAGCAGGTCTTACACTTAAGTAAGTCTTACACTAAGGCTTACATCGTTATCTGGACTTTCACAGACAGCAGGTCTTACACTAAAGCAAGTCTTACACTAAGGCTTACATCGTTATCTGGACTTTCACAGACAGCAGGTCTTACACTAAAGCAAGTCTTACACTAAGGCTTACATCATTAACTGGGCTTTCATTGACAGCAGGTCTTACACTAAAGCAAGTCTTACACTAAGGCTTACATCATTATCTGGGCTTTCACAGACAGCAGGTCTTACACTAAAGCAAGTCTTACACTAAGGCTTACATCGTTATCTGGACTTTCACAGACAGCAGGTCTTACACTAAAGCAAGTCTTACACTAAGGCTTATATGATTATCTGGGCTTTCACAAACAGCAGGTCTTACACTAAAGCAAGTCTTACACTAAGGCTTACATCGTTATCTGGACTTTCACAGATACAACAAGTCTTACACTCCATACATTGCCAGGGGGAGTTTAATGCCCGTTCTGCCAACTCTTCACTGTAGTCCATACATGATGGGTGAACTGGAAAATGTATAATAAAGTATCTTAGCAACACTGGTAATTAAAAGTCATATCTAACTTTAAAAAAAAATTACTAATTATGTTGTCTATATAAAATACTGTTTCCATTATGCATTGGAAAACATTTGGTCCAGGCAACATTAGACCCCACAAACTATTTGACGGTGCACAATGTGTTGTTTTGAGATGTCTACTTGCAGGCATGTTTTACTATGGGTGTGCTGTCATTCACTTTGTTTTCAAAGTGGCTGTTCCAACTGCCATACAAAAGGCTGTGACATCACAAATTTTCTCCAATATTTTGGTAAGAATTGAGAATAGTCAAAAGTGTAAATATAACAACTAAATCAATATTTTAACATGTTCATTTGGCATATGAAAAACTTTTCGGTTGTTTGAAGTAAGTGTGAAACCCAAATGTTGATGAACGTGATAATAATCAGTTCAACCCCTAACAGTTTTCGCTATGTACAAATGCTCACAAGTTAGAAATGAGTACCTTTAGCACTACAGTCAGAGCAGGTAAGTAATGGTTCCTCCTTGCCTTCCCTGTTAGATTGAGCTGTACAGTTACAGAAATCACACGTGATCTCGCCATTCTTCGAACTGTCACGACTACTGAGTCTTCTCAACTGCAAAGGGTTCTCAAAATCGGGTCCATGTGTTTTCTTAATTTTCTGTAATCAAAACTTTGCATATTGTTTTAGACTATTTGCCAAACCACAAGCTGCTTGAAAAAAGCAAGCACAAAGGTCTCACATTAGCTCTAATATGCTTAGAATTTTAACCCTTTCCTCCATATATATACCTTTATTGCATGTGCGAACAGTGTAGATCCAGATCAGCCGTCATATCTGTACCATCTGCACACTTCTTTTTGATTCATATGGTTATTTCTGACCAAAATGCAACCAGTGCAGATCAAATCTTACTCAAGTCAGATCTAACAAACTGTTAGATCTGATGACCCACAGACACCGTACAAAAGCTATAGCGGTTTTCCCCATTAACTATTTTTAGAAATTGTCAACACAGGAAGCATGATTTGTAATGTTCGCAAAATGATTTGAAGATGTCATTACATTAGAAATGAATGCAACACTACATAAACATATATATCTTCAGTAAAATATGTCTTAAGCAGGCTGTAAACACTTTCCATGGTTTAAAGTACTATGTTTACTTTCACTTTTGCGATTTTGTAATCTGATTGATTCAAAGGGTTTATAAAAGCATGTTTTAGTTACTCGTCGTCAGATCCTGATAGTGTTGTGGTTTTCAGGAGATGATTTTAATCAGATTGGTGCAGATCCTGATCAGATGGCATGAATGTACAGGCTGATCTGGATCTACATTGGTTGAACATGCGTAAAAATGTGTATATATGGAGGAAAGGGATAAATTTGATAATGTAATATAAATTTTAATAATTATTATCAAAAAAGGTTATTTGGATATTCAATAGTTTTATATCATTCAATTATAAATCAGTTTTTTGACCAGACATCGAAACTGCATATATTGGGGAAAAATAGTTAAACTTCCTTGATTTTGCCCATTTTCTGATTATATTTTAAATTAAATGCTTTCAATGTGAGTTTTAAGGCTTTGAAGCTAAACATTTTGTTCTTGATCATTCTCTCATTTTCTAATATTGTTTTTAAACTTTGAGAATATCATTTGTTTAGTGAAATTTGTTTATTTCATTATTTGCAACCTATCTATCATCTTCAGTTTGTAAAAAAAGGTAAGAAATTTAGACTTGTTAAACTGAAATAACATCATACCTTTTGTATCGAACCACAGCGTCTGACTGCAAAACACTGCTTCTTACTGGCTGGCTGACAAACACCAGCTTGTTAAGTTTTCTGCTCTCATAATGTGTAATTTGATAACAATTGCAAGTAATTTAATGTTGGTCTTGCTTAGTTTAATAAAACTGTCTTTAGAGAAATGTTAATATGTGATTTATGCAAAAACTTAACCTCGCAAAATTGAAAATTTAGAATGTACTGAGCGTGTAATTTTATTATGACTGTTTCTGTTAAAAATTAAATTTGTGTTTACAGTAAGTCGCAGACAAAAACTCGTCATTACAAAATATTGTGGGACAATCAATTTAATTTACTATACTTAAGAAGTATTGGGTTCTGTAACTATCTTTTTTTTTCTATTTTTGCCTTAAATGTATAAACTGTTCATAAATTTTCTAGTCCATTTTGCTTATTGTAGTCATCTTTCATAATTTTGTTTGATAACTTTATACAATGTAAATCTGATTTGAGAATACTCAAAATCAGTTCCACCACTGTTGTAAGTTTGCAGCGAGTTTAACCCGATTTGTTGTTTTGGTTTTTAACCTGAAAGATTAATCAGGCATTTCATTTTTTTAACTTCAGATACATTTTATTATAATATTTATAGGTTCAAGAAATACAAAAGATAAAACAAACAACAACAACATTTACAGATTATTGTATTAATGTTCCCAACATTAATTTAATATAAAATTTTAATTTCCATTGAAATTTATGTTTGTGATTACATCTTTATTTTTTTTAAAAAAAGGTAAGTTTAAAATAGAAACTTTTATTGATTTGGGGATCCCATTTGTTTTTCTCTATTTAATGTTAAATAACTAAGGTGTATCTTTAATTAATCAACCATTAATAACACATATCATACAGAAAAAAAAAAACAAAGACAATTTTTGAAATTGATTCAGACATGACTTCTATATCCTAATACATATCTCAGCATTCAGTTTCAATAAAGAGATGCCTTTAACTTAAGATTTGTGATTATTGAGTAATTATAGATTACCGTATGATTTACCTTTCCTTTTCTACTATATGGGTTCCCAGATGAAATCATACTTGCCTTTTTGTAGAAGACGTTTCTTATAACAAACAGTTGGTAAAATATGCTGATGTACAAATTATAACATATTTTTGTACCTTTCTTTTGGATAATGGTCTGCCTCTTTTAACTTCCTCTGATTCATTTGGCTCTATTTCTTCCGTAGGGACCTCATCTCCTTCAAGTTGTATGACCTCTGGCTTGACTTCTGGAGCTGTCTGTTTGGCAGACTTTGATTTGGTTGTTTTTGTTGAAGCATTGGGTTTAAGCTCTTTTGAGGTCTCTGCTTTAGGAAGACTATCAGTTAAAACATAACAGTTGTCAGATAGTTTTGTAATTGTTTTGGCATCAATTTCCTTTTGTAAAGCCGTACTCAGTCGTTGTTTAACCAGGCGAGTTTCTGGATTTTTAGATATGAGCCACTGCTCAAGTTCTGAAAATGTCACCCCATCCCCTGTCTGCTTAGTTATCATCCTAATAGCTTGAGTGATTCTGTGACTTGTGGAATGACTCCTCTGTTCTCCTGACACAGTGGCAGTGTTCTCACCAGAGCTGGCGTCTCGTCTGTAACTTACATTACCTTTGAAATGAATTTTGAAAAGTTTTTTCTCATTTACAAGTGATTCTAAACTTTCAGTTGTTTCTTTTTTACTTAAGCCGTGGTAACGTTCAAGCATTCTACTAATTCTATCGAAGTCTGGACGCGCCTTACGCTGCTTGAGTATATCGACAGTTTCGATGACCCATTCTTTGTGTTTTTCCATTATCTGCTCCATTTTCCACTACTTCTATGTTCTGGAAACCTTAAAAGTTCTTACGGTTCAACGCCAAAACTTTGTTGTGTTCTTTTCCGAAATGAACTTCCGCTCGATCTGCGCATGCGTACATCTACAATTCGCTCTTAATAAGCATGGTTAATCATTTTGAATACCTGATTTCAAAGCCTTGATTCTTTCAATCAATGTCTAGAACTCTCGCATAAACGACGGCTGAACAATGTATGTGTAAAATCTGTTGCCAAAGATATATCGTCATTATTACATCAAGTGTAAGATTGTTGAATGTTCATGCAATGCTACGCCCGCGGACAAGATATGCAGTCATGCACGAAATCTTTCAAGTAGATTTCTAATTCAGTATTTCCTAACAGACTGATAAACGTAATCGTGACAAATTTATATTAACACTTTTACATGTTAAATTTGTAACACGTCTATAATTGTTCTGATTTTCTTTCTTACAGTTAAAGAAGCACAAGTCTCTTCTCTATATTTGTTCAGCGATGGACAAGGGTTAATATGCATTGCAGTTTTTTCATGCGATATATTGTATTAATAAAATCTGACACAACTTCTCTTAATTTTTATTGTACGAAATAGACCGATATAGTTGGATTTAGCAAAACTCGTAATTATCTTAAATTACGTCCCTTTACGACATTTATATCATTTGTACTGAAAAGGTCAGATAATGTTTATAAAAAAAAATGATTGAACACAATGGCTAGAATTGAGACAGCATAGTGATCGGTGCAAAGACCGAAAGTTTTACTAATAATCTCGCCTAAATTTTCATCTTATCATCTAGAAGAAGCAGCAGCACTGAAAGTTGTAACGAAAATACAACAATGAACTATGCAAGATTTCTTAACAAAATTAGTAAAGCTCGCCAGCCCTCACCCATTAGAGTGCTTAGTAAGTATCAAATTATTGAACGTTCAGAAATTTATGTTGAAAAACCAGAAGCCAGCGGTAAGAAGGGTAATCACATTTGCATAAAATCGGTTTCATTTTCAGTGCTCATGCTGTCGGTTGACATTGTCGCCATTCGCGATAATTATACGTTATTGTCGATTATTTCAAAGAATTGGCAGTAAAATTTGTCGATTAATTTATTGTCAAAAAAGAGAAGACATATTAAGCTAATTTGCAATCTCTCTGCCCTAAGCAATCGCCGCATTTCTGATAATTGTGGGTCGTTATTCTGATAATTGTGGGTCGTTAATCCCCTAATTGAACTCACAAAGTGTCACTAAAGATAATCACCTTGTCATCACCTACAGCTCAATAATCAATGTGTGTAATCGGTAAACTTTGGGTATTTTCGCTACGTTATGACATTCATAGGTTGTTATGGTTGCTATTTATAGCTAGTATGGTTTCTCCTATCTTATGTTTAACTACCCATTAACATATGAAAATGGATGTAAATTATTTTGCCAAACAGTTTCATGCAATATTTAACATGGTTTGGTAAAAACTGCCTTGAAGTATAAAGACCTATTTGGGAATACAAGTTTACATAGCAGTGAATCCAACAGATTTTGTCTGCAATAGTTTGAAACAAGTGAAGAATGTCTTATTGTTAATTGTTTTAGTATAATACATAAAGACATAAAGCTAATTATTTTGATTGAGGTTTAGGTAATTAAGTAATAATTAACAGTTTATCTTCAATACTAGAGATACAATCTTGTGAATTAAAAAAAAACAACAAACAATTATTATTCTATTTCCCATTCATGTGAAAAACAACACAAGCACCTTTGGCTATTAATTTATTTTTCGAGAATTGTGTGGCTATTATTTGAAAACAGCCAGCGTGAGCACTGAAACTTTTATGGAAATCAACAAAGTCTTCAGGAGAAACTTATTTCATAATTATGTTAAAATATAATAAATGACATGAAAAATAATGTCATTTTTTGTTATTTATTCAGATTTCTCTAGTTAGATTCATAAAAAAATGATAAAGAGCTTAAAATTTCGTAATTAATACACAAGATCAACACTATTTGCTCTTTGGGCAGAAGTGAATAAATGAAATTCACTCAAAAAGTGAACATTCTAGATCCTGATCAGATGGTACATGTCATAAAAGTCATATTTATGCAGTAAAGTGTTCTGTAACTATCTGAAAACAGAGATCATCTCTCTAGACTCTGATTTGCTTGTATTGCAGCTGCCATTCTTCAGCAGAGTCCTCCATCTATGATATCGATGGCAGGTGGCATGCCAAATGTAGGAACATTTCCTTTAGAATCAGCATCTTTCAAACTGAGGTAAGTTATTTAGTGTATGACACTTAAGGAAAACACTTATTTGGTACCATAAAAAACAAACACTAGAAAAGTTGGATAGCAGTGGTCTCATTAAAACTTAAATCCTTATACACAGGTTTTATTGCATGTGCAACCATTGCAGATCAATGGCAGCTGGTTCATCCATATCATCTGATCTCGAACTACACTGGTTGCTTCTTGATAAGAAATAACCTCATAAATCTAAAACCATTAAAGATCCTAATCAGATGATAAGGAGGTGCCAGGTGATCTGGATCTACACTGTTTGCCTAGGATTACTGCAACATCACATAGATTAAAGGGTAAAGCGAATTCCAAAGCCAATATTGACTGTAAGATCCAGCTCTTTTCAGTAAAAAAGCTACAGTTTTGTTCACAACCAAATGCACATTAACTTATTGCAAGATAACAAAACTAATCGATAGCATGTATTGTGATAGCTACAATCCTAAACAAGTCTGCTACTTTATTTACCAGTACTATTTCTTGTTTCTTTGCTGACTGGCTGTTTGTATTAGGGTTATATGTAATCCTTTTTCGCATTCAGTGTTATCAAAGCATGATCCCGATTGTCTGGCTCCCGATTACATGGAAGAATATTTCATTCCACAAGACACAGTTCATTCCTACAAAACCAGGTTAAGTAACAAGGGTGGATTTGCAGTCTCAAAGGTCAAAGGTTTTGGCTCAAAATCTTTCGGCTTTGTGGGTTGTTCCTTGCGTAATAGTTTGCCAGTGGAATTATCTAACATTAGCAGGTTGCCTTCTTTCAAAATATCTGTTAAGAAGTACCTAATGGACAGTTTGTAATTTTTTTTTTTAAATCTTCAAAAGTGTTTTTCAAATTTACATTTGATTTTTTCAGTATAGGAATGGATTTAACTTATTTTGTTTTTCATCGTATCATTTAACACTTTTAGTTTATAATGATCTTTTTTTTCTTTTTATCATTCTGTTAATAATGTGCTACACATTTTTAAATTTCGTATCGCTACATTTTAAAGTTGAGACTTGTTATCTTGGCAGTAGTTTTAGTAATAGGTTTAACTTTGTGACTGTGATATAATATAATTTGTCTTTATTGAAATTTAACTGAAGGTAGAATATTTAATGTTCATTAATTTTATCATTTGCTTCTTAGTATATTGATTCTGCTGCTATTTGAATAATGGGTAACAATACTGTAAATTCTAATCTGTGATAAAACAATTGAATTCTTACTGTGATATATTTAATTGTAAATAGGTTTTGCATAAATTAAAGGCTCTATATCATGCCACCAACACAGAGGACCACAATGGAAATAAGAGTCTCTCTTTTTTGTGTTATCCTCGGTGTTGGTGTGCATGTCATGGCTTATTTATTCACATGTGTGTTATATATATTTGTATCGTACATGTTGTTTTAAATGACCATGTATATGTATTCCATACCGAAATAAATCTATCTCTATCTATCTATCATACTTTCTTTCGGAAATATTTAATAGAGATATTGCTACATTTCCAGTGATGGTACATACCTCGAGTTGAACTCGACATTGATGAAACAAGCATTGCAATATACACCAACTCCAGGGTAAGTGTATTTCCAATTAACAGAGGGTTTGTATTGGACATTGTCACCACTGATCATCATCAGTCTGTCATTGCCCACTTGTTTACAGTCTCATCCATAAGCACCAAACTTTGCCAGTATTTGGTTATTTATGAGGTCTTCATTTCTTTATTTACTCTGTAATGTAGTTATAACTGTTTTTGACTTGACCAGTAGTTAAATATCAGTTGCAACTTTTTATTTTGTCTGCAAGACTCTTCTGTTGGGACCTTGAACCTGGACAGGTTGCTCCAAAGTTGCTGTGCAATTGAAAGATCTACCATGTTTCATAATTATCAAAAACTTTCCAGAAAAAGTAAAAAGTTTGGATCATTAAGTTTTTTATTTGCATATGTATTACATCACGTTTAGCTAAGATTGCTTTAGATACAAAAACCATTTGCTAAAAATCCCTTAGTAGGAAGGGTACAAGATTCAAGTTATCAACAGTAAATCCATCTATCAATACAACTCACAAAACAATGTCAGGTTGCAGATGCCAGTATTCAACAGTAAACATACTATCTGTAGCTGGTCCATAGAACTCATAACAACAACATGAAATAGGAGCAGTTTTTATTGTAAACAAGCAAAGGTCAGCTACTGATGCAGTACACATTTCAAAATATATCAAACCCTGCAAAAATCTATAGCCAAAAGCTGCCATCCCTGCTCATTCTTCACAAAATCCATCCAACAACATGCAGCTAAATTTCTGCTGCAGAAGCAGTTTACATTTGCCAGATTTCCATAGTTTTGATTTTTCAAGTTTTAGCATTTCACTGAATATTCATGGCTGCCTTTTTAAAATAACTTTAGAAAATGAACACAATTTTTTTTTAAATTATTCTGAAAACACAAAACTACAGTATTTTAGACATTACAATAGCCAAAGAATTGATCTCAGAGCAACACTAGCATGTGAGACATTGATTCACCACATTTATATCACAGTCATTATTCCAGCAGCCAGCGGTGTTCTTCCCACACATTGCAGTTCCATGATGTTACATACCTTGCCTTTTAGGTACCAGTTGGTATGCAAATCTACACTGTTGGTTTCAATATCGCTCCTAATGTTTGTGTGCCTCACTGTTATTCTATCGTCTTGTCACTTCCATCTTTTGATAAAAATTGAGGTTTGGGTGTGGGAGGAGACGAATGCTATTCTCAGAAAATTATATCTCATTAATAACTATTTACATGTCCAGGTATGTTTAAGTTAAAATGATCGCTATTGCAGCATTCCAAACCTGGTGAAATGGATAAAAACGTTACAAACACACAAACACAACCCTCCAGTTCCAGCAGGTAACTGGGATCTGCTAGTCACTAATGGAAGTCAAGACGGAATATGCAAGGTAACATTACAATAAATTGTTCACAATGATTACAGAATTAAATATTAAATAATGGTCATAAAAACGATCACAAATTCTCCAAATATATTTTCCTCTTTTTTAAAAAAAAACAAACCTTCAGGTAGTGAAATTTTACCAAACAATCTCTGGGGAGGAAAACCATCTGACTTTCAAGAAAACTTAACATTGGCTATAAATTTGCAAATTGTTAATATGTCTTCATTTTACTTTAAATATTATTTGCATATGACAATGTGATGATGTAGCCAAAATCTATAAGCGAAGGGCAAATTGAACAGCGTTATGCCCCTTTTTGTGTCAATATTTTGATTGGAAAACATAATGTTAACTATTATATTATCATTTCTTAATATTTGTTTATAAATTATTCAAGTTAAATGCTTATGACAACAACTCCTTGATGTAGCCCAAAACTTCAGGGCAAATTTGAAAGAGTTATGCCCCCTTTTTACTTAGATTTTGCCATGAAATCTTATCATTGGCTTCAACTTGGCAATTTCTTATTTTATTTTCTATCTTAGTTTCACACTACATTGCTAATAACAACAGGGTTGTGATTTAGGTAAAATCTGTTATTGTATGTAGAGTTATACCCCTTTCTCTTCTTAGATTTTGCCACAAAAACTTTACATTTGTATTTTTGTTCAAAAATAGATTTTTTACAACAACATTGTTGTGTTATTGTCCCTAATTCTATAGGTCAGTGTCACATTTGACAGAGATACATCCAATTTTGTACTTAGTTGAGCATGCTCATCTCAAAATTCTTTTGTTGTTCTGACAAAGTATCTGAGGACAACAGAAGGTTAGATTACAAAAACACTTCTGTATAAGTTACACCACACCTTTCTGCTGTGAAAAAACCAACAACTACAGCTAACAGCTAGTTTCAAACAACAGTCAAGTCCCTATGATTATGTCTCCCCCCCCCCCCCCTCTGGGAGAGACATATTGTTTTTGCCCTGTCCGTCTGTCCGTCTGTCACACTTCGTTTCCGCTCAATAACTCGAGTACCCTTTGACCCAGAGCCTTCAAACTTCATAGGGTGATAGCCCTTATTGAGTAGAAGAACCCTATTGATTTTGGGGTCAGTAGGTCAAAGGTCAAGGTCACAGTGACCCAAAGAGTGAAAACCGTGTCCGCTCAATAACTCGAGTACCCTTTGACCCAGAACCTTCAAACTTCATAGGATGATAGCCCTTATTGAGTAGAAGAACCCTATTGATTTTGGGGTCAGAAGGTCAAAGGTCAAGGTCACAGTGACCCGAAGAGTGAAAACCGTTTCCGCTCAATAACTCAAGTACCCTTTGACCCAGAGCCTTCAAACTTCAAAGGATGATAGCCCTTATTGAGTAGAAGAACCCTATTGATTTTGGGGTCAGTAGGTCAAAGGTCAAGGTCACAGTGTCCCGAAGAGTGAAAACCGTTTCCGCTCAATAACTCGAGTACCCTTTGACCCAGAGCATTCAAACTTCATAGGATGATGGCCCTTATTGAGTAGAAGAACCCTATTGATTTTGGGGTCAGTAGGTCAAGGTCACAGTGACCCGAAGAGTGAAAACTGTTTCCGCTCAATAACTCGAGTACCCTTTGACCCAGAGCCTTCAAACTTCACAGGATGATAGCCCTTATTGAGTAGAAGAACCCTATTGATTTTGGGATCAGTAGGTCAAAGGTCAAGGTCACAGTGACCCAAGAGTGAAAACCGTTTCAGCTCAATAACTCGAGTACCCTTTGACCCAGAGCCTTCAAACTTCTCAGGATGATAGCCCTTATTGAGTAGAAGAACCCTATTGATTTTGGGGTAAGTAGGTCAAAGGTCAAGGTCACAGGGGCCTGAAGAGTGAAAACCCTTTCCGCTCAATAACTTGAGTACCCTTTGACCCAGAGCCTTCAAACTCCATAGGGTGATAGCCCTTATTGAGTAGAAGAACCCTATTGATTTTGGGGTCAGTAGGTCAAGGTCAAGGTCACAGGGGTCCAAAGAGTGAAAACCATTTCTGCTCCATAACTTGAATACCCTTTGACCCAGGGACTTCAAACTTCATAGGTTGATAGTCATTATAGAGTAGAAGAACCCTATTGATTAGGGGGTCAGTAGGTCAAGGTCACAGGGCCTGAAGAGTAAAAACCATTTCCGCTCAATAACTGGAGTACCCTTTGACCCAGAGCCTTCAAACTTCATAGGGTGATACCCCTTATTGAGTAGAAGAACCCTATTGATTTTGGGGTCAGTAGGTCAAGGTCAAGGTCACAGGGGTCCGAAGAGTGAAAACCATTTCTGCTCCATAACTCGAGTACCCTTTGACCCAGAGCCTTCAAACTTCATAGGTTGATAGCCATTATAGAGTAGAAGAACCCTATTGATTAGGGGGTCAGTAGATCAAAGGTCAAGGTCACAGGGGCCTTAAGAGTAAACACCATTTCCGCTCAATAACTGGAGTATCGTTTGACCCAGAGCCTTCAAACTTCATAGGGTAATACCCCTTATTGAGTAGAAGAACCCTATTGATTATCGGATCAGTAGGTCAAAGGTCAAGTTCACAGGGGTCTGGGCGCAGGGGAGAGACATGCGTTTTTCACAAAAAACATCTAGTCTCATCTTGTTTGGAAAGACATTCTGTTTCCACATCAATCTTCCATACAACATCTGAACCACTCAAGAATTTACCTGAAATTTGATAAGACAAACATAAAACATATTTGTTGGTAACATGATTTCCTAATAATAACAAATGGTAAATGAAGGTAAAAGAAATGTATGTGTATTGTGTGCTTTTTTCAGTCGTTTGAAGCGATGGTCTCCCCTGGTGATAAAGTTCTTGTGGAAACACCGTCATATCCTGGTACGCTTGCTGTTGTAAGTGAAATACTTCTATTACATTCTTACTTTATCACTTACACACTAAATTTTGCTGGTATAGAGTTATTGACTTGTTAAACACCCGCTTGGAAGAAGAGGGGGTATACTGTTTTACCCTTGTCCGTCCGTCCATCTGTCCAGCCTTCTGTCTGTCCGTAACAAAATTTCTGTCACAGTTTTCTAATTTAAAGCAACTAAAACATGCAGCAGCCTGATATTTTGCCCTGATATTTTGCATATTGTTTCATCCTATAGTCCCATATGGTGTAAAGTGATTTTATGCTCCTTGCTCACCGGTTTCCTGTTTACCGAATATTTTTAGATTTTTTACTCTGTAGGTGCATTACATTTTATTTTAATTTTGAGAAAGTACATGCAGATTATTGTAAGGGTGTTTTGCAGAAATTTCTGAGTAGAGGCAAAAGATCATGAAACTAAGATTGGAGACCAGTCTTAAATCTCAAGCATCTGATTAGATGCTTGAGATTTGAGACTGGTCTCCATACTTAGGTTAATATGCTGATGGAGCATTAAAACCAATCATGTGCTCTATTGCTCTATATGTAACAGAACATTTCATTTCATTTCAATTTTTGAAATCCGATCGGGATACACTGCTTCCTGGTCAGAAATAATATAATGTATCAAAAGTGAAGAGCTGTAGATCCTGATCCACACATGCATGCTGATCTGGATCCATACAGGTCTTTACATGATATATACTGACACAATTTTAAAAAAAACATGTATTGACAGTATACATATGCATTATATTATACTAATCATGATAAGCATTCGAAACACCTGAAAATGGGTTTGTATAATTATCCTTGCTTGTGTTAAATCTCATAATGTTAGACATATGATTTATTAATCATACAATGCAAATAAAATGTGAATCTTGTTATCTTGTCAACATCTAATAAGTATGTTCCCATGCAGTTTTTAAATTTTAAATCATGCCAGTATATGAACTGTATCAGTGGAGTAAAGGCTTATACATCCCATCTTATACAAACCATCTTATACATACTGTCTTTTACAAACCATTTATTCAACTCCAGCTGAAGCCAATGGATTGTGACCTGATACCTGTGAAGTCAGATCAACATGGCCTTGACCCTGCTGACCTTGAACATGTGCTCTCAAGATGGGATAACTCTGACATCACTAAAGATAACTCTGGCATTCCTAAACTATTATACCTCATTCCTAATGGTGGAAACCCTACAGGCCATGGCTTAATTGAAGAAAGGAAGAGAAGAATATACAGCCTGGCACAGAAATATGATCTCTTAATACTGGAGGATGATCCATATTATTATTTACAATTTAAAAAGGTTTGTATTGAACTTTGGTACTGCTTACTGTTGGGATATCAACATTACAAATAGCTCCATCAAATAATTTATTTCTTTTGATAATCACAACTAATAATGATTCATTTCATACTGTACACATGTAGTGCTTTATTTAAGATTGTATGCCCCCCACAAAGTGAGAGGCATATAGAGTTGCACTTGTCTGTACATCCCCCAAATCTTGTGGCATCAACTCCTCATTAACTATCAGGCGGATTTCTCTCAAACTCTCTCAGATGATCTAGCAGGATGTATAAATGGTTATAAAGAAAAGATGTGCCGGCTGATAGGATCTACACAGTCGCTCATCAATAACAGCCATAGCCCATGGGGTAAAGGTTACAGTGAATTTGTAAAATCAGAAATATGTAAAAAAAAAATTAGAATTATGCAAATTGGTCTTCATGTAATACTAGTGAATAACTATTGTTGTTTTTCTTTTCTTAAAAATAACTGTTGTAAAATGGATGTTTCAGCCATATGTACCAAGTTTTCTCTCTATGGATGTTGACGGAAGAGTTGTTAGATTTGATTCATTCTCTAAACTCATTTCTTCAGGGTGAGTAAAAGTCATCTCTTCAAGTTTAAAAAAAAACTTGTATCAGAGACTAGTCTCAGATAAGATCTCAGCAATCTGATTGGTTGAAATGGAGCACAGTCTCTTATGACAGGCTTTTGATCTGATACTGTCTCTTGTTCTGTTTTTTTTTTTTTTATACATTCAGTTCTCGACTGGTATTCACAAAGAATCTTAACTTAAATCTGACAATTTTCAAAATATTTTGTTACAAAATTATTTATTTAATCATATTTTTATTTTATTATTTATTATCATTTTATAAAAAATGCCTTTCCAGCTGGATGTAAACAGTAAATAGAAATTTTATCTTTTTTGGAATGACTTTAGATAGAGAAGAAAATCCAGATTAATTTCTTTTAAAACTGTTTGTGACCATACAAACTAGTACAATGTTTGATATATTCATATGATTGTTAAAGACAAACTTTGGATATGGTAATATCACTGTCAGAAAGTGCATTCTTTCCAAAACGCAAAATTCCGGAACTTTAATTAACTCATAAGACACAAATTCAGATAACACAATTCATTATAGATTTTCATGTTGATATGCAAGTCATGTTTCAAAGTTTAACATGCTGGACAATTTTGATGTGTATTTGATTTGGTTTCAGCATGAGAATAGGTTGTGTGACGGGACCTAAGGCAGTACTGGACAGAATCTCTCTACACATGCAGGCATCTGTCATGCATACCAGTGCCTTGTCACAGGTAAACAGGAGGCATCAGATTTGATTTTTCAACCATTGTATATTTGATTTAACTGATTGGCAAAAAAGGAATTAATGGTGGATGTTTTTATGTTGCTCTAGACACAAAGGGATCTTATTGTATGCTGATAGTGGCAAGCCTCTTTCAAATGACTTTATTCTGTTACATGTTGCTTGTATGTTTGAAAATACTTGTTTTGTTGGCATAGCAATTAAAATTTATCATCTGCATCAACAAAGCTGGTTCTGAAAACAAGAATGTTTATTCCTGATTGACAGTTTTAGTTAGTTTTCCAAGCCAAAAAGAAAAGAAATACCATAAGTGGTCCTAGACTCTTAATCCTTGCCTCCATATATATGCATTTTATCGCATTTGCATCCAGTGTAGATCCAGATCAACTGGCACTTTATGCCATCTTTTCAGAATCTACACTGTTTGCCTTTTGGTCTTAAATAACCTAATAAAATAAAAAAGCAATCAGTGAAGATCTTGATGAGACGATGTGCTGGATTTACACTGTACGCCCATGCCTGTTATATGAAGGAAAGGGTTCAATGACTTTTATCTTGATGTTGCTTATTACTTCCTTAGTACTTTTCATTTTGGCGCAAAACTTCGAATAATTATATCATCTTATCAACTAAGCTAAATTTAACAACAAGACTGATAATTCCAGATTGACACATT
Source organism: Corbicula japonica (assembly GCA_038501625.1). Classification (NCBI taxonomy): domain Eukaryota; kingdom Metazoa; phylum Mollusca; class Bivalvia; order Venerida; family Cyrenidae; genus Corbicula; species Corbicula japonica. The sequence goes on from JAZAYU010000008.1 coordinate 10,363,767, forward strand.
CTTGAGTATGTATTATAAAACGTAGGCCCACATTTCAACTTTTTTTTGCAAGCAGTTCTGTTGAACACCAAATTCTAATTTTATTAGTCCTCCCAGTCTTGACTGCAACCAAAATAAATCAATCATTTTTATAAAAAAAATGATATTCATAAACCTGTTTCATTGCAAGATATTATTTAACTCGTTTATTTAATGAATACAGTTACATCTCATGCGCGTACTATTTAGATCCAGATCAGAATGCACATCCTTGTAGACTGATCTGGATCTGCACTGACTTTAGATGCCTTGTTTTTTCTGTCTAAGCAAGTGAACAGTGTAGTTCCTGATCAGACAGCATCAAGCTGATGTAGATCTACACTGGTTGCACATGGATTGAAGAGTTCAGCAATGGACCTTGCACAATCTTATTTGGCAGATAGAAACCCATCCATAACTTAAAATACTAGTATTGAGTTTTGTTACAGGTGGTTTTGTTACAAGTTATGAAAACTTGGGGTATGGAAGGATTTGATAAACATGTTGCTATGGTAACACAGTTTTACCAGAACAAGAAAGACCAGTGCATTAAGGCTGCCATGAAACATCTAACAGGTATTACCAGTAGTAAGTTTGAAATGAAATTACAAGTGAGAACAATCCTTTCCTATGGTTATATGATTTTGTCTTTGCATTTTTCAACAGTGACATACCATAAAATTTGTTTCTCATAAAAATATTATTTCTTAAACCTGATGAACTTATTGTGGTAATAACTTGTACCAGCACAAAATTTAAACCTCCATTACCAGCACATCCAAAGAGCGGACATCTCTAAAGAAATGTGTTTCATAAAGTCAGTATTTTTATGATAAGAAACTAATCTCTATTGTGTAACAATCGGTCAATAAGAAACATGTTTTCCTTTACTATAGTATTTGCTGTTTAGAAGCTACACTGTTTTCCATTCATTTAATATAGATAACATGAACGCTTTACTCCATATATACATGTTTTTACACATGTGGAACCAATAAAGGTCCAGACCAAGGGGCACATCGGTGCTATCTGGTCAAGATCTGCACTGGTCAGATCTTGGTCACACCCTAATGAACTAAAAAGGAAACAGTGTAGATCCTGATCAGATGTCACAGCTAATCTGGATCTAAACTGTTCGCTTGTGTGATAAATGCGTATCGATGGAATAAGGGTTAAGGATTTATTTTTGTTGTTAACACCAGTCATGTATATTTCTAGGGTTGGCAGAATGGAATGAGCCATCAGGAGGGATGTTTCTATGGATGAAGCTGAATGTACCAGACACCTTTAAGTTGATCACTGTGAAAGCTCGGGAGAGAGAAGTGTTGTTTGTACCAGGGAATGCATTTCAGTTAGATGAGACACTTCCTTGCCAGTATGTTCGAGCATCATACTCCACTTGTACTGAGGAGCAGATGAATACAGTAATACATTATTTTAGATTACATAATTATATTGTCTGCATGCCCCGAAAAATGTTCTGTGTGTGATAGACTTATTTCTGTTGCTCAGGTATTAGGCTCTTCCTCCAAACACAGAATAGTAAGCCTGTTAACCCTTAACTCCTTAGATTCATCTTCTATTGTGTGAGCAAACAGTGTAGATCCAGATCAGACAACACATATGTGCTATCTGATCAGGATCTTCACTGTTCACTTTTTGGTCAGAAATAACCTTATAAAATTAAAAAGTGAACAGTGTAGATCCTGATCAGATGCCATGGATGTGCTGGCTAACCTGGATCTACATTGTTCGCCTATGCCATAAAGGCATGATATGGAGAAAAGGGTCAAGTGCTGAGCACTGCATTCATTCCATTTTCACCCACATCTGTGCAGCTTGATGAAGGTCTTTACTGTTCATTATTCAGGTAATGAAGGCTGTTTATAAAATTCTTTAAAGCACCTCTGCGAACAATGAATTGGCTGACTCATGTTGATAGAATGTCCTTAACATTATTTCAGAGGATAAAGGATTATTACTGCACTGAGAAACATTATTCTTCTATAATACTTTTTCCCTGACTAGAATTACAAAGAATTTAGCCAAATCCTAATCAGCAGTGGGCTATATTATATTATTACTTGACTAAGCATACCTGTAACATTTTGATTAACCTTTTCAGGCATTTGAAAGGCTAGCAGCATTAATAAAAGAAGAGCAAGCAAGATAAAGAATCAATGCCAACATGTGTGTAGTGTGCGACAGTATATAAATATCACTTTCCAATGGTGACATACACAGTGGATATTTCCAAATGTAAAAAAAACACATAATTTTGAAAGCTGAGGTTAACATAACTTTACAAGGTTTGATAATATCTACTGTCTTCTTCATTTTGCTGTGATATGTATTGTATTATACCAGTCCCAGGTGACAGTCAAAATTGTAACATAGCTCGATTTTATAATGAGAACGTGGACATGGGGTATAGATATACTGATTGATAAACTGTGATAACTTTGTGTAAAACTATATTCTGTGGAACTGACAACATTTTACTTTGAAATTTATCATATGCATTTTAATCGTTCATACGGGGCATTTAACAGAAGTATTATACAGTTACCAGTGTAGACCCAGATCAGATTGATGTTGGTCAATGCTGATTTTAATTGTGACCAAAGTTGTGAAAAGGTTAATTTTCAGAACTCGGAGAAAGAAAGAGAACTGCTGATATTTTTAACCTTTTACACCATGGGAACAGCTTATATCGCTGATGCAACCAGTTTAGATCCAGATCAGCCTGTCATCCATGCAGTCTTATCAGGATCTACACTGGTTGCTTTTAACTTCATTAGTTTATTTCTGACCAAGAATCAAACAGTGCTGGACCTGTGTTGATTATGTAAACTTGTGCTGCAAATTATTTTTTTTTTATGCTTACTTTTTAGCTCGACTATTCGAAGAATATGTCGAGCTATTGTACTCACTTGGGCGTCGGTGTCGGCGTCGCCGTCGCCGTCCCGCTTTGGTTAAAGTTTACGTGCAACCTACCTATATCTTAAAAACTACTATAGCTACAGCTTTTAAACTTGGCACACTTGTTCGTCATCATGTCCCGAGTGTGTATGCCAAGAACCATAACTCTAACTTTCATTTTGATCAAATTATGGTCCTTTTTGACTTAGAATTTCAGGTTAAAGTTTGCTAGCAAGCTACTGTACAAACTCATAACTTCAATACTACTTATACTACAGCTTTTAAACTTGGCACACTTGTTCATCATCATGTCCCGAGTGTGTATACCAAGAACCATAACTCTGACTTTCATTTTGATCAAATTATGGCCCTTTTTTGACTTAGAATTTCAGGTTAAAGTTTGCGTGCAAGCTACTATACAAACTAATAACTTCAATACTACTTATACTACAGCTTTGAAACTTTCAACACTTGTTCATCATCATATCCCAAGTGTGTATGCCAAGAACCATAACTCTAACTTTCATTTTTATCAAATTATGCCCCTTTTTCGACTTAGAATTTCAGGTTAAAGTTTGCGTGCAAGCTACTGTGCAAACCCATAACTTCCATACTACTTATACTACAGCTTTGAAACTTTCAACACTTGTTCATCATCATATTTCAAGATTGTATGCCAAGAACCATAACTCTTACTTCCATTTTGTTCAAATTATGGCCCTTTTTCGACTTAGAATTTCAGGTTAAAGTTTGCGTGCTAGCTAGTTACTTTCATACTTCTTGTACTATAGCTTTGAAACTTAAGACACTTGTTTACCATCATGACCCTGACTATTTATACCAAGAACCATAACTCTTTCTTTCATTTTTAATCAAATTATGGCCCTTTTTCGACTTAGAATTTCAGGTTTAAGTTTGCGTGCAAGCTAGTTACTTTCATACTTCTTGTACTAAAGCTTTGAAACTTATTCACCATCATGACCCTGACTATGTATGCCAAGAACCATAACTCTTTGATTTTTTTCAAATTACTGCCCTTTTTAGACTTAAAAATTAAGGTTTAAAACTTTGTATACCTTTATTTTATCTTACATCAGGTTTATTTTCAAAGGCCCATAACTCATCCTTGCTTTTTATATTTGATTTTTGCCCCTTTTCACTTGAAATTAGAATTAAGACTTATAAATAATTGTTAAAGTTTCAATGTTAGTGTTTTTCATATGAAATGCTATATAAAAGGTTTAAAACAGATGTCCTTAACATACTTTGGTTGAAAGTGTTGAGTAATTGTGGGGTGGGTGGGTGGGTGCATAGACTATACTATACCATACCATACCATACCATACCATACCATACCATACCATACCATACCATAACACTGTACTGTACTGTACCCCCACCACCCACCACCACCTCCACATACCAACACCACCACCAACAACAACTACAACAACACCAACACAAACAACAACACTAACAACAACAACAACACCAACAACACCATCACCACCACCAACAACACCATCACCACCACCAACAACACAACCACCACCAACAACACCACCATTAACAACACCAATACCACCACCAACAACAACTACAGCACCACCATTAACAACAACAACACCACCAACAACAACACCAACACCACCACAACAATATCAACACCACCACCAACAACAACACAAACACAAACAACAACACCACCACCACCACCATCAACAACACCACCACTAACAACAACAACACCATCACCACCACCAACAACACCAAAAACAACAACACCACCACCACCAACAACACCAACACCACCAACAACAACACCACCACCACCAACAACACCACCACCACCAACAACAACACCACTACCAACAACAACAACACCAACAACAACACCACCAACAACATCAACACCAGCACCAACAACACCACCACCACCACCAGCAACACCCCCACCAACAACACCAACAACATCAACACCACCAGCAACAACAACATCAACACCACCACCAACAACAGCAACAACACCAACAACACCAACAACCAACACCACCACCACCAGCAACAACACTACCACCACCACCACCAACAACACCAACAATACCAACACCAACAACACCACCACCAACAACAACACCAACAACAGCACCAACACCACCACCAACAACAGCAACACCACCACCACCAACAACAGCAACAATACCAACACCAACAACACCACCACCAACAATACCAACACCAACAATACCACCACCACCACCAACAACAGCAACCAGCATACCATACTGTACTTCACCACGCCACACCACTATAGGTGGGCAAAGATAGTGGGTTGATGGGTGTGGGGTCAGGGGTTTATGGGCTGGGTTGTGTAAACCCTAAAAAAAATCTACAAGAATAAATTAAGTGTAATTTATTGATTTCCTAACTTGGATTAAGAAACTTTTGTTCATGTGTGTTTGTTGGGGGTGTCATAAACTCCTGAATCACTCCCCAGTTTAAATGAAGCCCAGTTACAATGTGCTTAATAATTCTGACTTTTCGAATAGTCGAGCGTGCAGTCATTTAGTGAATATGACCCATATCAGGTCATGTTGTTTTATGGATTCAGGAAAAAAAGGCTTATAATAGCCTCATTTAAGAAATAAAATTTATAAACAGACCATAGTCTTTATTTTATGTATCCAGTGTTGATGAAACTTGTCACCAATGGAGTATGAGATAAAATCTGACACTTTGGCCCTTTACTCAGTGGATATGGCTGTTATCCTGGGGCAATCAGTGTATATCCTGATTAGTTTGCACACCAGTGCTATTTGATCAGGATCTATACTGTTCACAATCAACAAGTGATCAGTGTAGATGCTGATCAGTTGTGCCGGCTGTTAAATCTAGATATGGCTCGTTTCTGAGTATTTTTACACCCTATGGTATTTTTGTTACCAGTAACAAGTATTCTTATCTCAAGTAACAAAAAGTCACAACTAGTATAAGTGAAACAAGTCACAACTAGTATAAGTGAAACTATTTTTTAACCATTTATTGGTGATATTATTTTGTGCCCATAGGTAACACAAGTAATAAAAGGTAACAGCCATATATACTTCAAGTAACAAGAAGGGCACAAACTAAAACAGTTGATTTAGAATAAAAGTCAAATTGCTTGCATTTCTGTGCCCATAGGTAACACAAGTAACAAAAGGTAACAGCCTTATATACTTCAAGTAACATTTTCAATTTGTGCCCTCTTGTTACTTGCAGAATATAAGGCTGTTACCTTTTTGAGGCCGAGAATGTTTTTTCTTTGGTCTGTCATTCCTTTATGTTACCTTTTGTTACTTGAACAATGTACGTTTGTTACTGGTAACAAAAATAATATGGTGTGTATAATTACTCAGAAATAAGCCATATATGGTTAAATCTCAAGAGTTATGAAGAATAGTATAACAAGTATTGTCTGATAAAAGATCATTTACAGATGGGTCAAATAGTGTTTTCTGTTCTTTGAAATATGTCATAAATTCAAAGATAAAAAAACAACAAATAAAATGCTCATCCACCTTATTTTTAAATTAAACTTACACAATACTTACACCGGATTCGCACAATACCATCAAAACGGTGCATTGATGCTCCCGGTATTGCACGATTAGTAGCTGTGAAATTGTTTGTTAGCATATCTCATTCAAGAGTTTGCAAACTAGCTGAATCGCTGCAGTCATACTTGAGTTATTCCCTTCTAAAAGTCACTTAATTTGTTTAGAATAGTTATGGGCATGCAATCTTAGCTAAATTAGGTGATTATACAGATTGCTTCAATCACTCATGAGTTATTGCCCTTGAATTTTCCAAAAACTTAGGTGATGAGTTCATGAGGTCCAGGTGATTGAGAAAAAATTGTCATTTTGTTCTAAAACTGCCTGACTGGGGTGTATTTGAGGATTATCTAAAACATCTTGCACTATTATTTTCATAGTGGCACTTTATATTGTTTAATATAAATATTTGAATAAAAGAAGTTAAAAACTAAAGCAACACATTGTCAATGTCACACAAATTTTAGTTTTCCCAAATTGTTCTACATAGGCTCTTCTCTGCTGCATTAACCCTGTTAATGAATTGTATTTAATTAAGTAAAGCACATTGAAGAAGTCTAACTAACGTCGAAGGTCACGGATATGTTACAGATTCCGGATTTCAGTAGCAGTCCCAAATTTCGGTTGTGGGTAAAACCCTGACAAGACCCAGACCCAGACCAGACCCCGGAAACTAACGATTAGGTACGGAAATCTTCGCCCGTTTCCGACAATCGTCAAAAAACAATAACGGTTAATTCTATAATGAATTATAACACGATAATTCAGAGATGTTCATAGTATTATAAAACAATTAAATATATATAATAGCATCAACAACGTTTTAATATTAAAGAAAAAAAAAAGAACAGACAAATTATCATAACTTAATGTGTGATAAATAACTAGTTCTAAACATTAAATCCAATTCAGAGCTGTTTTCGATTTTTGAGGAAATTATTGAAATTTGTTCAGTATTCAGCATTCAATAAGATGTAGGAGAATAAGTTTTTTTTTATCAAATTCCAGTTGATATTTGCCTTAAACGGTGTTAACGCAAAGTTAGATAAAAAAAGGCATGAATTAGCGTCATTCACTTCTTGGATTGTATTCCTTTTAAAATCGATTAGGTACGCAATTTAATTATATGAAATTCTTTAAAAGTAATTTTGTGAAATTCTTTAAAATTATAGAAAATAAGATTATTGTTGTTTGTATTGAGTATTTACTGTTCTAAGCTGTGCGACAAAATGTCACACTTAGTGTAATTTTGTATAATCCGTACCACTCAGCATTAAAGAAGGATATACTGATAATTGTGCTGACTTGTCTATAAATAATATAACACATAAAGGTCTTGTTTGATTAATTTAAAACTCATTTTTTTCATAACTTGTGATGAAAGTATTTGGCGAAAGTTGCAATAAACAGAAGATTAATCAGAGCTTTTTTTTTCAAATATACTCTGTGTTTTGTCGGGCACATTATGATTCTGGAGATGTAAAAATATATTTTTTATAGAGTTAAATCGGAAATTATTATTTCAGGTTTCTGGAAGTTAACAGAATTAAGATTAGGAAATGATTAATACCTCTTAAAACACGATCGCTAATAGCAGCACGCATGTCGTTATTGTTGTGTACTGTATTGTCGGAAACGAGCGAAGATTTCCGTACCTAATCGTTAATTTCCGGGGTCTGGTCTGGGTCGGGTCTGCCTAAAAACAGTAAGGCTAAGTAAGGATAAGTAAGGCTAAGTAAGGATAAGTAAGGAGAAGTAAGGAGAAGTAAAGACAAATAAATATAAATAAATTAAAACTATTTTATCAATTTTTATTAATATAATGCATATTTTGAATCGAAATATTAATGAAATTTATTAATTTTGCTCAACAAGTTTGCTTTAGGTTAAGTAAGGATAAGTAAGGATAAGTAAGGAGAAGTAAAGACAAATAAATATAGATAAATTAAAATTATTTTATCAATTTATATAATATATATTAATATTATGAATCGAAATAATAATGAAAATTATTAATTATGCTCAACAAGTTTACATTTGGTTAAGTAAAGACAAATAAGGCGAAGTAAGGAGAAGTAAGGAGAACTAAGGATATGTGCAGGTAAGTAGGGAGAGGTAAATATACATTATATTATCATTTTAATAAATATATTATATATTTTGAATGTAAATATAAATAATCTTTAGTCTTTAAATGGATTTAAAGTCAAGAATGGATAAGTAAGGAGAAGTAACGATAAGTAAGGACAAGTAAGTTGAAGTAAGGATTATTGAACAGATATACGTAGAAGTAAAATATAGGTAAACATAAATTAGAAGAGGTAAATATACCTTATATCATTAATATCTTACATATTTATAATTGAAATATAAGTTAACATTTGTTTGTAATGATAATTAAGATTACGCAAGGATACGTAAGTATAAGAACGATTACGTAAAGAGAAGTAAGGAGACGTTAAGATAAGTAAGGATAGTGAACATTCTTTTAATTATGGTTGTAATAAAAAGATCATAATGGAAAATTAAATATTAAGGGTGCTTTACTTTTAGTAAATGCGTACACAAAGTGTTATTATAAAGGGAGAGTATTTAGTTATAGCTGAATCTTTATGTTTTGACTCGCTGATAATAATGTAAGGGTTCAGCTACATCCAGGCCACACCACGTGGAGGCACTCCCGTTATGGCACAATACAATACAATACAATAAAATACAATACAATACAATACAATACAATGCAATACAATACAATACAAGACAATACAACACAATACAACACAATACGATGCAGACACAGATACAAAATTTATACTATACAAAAAAACGACAATGATAAAACAATTCACGACACAGACACTACACCGAACTACTAACTACATTTAATGTCACAACACTGTAATAACGAGAGAAACTGAAACAATCTACTCGGACTTGGACTCGGACTTGGAACTAGAGTGCGTACCCTAAGGGGTAATGATATGCATAAAGCAATATCGTATGACACACTCTATTCATATTATATTACTATTATATAAACTACTTAATTCAACTTAGGATCCCTTATTTAACTTATTTATAAACTATTTTCTAAACTACAAAACTCATACTCGGACTTTAGAAGTAGAGTGCGTACCCTACGGGGTAATGATATAATTACAAACTTGAAATCGTATCTGACTAACATGAAACAAATAGAAAGCGAGTACCATTTTATTTTAGTCTGCCCTAAATATAGAAATTTACGATTAAAATATTTTAAGCCTTATTTTAACAATTGGCCAAATATTAATAAATTTGAACTACTTATGACAGGGAACTTGAAAATTATGTATAATACAGCGAAGTTTAATAACGAACTAATTCAATAACATAGATATTTGATGAATGAAGAACTCTGTTTAATATATACGCGCAGTGTATATTGTTTTCTACTAACTCAAGGTAAGTACTTAGGCGGTTTCGTTATTATTAACATTTTAATTTCATTAAAGTCTGGGTCTGGTCTTGACTGTTTCACTGCGCATGTCTGTACTTTCAGCAGACAGCGACAGTAGTAAACCAATTTTGTCTGGCGACTATAATCGCCAGAGAATCCTTAGCGAGCTTAAGTTATCTTTCCTTGAGGTTTAAATATAGGCGATATAACCCAGGTATTCAAGTAAAGAGATTAACAGTTTACCAGTTAGTGTTAGATTAAAATACAACAAACTCAGAGTCATATTACAAGATGCATTTTACCATTATCCCAACAGGGTTGCTGATAGCAATTTGATGCCACTTCACTTGGTCGCTGATTTATTTGAATGGAATGTCTACCAAACTGAGATATGTTAAACATTCGAGTTGCACAAAATCTGCACAATGTTTGTCATAACATGTCGTTCAGTGCAGTGCGATGTTTACACCTTCTAATTGCTGGTTTAATAAAGTATAAGCTGTACCTCTTCTTGTTTATCACAAAAGGTACTCATTTTCTCTTCATCCATGTCAAGTATTATCATGAATTATTGTGATGAGCAATAGGCCTAGTTGATAAGAAGTTGGAGAGAAAATATTAAAATAGATACAGAAAGCAAGTGTCACGTCATCCTGCAGCCAATCAGAGGCCTCTAGTTTTTGGTTTACAACAGTCGTTTATTTTGTGATATAACGACGGAGAAAGAGTCTAGGTCTGGTCAGGGTTTTACCCATATCCCAAATTTCACGCATGCGCAAAGCAATCGTGGGAATTTCAAAGATCAACAACGGCTGAATAACAGAATGAGAGAAAAAAGCATTTTCCGTTAAGATCGGGTACTAAAATTTAAGCTAAATCGAGAAATTAACTTAAAACACAAAATATAGTAAGCGTTTAAAAAGTGCATGATGTGTTCATCCTCAGATTTGAGTTTGTTATTCGTTCCTAAAACGTTCGACCCAGTCAGCCAGTGTCCAAAAATTTTTAACTTTTGTGAACAGTTGAAGTTTATTACAGTTGATTTGAAAAAGCTGACCCAGACCTTCTGACAAATGTCAAATAAATGCTGATATATCCACGTTCAAGCTGTGCTATGATGTACAGTTCCTAGCATTGATTGAAACAATTTGAATTTCATTTCAGTCGGGGATGGGGAATAATTTGTAAATGACTGTAATTACAGTACAGCTCGGGTGTCTTTTACATTTTTCACCCGTCCACCGCGTTAATAAATCAGTCCGGGTGGAAATTCACCGCGAATATGTCCTTCCGACGCGGCGATTTCCGGGTGATTTGCCGTGATTCGCGGCGATAATTCGGCAGTCATTCTCACTCTTCTCGTGTTCATCGTCAGCAGTTTAGCTTCAGGGTCGATCGCGCGGGATCGCGGTGAAAAATCTTTCGAGAAACGAGTGTTAATTAACAATTAAAATGTAGTTTTTTTAATGTAAAACATTCTTTCTTTAACCAATTTGAAC